>JAKLNE010000057.1:0-197651 GCA_022814615.1 Waltergamsia citrina | reverse complement strand
CCCCCCCCCCCCCCCCCCCCCCCCCCCCCCCCCCCCCCCCCCCCCCCCCCCCCCCCCCCCCCCCCCCCCCCCCGCAATATCAAGCTGACATGAGTAGGGCGGATGTCTGACCGGCCCCTTTGTAGCGACAGCCATTGCTTCGGCGGGTGGTGATCGATCAACGTGGTACCTCTTCTATGCCTTCCCGGTCGGCATCAGCGTCCTGAACATGGCCATTATCACTTTCTGCTTCCGTGACACTTTGGTCTTCAAGCGCAAGGCGACCTTCCCAACCGCCCATCAAGAGTCCGCTAACCAGGCCAATGCCAACAATGACAATGAGGGGGATGTATCGCGTAACAAGGATGCCCTCGCTCTTATCAAGTCCACTCTGCGCCGACCAAGCGTTTGGCTTCTCAGCATGTTCTACTTCTTCTACATCGGAAGCCAAATCACTAGCGGCGGCTGGGTCGTCGAGTACCTTGTAGATGTTCGCGGAGGAGACTTGTCCAACATGGGGTACGTCCCGGCTGGCTTCCACGGAGGTTGCCTCCTCGGCCGCATCCTCTTGGCGGAGCCCACGTACCGGTTGGGCGAACGGCGTATGGTCTTTTTCTACTGCTGCATTGCTGTGGCACTCCAGATTGTCTTTTGGCTGTGAGTTTGAGATTTCTCACCCGTATATAACTTACCGACTTTGGGTTTTACCGTTGCTGACATGACGCTCTCACTCTCGAATAGGG
This sequence comes from Waltergamsia citrina, assembly GCA_022814615.1. Lineage (NCBI taxonomy): Eukaryota > Fungi > Ascomycota > Sordariomycetes > Hypocreales > Bionectriaceae > Waltergamsia > Waltergamsia citrina. Next base: position 196,929 of record JAKLNE010000057.1, on the reverse strand, counting down.
TGCCCAACATCATCGCAGCCTCCGTCGCCATCAGTTTCATCGGCTTCTTCACCGGTCCGCTCTTCGCCACCGGCATTTCGATGGGTTCAAAGCTCTTCCCCCACGAGCTACACTCTACCGCGCTCGCATTCGTATTCGTTTTTGCGCAGATGGGTGGTTCCCTGTTCCCCGTCGTGACAGGCGTTGTCGCTTCGCGTGTCGGGGTCAGCGCCCTGCAGCCCATCCTCGTAGGCATCCTGACGGCGACAACAGTGAGCTGGCTGTTGGTTCCCCGGCCCAAGTCCACCTCTGGAGCGGCGTTGCACCAGGAATAAGATGCCAAGCGTCTCGAGTCCGTGGCAGGCTCAGGGTGGCCCCCGAGGGGGGTTTTATTTATGTCTGATCTCCATTGAGCGGGAGAATCGGGACAACTGCGCGTTGCTTTTTCGACCATCTCCCGTATCAACGCAACGCAAATCTCATTGGTAGTCTTTTGAACTGGTGTTTGCATCAACGGAGCATGGCGGCATTCCCCCGATCGTAGGGGGGCTCTACCGAAACCCAGTCACCACCCGGTGTTACGGAAGCGCGCCCAATTGGCTGCATCCCCACGTTCAGCCTGCGACAAGAGTTAGAGATTGCGTCGCGTAGATGGCGACAGCGGGGTAGCAAATGGCGATTCCCAAACACTAGCCCAAGGGCTGAAGCTGGGTAGCTGACACGGCAGACGAGGCAGAAGCAAAAGGAGGAGAGAAGAGAAGAGCAGAGCACAGGAGTGAATTCGCGCCGTGGGGAAGGTGGTCATGTCCGAGTATAAGTAGACAGTTGATGTACACCAGAACCCGGATAGATATTCGCCATCACCCCTTCATTCAGACTATCTGTTTCATACCTCCAAAAAATCGAACCATCTTTTCAAAATCGAACCATTCCATCTACCATCCATCCATCATGACTGTCATCCCCGAAGTCGAAGCCGCCAATAAGAAGTACGCTTCTCAGTTCACCAAAGGCGATCTCCCGCTCCCTCCTGGCCGGTAAGTCACAATCGCATGGTTTATCTGAAGCAATGATGGGGATTTTCATTAACGTCATTGCTTGGTTTTAGGAAATTCATCGTGCTGGCATGCATGGATGCTCGGTTAGACCCTGCGCGCATTCTTGGTCTAGAGGAGGGCGATGCACATGTTATCCGCAATGCCGGTGGCCGGGCTACGGATGCGCTGCGCTCGGTGGTGATTTCGCAGCAACTGCTCGGAACTAGAGAAATCATTGTCATTCACCATGTAAGCCTTTCTTCAACCAAAGTCCTTTGGGAGGAAAAAAAAAAGCCTCGTCAGCGACATGACTTGCTAATTTACTTTTTCAATGTAGACCGACTGTGGTATGCTTCTCTTTACCGACAAGGATCTCCGCGCCAAGATCCGGAGCGATCTCAACGAGGACGCCGACAACATTGCTTTCCTGCCTTTCAGCGACATTAAAGCCAGTGTGAAGGACGATATCAATTTGTTGAAGAAGAGTCCTTTGGTGCTGGATGTGCCGATTACAGGGTATAGCTATGATGTGAAGAGTGGCAAGCTGGAAAAGGTGCATACGGCACAGCCGCAGAACATGGAGCGGCTTATACGTACGTCGTAGATAAGAGGTGTACGAGGTAGTGAATGATAAAGCGATGAAACACTATGAAAAGGAAATTGATTAATTTTGACTCTTTTTTTAATTGCATGGCTTTAGTTTTGTTGACTAGATTATAAATTATAGTAAAGTGTTTGTAAACTGACTTGGGTTTTTGATTCTATGAGGGCAAGCTCTCCAAAAACCATACCAACAGACCATGCGCCCATCTACATGTCTTCCTTAGTAAGCAATCTACCACAATTACAATTTGCCTTTCTAAACTAATGCATTGGCGAGCTGCCAAGATTTTTGACATTTACTATCGTGAGATTATTTTCATTTTGATTTGGAGCTAAGACTTACAGATTGCCTGGAGGAGATTGTTTTTTGCTTTATCGTCCTTTCCGTCTCTCAGATCGATCAGAAGCATTCCGACAGCAGCTAGGGAGGGAGAAAGGGGAGGAGGCTTCGAAGGGCATTGAATCCCGGAGTGGAATTTCCTTTAGGCCAGCACCCCCCAGACGCTTCGGACGTTGCTACGAGTGCTCGGAAGACAGCGCCTCAAATATCGCGCCGGAGCCGATGATTACCATAGTAGGGGACAAAGTGACGCAGAGATCGGCGTCTTCGCCATGGAGTGTAGCTCCGCTGGGGTTGGCATGAGGAGGGTGACTTCGTCATGGGTCCGAGTCCGAGTGTGGACTTATTAGATGACAGGAATAGACGGCAATATTGATAAGATTGAACAAGCCCATAAGTCCAGAAGTCCACCAATTCCACCAAGTCCGCAAGTACAGACTGAGCCCAGACTGCAGATTGAGTCAGTGATCTACAAGACTTTATGAATTGGCCCGACCGTTTCGGGTACACACCTCGGCTGGGCTTCTTGAATTAATGTTGCTGGCTTGTTGAGGCGTTCACGATATGCGACTGCGTGCATTTGTGGTTTTGATCTGGAGCGACGGACCTGGATACCGGACCAGGACAAACGACCAGAGCTGACAGTCCAGTATGCTCGGTACAGTTTGGGTGGTCAGGCGTTCCCAATTTGGCAGTTAGAGAAACAAAAAGAGCTTTGTATTCGGACTACTTCAATGTAAAATATCCTTGATGGGAGGTGGGATCCATATGCAGCCGTGCCGCCCGCGGGCAGTAATGTGGAAGAACAGCAACCGGCCACATAAGAACAGGATGCACTCAAGCACAATAAAAAGACAAGCTGCCCTTATCTCACAAGGTAGCTCTAAGAATATTTTTATCTTTCCGCTTCTTGTTTGTTCCTGCTTTTTCTTCTCAGAACCTGCAATATAGCTCAACTCCTTGTCCGTACAAGACCAATTTGTTGATGATGCCGTGGAGCAACACCATTGCTTTAGCTGGAGCTACTGGAACCCTTGGGCAACCAGTTCTTCAAGCTCTCCTAAGCGCAGACTACAGTGTTGTGGCGCTTACTCGTCATGGATCCTCATCATCGAAGCTGATGCCGGATGTCAGGCTTTCAGTCAAAGAGGTTGACTTTACATCTCACCAGCAGCTGACTGAAGCACTCGCTGGCGTCCAAGTGGTTGTGTCGTGTTTAGCTAGCTTGGCTATCAACGATCAATACCCGTTAATTGACGCTGCTGAGGCAGCCGGCGTGGAGCGATTTATTCCAGCTGAGTTTGGGTTCGACTGCCTCAATCCCCTAGGTCGAAAGCTTCCAGCTGGAGCGTGGAAGGTCTCGGCTCAGGAGTATCTTATGGACAAGCATAAGCTCAATCCTGCCTTCACTTACACGGCCATCGCCAATGGGTTATTCTTAGACTTTGGGATTGAGGTTGGATTTATTATTAATCCAGCAAAGAGGACTGCGATACTCTATAATGGTGGCGACGTCCCGTTTAGCGCCACAAGGCTTGTTGACGTTGCCCAAGCGGTAATAGGCGTTATCCAACGGCAAAAAGCAACCGCTAATCGCGTTGTATACGTTCATTCTGCTGTCACAACCCAGAATCAACTTATTCAATATGCTATAGAGAAAGATGGCGAGGATTGGACGACTGTTAAGACGAACACTGAGAAAGTCCTTAAAGATAGCTTTGTCAGTTTGGACAAGGGGGGCGATGATAACGTCAGGGATGCCATTTACGGATTTTGTGCATGTGCCTGCTTTGATTCTGATTATGGCTGTGCTTTCTCTGATCGTTTGGATAACGAAATTTTGGGTGTTAGGACAATGTCTGAGTCGTCCTTGCGATCCTTGGTGGAAAAGTATCTTCCGCACTGACCTGCTCACCACGAGTCATTACGGGAAGGAATCGCTGGTACGCTCTAATAGTGCTGCAAACATATTCATTCACTTATCAACAAGTTCTACGTTTAAGCTGAGAAACAAGAATTGATTACCTTTACTTGCACCCTGTCATTGCTGTCACCGCTTTAAGCTAAGGTGGAAACATTTGCAGCTACTCTACTGTAATCCTTTCATGGCCCATATAAAGTATTTCTGTACGGAGTAGTCCTAAGTAAAATCACTGCAGAATGACGGAACTCGCCGAACGAAACATTTCAGAATCCCCGCTAAATCCTTCGTCTCCATCCACCCTTGGTCCACTGATCCTATCTGTACAACTATTTCTTCCAACCGCTACCTAGGATCAGGTTTATTAGGGCAAAAAGGGCTCCAGGCCGCGAGCCATCCTACTGAAAGATTTTGAAACATCCGTTTTCACATGCACTTAAGGCTTTCCTAATTCCCCTCGAATCTACCACTAAGCCCCCGTCCCTGTCGATCAATTACCCCGAGCTCCGAAGCCATGTCCCCTGCTCAGTGTTGCATTAGCAATCTAAGCCGTCCTACCAGCGTCACAATGCGGGGAACGAAAAGCGGCGCACCGCAGAAACAAGGCGGGAACTTTGGTGTGTAGGTAACGTTGCGCAATGCAAAAGGGGAAAAGGGCCTGATTCATGTTGATTGAAGATGTTAAGCTTAAAAGGTAGCCGACTGGCCGGAATCGCGTGCCCTTTCTTGTGCTGCGATTTGACGAAAGAGGTCGAAAAATCGTGTAAATATGGTCGGTCGATGGGCTCTCATCAGCGTTGCAGCTGCTTCGATTGGAGGTGTTGCTGCTCAAGATCCGCCGCTTGTTTCGGTGCCGGGTCAAGTAGCGGCCATTCCCGAATGGAATATTCAGTCTTCATCTGAGGTTAGCGACGACCTCAAGGCTATCTCCAAACCAGGCGAAGCCGACACATCCTCATGGATCGATGTCCCTATCTCGAAATGTACTTTGATGGCATGCATGATCGCCGCGGGACTGTACGACGACGAGGAACTTTTCTATTCAGAGAACCTGAAGGATTTCAACTGGGGACAATTCACTGTGCCTTGGGTCTATCGTCATGAGTTTGGACTTGAGCCTGAGGACGGTGTGCATTATCTTCTTCAGACGAATGGTATCACATCTCGGGGTGATATCTATCTCAATGGAGAGCTCGTTGCCGACAAGGACTTCCAGGCGGGCTCGTATACGGGGCATGAGTACGACATTACTGAGCTGGCGGTGGACAACAATGCTCTGTTGATCCAGGCGTATCCGACTAACTACATGACTGATCTTGCCATGGGCTTTATCGACTGGAACCCCGTCCCGGTAAGCATTCATGCCAATATCATAATATGAACATATACTTACAAAGGAACAGCCCGATAATGGCACCGGAGTGTGGCGCGACGTCACCATCAAGCAAACCGGTCCTGTCTCCCTCGGCCCCCTCCGTGCCGTCGTCGACATCGATCCGGGCAAGGTCATCCTGAGATCGACTCTCAAGAACCTCGAAGACAAGCAGGTTTCCGTCTCGGCCAAAGCCGTCGTTCTGGAGCCCAACGGCGGCGACGAGCACACGCTGTACAGCAATGTTACTCTTGGCGCCGGCGAGAGTAAGACTGTTGACTTCGAGAAGACCTTCGAAGATCCGCAACTGTGGTGGCCTAAGCTCTGGGGGAAGCAGCCTCTTTACCAAGCGAATGTGACTGCTTCAGTAGGAGGTGGCGCCGTGTCGGATGTTGCCATGACCCAATTTGGTCTGCGTACTGTGTCGTCTGAGGTTAATGAAGAGGAAGACATCATTTACACCGTCAACAATGAGCCTTTCCAGGTAATTGGTGCTGGATATGGTGCTGACATGTTCATGCGCTTCGACCCGGTCCGCTTTGAAGCTATTGCTAAGTACATGCTTGACATGGGGATGAACACAATTCGGCTCGAGGGCAAAAATGAGCAGCCAGAGCTGTACGAGATCTGCGACCGCATCGGTCTCATGATCATGGCCGGCTGGGAGTGCTGCAACAAGTGTAAGCCTTGACTCCCCTTTTACTTCCCAGACTGAATAAAGTAATCTAACACTGCCAGGGGAATCCTTCGAGCATAATGACCACCTCGAAGATCCCGCATACTGGGACGAATCCGACTACGCCGACGCCAACGCCACCATCCAGCACGAGGCTCTCATGTTCCAGACCCACCCCAGCATGCTCACCTTCCTCGTCGGCAGCGATTTCTGGCCCGACGACAAGGCTACTAAGATCTATGTCGATGCTCTCCGAGGCGCAGACTTCCAGCTGCCCATTGTCGCTGCCGCTAGCAAGCGCGGATACCCTGAACTCCTGGGCCCTTCGGGCATGAAGATGGACGGACCTTACGACTGGGTACCTCCTAACTACTGGTATGATACCAAGGGGAATGAGGACCGCCTGGGCGCTGCTTTTGGCTTTGGGTCGGAGCTTGGTGCTGGTGTTGGTACACCCGAACTTAGCAGCTTAAAGCGCTTCCTGTCAGAAGAGGATTTGGAGGATCTGTGGAAGAATCCCAAAAAGGGGCTGTACCATATGTCCACCAACGTCTCGTCTTTCTATGACCGCAGCCTCTACAATGAGGGTGTTTGGAAGCGCTACGGCGCCCCAAGCTCTCTGAAGGACTACCTGCGCAAGGTCCAAGTCGCCGATTACGAAGCTATCCGTGCTGAGTTTGAGGCTTTCTCCGCCAACTGGGGCGCTGAGCATCAGGCTACTGGTTTGATCTACTGGATGCTCAACTCAGCGTACGTACTATAAGTATTATCTTAACAACATCATTCCGAACGCTAATATTGTCATTCAGATGGCCAAACCTTCACTGGGCACAGTTCGACTATTACCTCCATCCCGCCGGCACCTACTTCGGCACCAAAGTAGGCTCTCGGGCTGAACACGTCGCTTACAATTATCAAGACAAGACCTTCTACATTATCAATCACTCCATCGACAAGAGCGGTCCCCGAACTATCGATATTGACGTTGTAAATCTGAGTGGCAAGGAGCTAGCCAGCAAGAGTTTCGATGTAGACACCAAGCCCAACTCTGGCGCCAAGGTCGACAATGTCCCCGGCCTTAATGGCACTGCTGACGTTGCTTTTGTGCGCTTCGTTCTGAAGAACGACGAAGGCGACGTTCTCAGCCGCAATGTTCACTGGGTGGCTCCTACTATTGATGAGCTGAACTGGAGCAACTCATCGTGGTTCAGCACCCCTGTAAGCAAGTACGCTGACTACAGCTCGCTCTTTGACATGGACGAGGCGTCTGTAAAATCCACCGTCGAGGAGGGCGATGAGATGTGGACCGTCACGCTTGTCAACGACTCCGATGTGCCTGCCTTCTTCCTCCGCCTGAATCTTGTCGATGCAGAGGGTGAGGATGTGAATCCTGTTACTTGGTCGGATAACTATGTTACGCTGTTCCCGGGAGAGATGCTCGAGCTTACGGTGGATAGCTGGGGTGAAAGCGCATCGGCTGTGCTTCTGAATGGAGCGAACATTGCTGATACTGAGCTTAAGCTTTAAAGGAGGAGGTAGATAGTCGTATAGCGCATTTTCGTATATACCTTCTATATTAAATTTATGCGGGATCGACATATTTGGGCGAGTCAACTCTGAGAATACTACTTGCGTTGCAAATTTAGCCAAGCGTGGTGATTTGGGACAGTGAGCTTGGTTTTCCTGATATGATCACTGAGGATCAGATTTCCCCTCATCTTGGCACAGTTTCTCACCTATGTTCATAGAGAAGAGATGCGGGGAACGCGGAGAGATTGCCTATCGTGGGGCCAAATTCGATTGCCGACCAGGGTCTGTGACGTTGCGTTATCATGTGGAGATGCTTATGAAGAGATGACTCTGCCGTTGGTCAGCACCAAAAGGAAATTCGCTTGGTTGGAAAATTGAACAGTATATAGAGAACTACATGTGTATAGTGACAAGCTTGGAGTGTCTTCTCTCGTCAGGTATTGTACGTTCAGAGCCAACAACCATTGGGGAGCGATGCACATGCCCGTGGAGACTTCTAGGATGTCGAACGATACGATCATCGAGACGAACTTCTTAATCGTCGGTGCCGGGCCTGCGGGGGCTTCTTTGGCCTGCTTTCTTGGGAGCTATGGTAAGATACTGACTATGCTTGTGAAGAGCCGTTTCACTGATCGCTTCAGGCCTCGAGGGGCTCATGATTAGCATGGCTTCTGGCACGGCCGGTACGCCTCGCGCCCACATTACGAATATGGCGGCACAAGGTATTGCCTTTGCTATACAGTAACCATTAAATAAGGATCACTTGTTAACCTCTAAGTAAGAATGTTTAAGAGACATTGGCCTTGATGAGGAATTGGATAAACTAGCTTCGAAAGGCCATAATATGATTCATACAAGATGGTGTCACAGTATGGCCGGAGAAGAGTTTGCTCGCATACACTCATGGGGCAATTCGCCACAGAGAAAGGTTAGTGCGAACTCCCCTAGAGGTGTGACCTCGGGGACATGATGGACATGAACTAATACTCCTTATTTCAGGGAGACTATGAGATTGCTAGCCCCTGTTCTCCTTATGACCTTCCGCAGACACAGCTGGAGCCTATCCTAGTCCGATATGCGACCCAACATGGCTTTCAAATGCGCTTCAACACGGCATTTATATCATCCGAAGAGGAGGCTAGCGGAAAGATCCTCGTGACAGTAAGAGACGAGATCACCATGGTTGACTACAAAGTGCGCACCAAGTACCTATTCGGCGCCGACGGAGCCCGCAGTCGAATTGTCAAACAGCTTGATCTGCCGTTGACATCCAAACCAGGAGGAGGGGTGGCTATTAACGTTCTCGTGAAAGCCGATCTCTCGCACTTGGTAGAGCACCGAAAAGGCAACCTTCACTGGGTCATGCAGCCAGACCGTGAGCATCCTGACTTTGGCTGGATGGGGCTTGTACGAATGGTCAAACCCTGGCATGAGTGGATGTTTATCCTATTCCCAAGCCGCGAGGCCGATATGAGTCGCCAGCCGTCTAGAAAAGAATATGAGATCAGAGTGAGGGAGATGATTGGTGATGATACGCCGCTTGAGATTCTCGACGTCTCCAAATGGGTAATCAATGAGATTATCGCAGATGAATATTCTAGAGGAAATATGTGAGTAGAAGATGACAGATTTGATCCCCTTCGACTTTTCAGTGAGCTGACTTGCGAGTTTCAGCTTCTGTCTTGGTGATGCCGTCCACCGACACCCCCCTTTCAACGGTCTTGGATCGAATACTTGCATTCAAGATGCCTTCAATCTAGCATGGAAAGTCGCCTATGTCCATCGAGGGCTCGCCTCTCCCTCTTTACTTGAGACATACGGCCGTGAAAGACAGCCCGTAGGCCATTCGGTTATTACTCGCGCCAACAACGCGTTTCGCGAGCATTTCAGTGTTTGGGAAGCCTTAGGGACACTGCCAGAGGATGTCAAAGACCGGCGCAAAGTTTTAGAAGAGCTCAAGGCCGCTACGGCCGAAGGTCAGAAAAGACGGCGAGCTTTCCAGAAGGCTATCGAGAACACGAGCCATGAGTTTCATGGTCTTGGCATTGAGATGGGTCAGCTTTATGATGGACAAGGAATATACTGTGTTGACGAGGCGGGGCCTTTCAAACCTAATGGGCTTGCGGCAGAAGACCCCGTGCTGCACTATGAGCGTGGGACATATCCAGGCTGTCGACTGCCGCATGTCTGGCTGAACAAAGCCATCCCAGTAAGGCCTACATCTACCATCGACTTAGCTGGTCGGGCCGGCTTCACCCTGTTCACCGGGGTCGGAGGTGATCATTGGAATACAGCTGCCAAGAATGTTTCGCAGAGTCTGGGAGTTACACTGAGAACTTACCACATTGGCTTCCGGCAAGACTGGGAAGATGTGTACTTTGACTGGGAACGCATCAGGGGCGTGGAAGAGTCAGGAGCAGTCCTGGTTCGTCCAGACCGGTTTATTGCTTGGCGAGCGATGTCCGTTTTGGAAAGCGAAGATGCTTGCTATGAAAAGTTATCAACAGTACTGCGAAGTATTCTTGGGCTCGAATGATGGCAGGATATCCCATTATGTATCCATAAGAAAAAACGAATTGGAAGTCGAACTAGCAACTTTCAGAGTGAGATATGTTCGTTGTACTCGTACACGTATGCTAAGCTGGGATGGACGATCATCCCCAACGTGCGATCGTCAGGAGTGGCGCGTGTCTATGTATCAAATGAAACGCAAACCCCTACTAGTATTGAAGCGTGTTAGCCTCAGTAACCATCAGACCGCCAACCAAGCAGCTGGACGGATGTGAGATAATTCTCAATCTCTACAGGGGGATAACACCATCTTTCGGGGTCGCTGATAGTTTACGTAAGGTATTCTTCAACACAGTCCGAATCGTTGACTACCTTGATACTCGACAAGTTCCTGCCTGCCTTGCAGAAGGAAATATTTTGGAGCTCCTGAAGCATGAATTCATTTTTGACATGAACAGCAGTGGAAATAGTAGATTGTTCTCTCAGGTTATTATCGTCGGAAAGATTTAAGAGGTTTTACCTACTAGCTAGCTCATTGTAGCAGCGAAACACGTCTCTGTTGAGATCTAGAACTTGAAGTTGGTTAGAGCCTGAGACCGAAACTATCATCGGCTTATTGTAGTAAGAAAGCTTATCAGTGGTTTCTGTATGGACAAGAATTTTTCAGAATAGTTGCGATCCAGCTGCTGTGCGTATGTCTTCTTACGTCACGCGGGTGGCGATTAAGGACTGGAGGTACCAACTTCTGCGATTTTGACGTATAAGCCCACTGTTCTTGATCAAAACGGCCACTTTTGGTGGGTGTCTTGCCTCAATTGGTCTTATCTCAATGCCGCTCGCATACTGTAATGCTACATAGATCCTGAAAAAGACAGCCGAGCAGTTCCAGCGACCCAACCGTTGACATGAAACACTCACATCGCCGCATCAAGTTTTACTATACACTAACTGTATTCGTCTGCTACTCAACTTGTCGCTGACATTTATCGCTCACATAACAATACATCGTCGATATGAACTCAGAAATTAACTCTGGTAGTCAAATACCAGCGCTCTGGATGACTTTTGAGCTGCAGCTTTATCCGCTCATCGGCTATAGCGCTACAGCTCTGCTAAGGCTGCCGTCTCTTGTCACGCACAAGCCACTCCTTCGACCCACTTGCTCGCACGATGCTATGCGTGTTCTTCATCTATGCAGGCAAAATATTGATGATTTATGATATATCGAGGTTGAAGGCGGGAGCAGGGGTCAGGGATCTCCCTCCTTATTTTCAATCGGGAGTTGATGGGCTTCTGCGCCCCGCCTGACCTCAATTCTAGTTCCTCACATTGGCCGTCACATGTTCCTCATCCGTCACGGCAGTCGCATATCGGTATTGTTTTTGGTGTTCATCCCTTGTCAAATCCCATGCTCATGCCATGTCATGATATGCACAGTAACGCAACATGGTCTCTATACTAAGGACGCAACCTTCGTAAGCCTTGTACTCCGTACCTTGAAGTAGAAAATCCCATGCGTTCGCTTTCCCCAGATAAATTCTATTCTAACTGTTCAAGTTCACGGTGCTTTGTGTTCAGTCTCAAAATTTGGGAGCGTCTCTCAAAAGCGGCTCTACTCAACTTAATTGAAGTCTGCTGGACAGGCTGTCGCTCTGCAACTGGGCAGTACACGCGCGCCCACGACCATTGACGCCTACCGATCTTGCTCAGGTGAAGACGCTACATTAGTGTAAAACAGTTGGCTAAACACGCGAAAGACGAAAATGCAAATCACAGATACCAAGTTTGATTCGAAGTACGACCCTCTGATCCTCACTCTTTTTATCAGCACATTTCTGGGCTTCTTTTCAGCCGCTATCAGGATTGTCACACGCGTATGGTGGGTCAAGCAACCCGGGACTGACGATGCTTTCATCGGATTAGCTGCAGTAAGTAATAAGACCATGATAGTGATATTAAGTCTCATGGAATTAACATGATATCAGCTGGCTACCATTTCATACCTCGTTGCAGCCATTCAATGTGAGTAGCTTCTCAACAGCCAGTTTGCGTTGGAATTAAGAGCCCAACATTAACAGCGACAGTTTTAAAATATAGTCTGGAGGTTGAATCCAACCCTAGCGCTATGATAAACTTCCACAAAGGGCTATATGCGACCATCATTACCTACACGGCAACACATTTCTCATTCAAATTTGCTGTCCTCTTCCAGAGCAAGCGTATCTTTATTGAGCCACTTGCTCAGCGTCTCTTCCTCGGTTTCATCGTATATCTTGCTATCTATGGCGTTATCTGCATACTTTTGACGATAATCACCTGTTGGCCCGTGGAGACATACTGGGACAATTCGATTCCTGGCAAATGCGTCGACCGCAAAACGCTATACGATGCCTTCAGTGGGATTAATATATTCAACGATATTGCGATTCTGGTGTCACCTATGCCATTCATTAATGAACTTCATATCCCGCGGAAGACTAAGCTTGCGCTGACTGGGCTCTTTGCCTGCGGGGGTGTGTAAGTAAGCCAAATTCAATCAGTGCTGTGGCAGGTTTTACTAACGTATGCCAGTGTCTGTGTGTTCGCTGTAGTCAGGGCTGCGTATCTGTACACGGACGTGGCGTCGCAACGTATGTGCTGACATCAATGGCAAAACGACTCGAGAAAAGTACTGACATGCCTATAGTGAAAGGATCTAGTCTCGTTTGTGTCTGGTCTGGTCTTGAGATCAACATTGCCATCATTTGTGCCTGCGTCCCTGCCCTCCGGCATGTCCTCATCGTCCTCTTCCCAAAGCTGAACATGACTAGTCTCCCCACGACTCACGATGACCGGACTTATCCGACACAGGGCTCATTCCGTTTAGGAAGTGTCGCAGAACAAGGCGAGAGAAAGCACAGTCACGTTGGAGACGAGGTCGAGCGTGCAATTAGCAGGATCGATAACGAACTTCGGACATCCTTGGAGCTGAAAGCGACAAATTCGAGCGAGAACGACGATAACAGCCAGAGGAATCTCGTCGGTGATAACAATGGTGACCAGAAAAGAAACACTGCAGGTAAATCAGGGAATCTCGGTCTTAGGGCGTGAGTCTTTTTGGTTAGATAGAGACTGGGGCCTATTCGGTAGAGGTGCAATGATGGTTTTCGATTAGCAGGCGAGGAGCAACGGTGTTTTTCGCGGAGATTCCAATAATCACTCTAATATTCATGATAAACACTTTCGGCCCATATGACGAGTTTGAATTCTTCGTTTACCATGCTAACTTTCTCAGTCCTCATACCTCGGCCTAATACTCGCTATAGGAAGGCAATCTGGCCAGACACCTCGTGCAGTGCTCGGTGAAATGTAGAGATATCACCCAGGTTTCCGGTAACAACAAGAAAAAGACGACAAATCTGCGTTCAAATAATGATTGAGAATACTTTAATGCAATCTTGATCTATGTCTAAGCAATTTCTACTCGGCTCAAGCATCCTTCTCTCGAATATCTACGCCTCTAAACTCGAAGTACCTGCTCCAATCGGGATCATTCAATAACTGATCCGTGAGCTCCACCTCGACAGGAATATTCAGTTCAATGCCTTCGTCCTCTCCAGCTGGGCCCTCTCTACGCGGGGGATATATAATGCCCAAGCCTTTCGTAACCTGGCCAGCAAAGTAGCATCGGAACGCAATCGGATGAGCAAAGCCAAAATCCATTTCGGTGATGGTTTGACTCCTCCAGTCGGTAACGTATACGGCCAAGGGAGGGAAAGCCTCTACACGAATGGATAGTTTCTGTTTATCGCTCAAGTTGGCGAATTTCTGGAGCCGTTCGTGGATCATCTGTGAAGTAACTCCATCGGTAAGCTGACGTATGTAAAGTGCCAGCTTCCACAAAGGCGCTTCCGAAGCGACCTCTTGGAGGGTGAATTCAGGGAGGTTGGAAGACGCAGAGGTGATATCGAACTGCAAATTACCCTGTGTTCGGTACGGCATCGGCGGGTCAGTAAAGAATTTCTTAATGTCCACGCCGGATCCGAAAAGGGGTTTGAAGTTTGGCTCAGCCTTGTAAAGTGGCGCGCGGATTCTGCAGGTAATACGCCAGATCAGGGCACAGACAGCATTGTATGTGGAAATCCAGTTACCATCCGTGGGTGCAGCAGCCTCTTTGAGAAGAGCGGCTTTACTCTTAGGCAAGTGAAAGAAGAGTGACTGCATGGGAATACGACGCTGGGGAGTTTGTGATAATTCTTGGGGCTTAGGCTCAGCCGGAGGCTCGGGCTGAGCTTCCCCCGTAGGCTGCTCGAACCCTAGAGACCCAAAAAGTCTTCGATCAAGACATTTCGGATCGAAATTTGGAGGTTCAGTCTTGTTGACAATGGCATAACAGTTCTCTGAGACAAGTCGAATGAAGGAGGTGTAGCCAGTTAGACCATTGGCAAAATGATGTGACTGTGTCATGAATAGAATGCCTCCCGGGAGTAGGTTCACCCTAAACGATGCAATGGTCGGGTGGGTATCGGGATGGGCTTGGGGTCGAACACCGTAAGCCATATCGGTGTTGCAAACATTGTCGACATCACCAAGGATGTGGTTGGCGAAATCGGCTTTGGCAATTTCATCCATGGATGGGAACTTGTCATCGGGAGAGTCAAGCCTGTTAACAACGAATCGAACAGTGTCATTCTTCTTTCGAAGGACGCAGTGCCCGCCGTCTGAATCTCTCTGCAGTGTGCCAACCATTTGTCTACATTGACTTATGGTTCTCTGCACGCCCTCCTTCAACACTTCAATAGCATTGCTAGCAAAGCTGTTAGCAGACCAGCCTTTTTCCCCCAGAAAACGGCAAAAGCTGAAACTCACGGCTTCTTTGAATCTTCTAGTGAGAAGAATATTGCCTTGTTGACCCAGGTAGTCGTCGATAAGTAATCGAGTGTCGACAGCCTCCACCTCTCCTCCTCGGGATCATTTTCCCATCCCCAAGGGTGAAGCTGGACATCTTCAACAATAGGCATGGTATCTATGAGGCAAAAGATAACAATTCAATATTCACTCGGGAGACGCCGTGAGTAAGCTGTGAAACTAAAGTATCCAAATTGAAAAATGGCACAAATGCTAGCTAAGAATTTCAAATCTAGGACAAGCCATGATCTGTGCTGATCTCGGTGCGGGGAACGTTGAGGATGAAGAGGTGTAACAGTGGGAAGGATAAGCGTAGGATTCGATGCCTTTCAATGCATGGTTCGTAATCAGACCAATCATAATAACGCGTTATCAAGATTCTTATGCTCCAAAAATTCGTCCCGGGCACAAAATTTCGCAAGTTGAACCAGGATGATGGTTCAGGGACAGAGGTTGAGATGAGGATGCCTTTAGTTGAAGCTGTTGCGCAACAAGCAAAGAAATTCTCTTGAGAGAACTTTGGTTCCGATGTCGGATTCTTTGGGATTTGATCTGGAACTAAAGACGTCTTGATTGCAAAACGCTATCGTGGAAACTGATCGCCGCGGCAAGCGGGCCGACGGCACAGTCCGGTGCCAAGGTCAGCTGAAGAAGACAGCGAGACCTTTGCAACACTTGAGCTGTACCTTTTCTAGCCATCTCCCCTTGCTCATTAGGAGGTAAGCTCCAATATAATTACATTAATGTAATATACCAGGTTCAGCGGTTCATCACGCGGAAAATGAGCCTTCACAACTCTGTCGCATTTCAACCCGATAACTTGTTATTAGAGTCATCACTTTTACTATGGCGAAGACATAGCAAGCTATTTTTAGGACTTTTATACCCACTCGCATAACCTAAAGAACATCCTTTGAGAGATATGATCGGTGCTTGACTTCATCCTTATTCTAGTCGGGTTGGAAATCCCACTCTTGCATGAACCAGTCCCCGCCCCACGAGGTTACTAACTTAGCCACTAGATGAGTCACTTCCAACATACCATAAATCTCGCGTTCTATTGCATGAATTCATTCTTCTGATTTATCGAAGGTGGTATCGAAAGGCAACGCAAAAATATACCAACAAAGCACAAGCAGGGCGGGAGAAAAATCACAAGGTCAATCAGCATGGAAATAAACGACCTTGGTCCCGATCTCATCTATTGCATTCTGCAATGCCTGCGGATTGGAGATTTTGCTAACACGGCCCTTGTATGCCGTCGGTGGCTTGAGCCTAGTCGGAAGCTCTACTGGACTTCTATCAATCTGGCCCTTTCCGAAGAGTTGCCACTGAAGCTAGCGCCATGTCTCGTTCCAGAGCGGCAACGACCGAGCACGATACCGCGCCACATCGGGGGGTTGATGATAGATCAGCCCGACATATCAGAGTGCGAAGATGAGACCGAGGAAGACAGAGAGGATCGCGAAACATGGGTACGCGATGTACCAGTCATCTTAAACCACTTTACGTCCACCAAGGATTTTACAATTTGCTCCATTGATCTTACACAAAGGGAGAGCGATCTCAATGAAGATAGCAACAGGGCCTGGCGACAGGCGCTACTCGGGCCGTGCCTGGGCTGTAAACACTCCCTGGTTGTTCAAAACCTCAAAGCCCGGCGGATAGAAGATGTGGTGCCATTTCTGCTAGGCAACTCGGATTTACGATTCCTTGGGCTTGGGAAAGTTGTTATCACTGACCCTCTTCCCGCCCTGTCAGCAGTTGGAGGAAAGGACGGCGACAACAGCCATGGTTTGACTCCGGGTCTGGATGTCTCGTCTCCAATATTGGACAAGCTCCGTCACTTAGTCCTTTTTGTACACACACCGCCAGTCTGGGAATATTTGGTGCCTATGATCGTGGACCGGGCCAGCCTCTCGCATTTGAAGATGTTAGTTGCCGTTTTCAAAGACAATGGAGCCATGCGAGGGCTATTGCGCAAGTCTTCCGCGTCACTAGAGTCACTGGCATTACAACAGATGGAACTAGGTAAGAAGTCGGGGAGTTACTTGATCCTTTGTGCTGTGTTCCCTTCGTTGTCCCCTTTGCTGTGCTCCATACACTCATTTTACCACTCTGGTATTAATGGCATTATGAGCTAACTCATCATGATAGGAGCTACGTTAGACCTTAGCGGATGCACGGCCCTGGAAAACCTCAGCATCAGTTTTAACCCGGCAGTGATGTCTGACACAGTGGAGACAATCACATCCAGCAGCTCTTTCAAGAGAATTTTCATCAACGTTGGCCCAAATGAAATCAAGCCAGAAAATCAGCCGGAGGGCTCCCAAGACTTATGGGCGACCCTTGATGCACATTTGTCTAGCATGACTAGTTTGGAGCCTGGGGCCGGAGTGACGTTTACCATGGTCATCAGCTCTTGCATAGCAGGCATGATGGGCATTGGTCCTTTCAAGGATACGTTCGATGGGTGGAAAAATGACGTTTTTGAGTTTGGGAAACAAAAACTGCCAGCCTGTAATGAGAAGGGGCTTTTGCAGGTTGTGCAGGTCGTGGGAGAATGGACAGGTAGTCCATTTGGTGACATCGCTCTCCCCGAATAGTTCAAGGCAATTCAACCGGTTTTGCTTTTGACTTGTGCGGATGAATATGAGCGCTTTGTTTACATAGAAGTATTATCGGTATGATCGTTTCCTTTTTAGTCTATACAAATGCTCTATGGAATTCATCGAGTCCACTGGTAATGTTTTCTGCAGCGTCTTCAGCTCCAAACGCCCCGCCGCCTGGAGTGTTAATTTGAATGTACTCCCCCGGCTCAAGATAGATTACCCCTTTGCCGCCCAAGTTCACCTTCTCTAACGCATGGTCTGCATTATACTTGTATGCGTGATTCAATCCCTTCTCACCAGGGCCGCCTCCTTGCATACCGTACGGCCGGTAAACCCGACGATCGCTGAGGATGCTGAACTTAAGCGGAATGCGGGCTTCAATCTCTCGTCGAAGGCCGTTGCCGCCTTTCCATTTTCCCTTTCCCCCGCTACCATGGCGGATTTCGTTGCGTCGAACCAGCACAGCGGTGAGCTTTTCCACGACCTCCGGATCAGTGCCGCGTGTGTTCGTGGAGTGGACCTGGAGTCAAGACAAGTTAGCTTTCCGCGATTTTCGTTTCTGCCCTTCCTTTTGTTTCTTTTGGCAGACATGAAGATGAACACTTACACACACAGCATCCGCTCCGTTGTACCCGTCACCAGCACCAGAGCCCCCACCGAGAGACTCCCCATAGTTCCAACCTGGCAGAATCTTACCCTCCGGATCTTTTCCACCCATGCCCCAGCCGAAGCTGCTCGCGCAACCTTGGCTAGCACCATACCGTCCGAAAGCACGCAGGATGGTATCAATAACTCGCTGGCTGGCTAGCGTCGAGCCGCAAATAGCGACGGCCGGTGTAGGGTTCAATATGGACCCAGACGGCACGCGGATATCCACCGGGGCAAGACAACCCTCGTTTAGGGGAATGTCAGTGTCGACGAGACACCGCACCGTGTAGATGATGGCCGAGTGGCAGATGGAAATTGGGCAATTATAGTTACCCCAGATCTGCGGGCCTGTTCCTTCAAAGTCGTAAACAGCGCTGCCTGTCTTGGGATCAATCGTGATAGTGACAGCAATAGGGGTGCCATCATCGAAATAGTCGGTCGCTCTTAGGGGTTCTGGGTGAGCACCTGCAATCTTCTTGAACACTTGCCTTACAGCCCCCTCCGCGTTATGCTGGATCGCGCTCATATACCGATGGACCTCACCGACTGAATACTCCTCACATAACCTCCGCAACAACACATTTCCGCGTTGATTCGCTGAAGTCTGGGCTTTGATATCGGAAATATTGTCCGCCAAACGTCGTGAGACACTGCACCCCGGATACGAACCGGCAAGCTCAAAGCCGGCTCGGACTTCATCCTCGAGGAAGTTGCCTCCGCTAACTATCTTCATGGATTTTACGCTCAATCCTTCCTCCCACAGCGCCCTCGACTCAGGCATCATACTGGTGATACCCTTGCCACCAATATCAGCATGGTGGCCACGAGAGGCAACGTAGAAGGCTATGCTGCCTTCGACGAAGACAGGCGTGACAACAGTAATGTCCGGAAGATGGGTGCCGCCCCATTGTGGGTGATTTGTCATGAGAACATCACCATCCTGCAGCTTGCCGACCCAGTGTTTGTGCTGCGCTTGAATAGCAAACTGCATGGATCCCAGATGAATAGGAATATGCGGTGCATTAGCCACCAATTTCCCCTCTGGAGAGAAGACGGCACACGAAAAGTCGAGGCGCTCCTTGATACTCGGTGAGATCGATGTTCGTTGAAGTGTGTTGCCCATCTGTTCGGCGATGGACATGAAGCGGTGAGCAAACACAGATAGCTGGATGGGGTTTAAGGATTCCGATACCGAAATGGTTCCGGAAGTAGAAGACTCCGTATTCAACTTCTTCTCAAGAACGATATGGTTTGAAAGCACGTACGCCTCGAAACCAGGCTCGACAAGAATGGTCTGCGTGTTGTCAATAATCAAAGCAGTACCGCTCACAACACTGCCTGCAGGCAGATCGTCCAGGCGGAAAACAGCAGCGTCCACCCAAATTCCAGCTACAAACACCTTTTGTGTCGACTGGACTTCCTGGCGCTTGAAGTTGCTGCCGATAGACTCCTTCTCTTTCACTGCTGATAACTCGGCCTCTTGAACCCCCGTGTTGCCTGTGCCGCGAACCTTAACAGCCTCGATAACAATATCTCGAGTCATAGAGAAGGCGAATTCGCGGAGATGCTCGCTTTCAAAACTGGCTGCGTAGTCGCCATCAGCTGGCCTAGAGATTGTCAAAGTCGTGTCGGTGCCAAAGTATTTTAAGACCAGCGACTCATCAAGCCGCACCGATCCTGGCAGGGCTCCCTGAGACGTTAGCTCTCTCTCCACGCTCTGCCGCAAAGAAGCTAGACGATTCTCGACCTCGGCACCGGCTGAAGTAGCGTCTCCCTTGGTCAGCTTGGCCGCAAAAGGTGCCATGGTCTCGGTTTGGAGATCAGCACGAGAAATTCCGTACGCTGACAGCAGAGATGACCACTTATGGATCAAGACTCGGCTAATACCGAGCTTGTTGGCGATGGAGCAGGCATGCTGTCCACCAGCGCCCCCAAAGCTAACCAGGTTGTGCTTCTCTGGCGCGAAGCCACGAGCTTCAGTCGTGTTGCGGATGGGTCGGCTCATGGTCTCGTTGGCAATATCCAGGAAGCCGTAGGCTACTTCATCGGGAGTAAGCTGTTGAGATGTCTGCGCATTGAAGTCGGCTGTTATTTCATGGAACTTCTGCTTCACGACCTCCAAATCCAGCGGCTCATCGGCATTCTTGCCGAATATAGAAGGGAAAGATGACAGGACTAATCGACCGAGGAACAGGTTTGCATCTGTGACAGTTAAGGGGCCGCCTTTGCGGTAGCATGCCGGTCCGGGATGAGCGCCAGCAGAGTCCGGTCCGACAACAAGGAGCCCGTTGCGAGCAAACAAAATAGAGCCACCTCCCGCTGCTACGGTAGTAATATTGAGCATAGGCACTGAGATGGTTCGTCCGGCAATCTCGGTCTGCGTCAAATAGTCATATTTGCCGTCAAACCGAGACACATCTGTGCTGGTGCCTCCCATGTCAAATCCAATCAGAGGCGTGCCATCGTCAGTGTCGAAGCACGATATCGCAGTGCCGACCACACCACCTGCCGGTCCGCTAACAAGAGCTTCGTTTCCGCGAAACTTTCGAGACACTTTGAGTCCACCGTCAGAGCACATGAACTCGACGCGCTGCGGAAGGACTCGGAATCCTCTCTCAAAGCCATCTACATAGCGCTTGATGACTGGATACAGATACGCCTCGGAGCACGTCGAATTGCTTCGGTTGAGAAATTTGATAGATGGGCTGGTCTCGGAAGATGTTGTTACATACTCAAACCCTAGCTCGCGAGCTATGTTGGCCACCAGTACCTCGTGCTCGGGGTAGGCATAAGCATGCATGAAGCAAATGGCGAGTGATGAATAACCCTCGAATCGTAGCTGCTGTAGCTGCTCGCGTACCCTGTCTGGGCTGGGTTTCTTCAATACGCGGATGATTTCGCCGCTATCAGTCTGAACTAACCCAGGATCTTGAAGGTCTTCCAGGCTTTTCTTTACAGGAGCAGGGTTGAGATCATAATCCTCAATAGTGATGCGCTCGTCAACTTCAATGACGGTGGAATGAAGGGCTTCGGGGAGGCGAATGTTTAAGTCGAACAACTTAGGTCTTGAACCGTCTCCGATAACACAGACGTCTCTGAAGCCTATGAGCTCGAATACTTAGTAATTCTTCTTGTTTGCTAACTGTGCTTGTTAGTTTACAAACCTTGAGTAGTCGCAAAGGCGAATTTCTCGCCATTTCCAGTGAGCAAAGCGTTGGTCGCAACCGTTGTTCCTACTCGACATGATGCTATTTTTGTCCGTTAGCAATTCTCCGCGCTACTCTATAAACAAATAAGCAGCAGACTTACCAATCCTCGAACCATCAAGCTTCTCTTCCCTTGGAATGGGCCGCCCTTCAGCCAGCTCAAGGACCCGACGAACAGCTTCTGTAGGGGCATCGGCATAATTGGAGGGGTCCTCAGACAGGAGCTTAAAAATCACGGGCTCCCTGCCTTGGATCTGAGCAATTACATCGCAAAAGGTGCCGCCACGATCGATAGAAATGGTGATGTCAGCCATGATGAATTTGAATATCAAACATCGCACGTAGATGGAAGGCAATCACAACTCTCGTCAGACAATTCAAGACACGGCCATTCAGCCGTCGGTATCTGGCTGCCAACTTCCAACTAGCTATCAGTCAAGACTTAGATTACCAAGACGTCGGGACCAGGCGCCGACCGGACCATTCCACGCGAGAAATTATGGGCCCGCACGTTAGCTTCTTCGTGAAGATTTCTTTTCAGAGGCGGACCCTGGTCTTTATTTACAGACTATATATCAGAAATCACGGAGGGGGGAGGGGCGATGGCACCATCCTTATTCTCACGAGTATGCAGGTGAGTTGAGCGACTTTTGGTCTCCTAAGCGTCTCGGCGCAAGTTCTTTCCAATGGGTATTCCGCGGTCGCGTGTATACCCGACGCGATGGCTTCGTCGGTTGTGGCGTTGTAATGCCGGCTCGGTGCTGGTGAGCGGGGAGTTTATCGGCCTCTAGACGCCGGTATCGGGAGTATGGATCCGGGCCAAGACACTTTTCCACCGATCAGCGAATAAACATCTGACTGGTGTTCAAGGGTAACCATGTTGGCAACCATGTTAGGGAGGGGTCCTTTCGGAATCAAGTGCAACAGGTTATCTCGTCAATATGCTTCGTCTCACTTACGAGTACTTAGCTGATTGGGTTTCGCCAGCGCTCGTTTCGAGTTTCCCGGAATTGTGTCTGCTTGCACCGGCCAGGTTTCTAGACTCGAGGCTAGCCTAGACTGGAACAACATGATCCAAAGACAGCAAAGAAAAAAAAATAAAGAAGCCGTTCAAGCATGGGTGGTGCCCTCTGGAGATCCACATAGTTCCTCCATCCTTCTCTTAGCCTGCTTGTCATTGAAGCCATGTGATTCGGGACCCTTGTCAGTACCATGGTAGTGGGAAGACGATATCAAACGTGGAGATAGATTCCCAACCCATCTTTCCCTGTCCTATGGGAAGGAGGGAAAGTGGCGAGCACGCAACCCCGAGACCCTATTGCAAGGGGTTGGCCAAGAAGTAGACCTTGAATTTAGACGTAGCTTAATGGCAAGCTAAAGATTTTCCTCGATCACGACATCGTTGACGAGAGATAAGATCTCTGGCCCTGTCGGAGGCCGCGACTCTAAATAAACGATCGATTTCCCTGCCACCCGTCACAGAAGCATTTTCAGCACATCCAAGTAGTTACTCTGCGGGCCTATCCATTTTAACATGGCTCAAGACGATGCCATCGCCGACGGCGGCGCCACCAAGACAGTAGCCGACGAGAAAACTGGCCAAATCACCGACGCAGTAGCATCGCCTCCCGCTTCTGACAATGGCAAGGGCGCGGAAGCTGGCGCACACTCCAAGGATGACCAATTCGCGGCGGGCTTCTTCCATTGGCACGAGCCGGGAACGTCCAAGGAAGAGAAGAAGCTTATCTTCAAGCTGGACTTCTTCTTGCTGAGCTTCTCGTGTCTTATGTATTTTCTGAAGCAGCTGGATCAAAACAACGTCGCAAATGCCTACGTCTCAGGCATGGCGGAGCAGCTCGGCTTTGGACCGGGAGATGAGCTGTCATGGATGAATACATATTTCTTGATTGGTAGGTGAAAGCTATACTTGGAATAGTAGAGTCGCTACAATTGCTAACGATCCTCAGGCACAATCATTGGCGGTACGGCCTCAAATATGATCCTCACTGTGATCCCGCCGCGCTTCTGGCTCACCGGCTGTCTCTTCGTTTGGTCCCTATTCGTCCTCTTCCTGTACAAGTGTAACACCGCTCGTGAATTCTACATCCTCCGCTTCTTCATCGGCCTTTTCGAATCGTCTGCATGGCCAGGCCTCATGTATGTCCTTGGCGCGTGGTATCGCCGAAGCGAGCTTGCCCGGCGCAGCGGATTGTTTGTGGTTAGCGGTGTGCTTGGCCAGATGTTTAGTGGTTATTTGCAGGCGGCATTGTTCACCGGCATGGAAGGTAAAGGAGGTATGCCAGCATGGCGCTGGCTATTCATCTTTGACTTCCTTCTGGCGGTTCCTGTCGTTATCTATGGATTGGTGAGTGTTCCTTAGCATTCTGAGACGACAACATAGTCAACGAAACTAACATAATCAGTTCTGCTATCCCGATACTCCTCACACGACCAAGGCCTTCTGGCTGTCTGATTGGGAAAAGCAGCGTGCCCGCGAGCGCATCGATGAGGAGGGTCGCACTCCCACGGGAAAGATGACTTGGTCTGTCATGCGTCGCATCTTCGCGTCGTGGCAGGTGTATGCCTTCACACTAGCTTATTGCTTCTGGAGCTTGACCTGTGGCAACTACGTGATGCAGTATTTTGCCCTCTACCTCGAATGGACCGAGCGCTTCTCTATCCCGCAAATCAACAACATCCCGACCGCCATTGGCGCCGTTAACTTCTTCGTTATGACAGGCTCTGGCTATGTCGCCGACAAATTGGGTAATCGTGGTCCTGTCTGTCTTGCTGTAGGTCTCCTGTGGACTTTCTGCTTCGCTATTTTGTCAGCCTGGACGGTGCCACATCCTCTCCGTATGACGGCGTTTATCCTGACAGGCTGCTACGGCTGCTTCACACCTCTGCTGGCTGGGTGGACGAACGAATCTTGCGGCGGCGATCAACAAAAGCGCGCCTTCATCCTGGGCTTTATGGTTTCTGTCGGCTATGCTGTTACCATTCCATTCCAGCAATACCAGATGCCTAGTGGGAAGGCACCTGCATTTGAAGAGACACACGGATGGCCAAGTGCTTTGTCATGGGTAATTGCCTTGACCTTGTGGACGGGTATTGCTGTTCCTCTATGGGAGAGGCGATGGGTGCGTAAGGGTGGCGCTCAGGCTGAGGCTGACGCCCTTCATGAGTAATAGGATGAAAGAGAGGAGGTTCTTTAATCAGCAGAGAAGCTAGTCCTTACATATTAAATGTTCTTATTGCATACTTCTAGGACCCTTGTCTATCGACCTCAACTTACCTGTACTTTCAAACTATGAGTACGTGCCGCTTGATGTGCCTAGAGACGATGAGTTCAGTAGAAGACTGAGGTTTTAATTGCCGTTCTTACACAATCGTAGGCTCAGGATCTCGTCACACTAATTAAATATTTACTTCCATCTCAGACCCCACGGATGGATCCAAGCTTGGTTCTGTCTCACAATACAGGCAGGAAATAGGGGGGTTTTTGTCTATGAGGCAACTTCAAGAAGACGCGTAACCCAAGCTAAGCCCAAAGCAATCTTGTCAGCTCGCCGAGTCATTACAACTTCTTCCTTGAGAAATGACCGCAAGCTAGAATATAAGTCGAGTAAGCGCTGTTTGACTTCCAAATGATGAAGTATGCTGTGAAGTATGCTGTTGGACCTGGCCAATTTCCGTAGCTGCCACTGTCGAAAGGCTGCGCAAAAGACCCCCTCATATGGAGTAAATCACACTAAACGGGATTGTGCTCTCAGGGAAACGTCAGTGTCAATAAAATCTTAGGCTTTCGAAGCGATGACTCTTTTATTGATGCTGACAGCGAGGTTGAGTCCAAGACAGAAATTGACAAAATTTTCCGCAACATGGTGATTGGCCTTCCCGGTCCTTGAACAGGATTCTCACAGGGATTCCACAACACCTACAGTACCTATGAGATAGGGCGGATGATGGCTGTTCAACCCTTTCCTTACACACTGAACATAGGAGAAGCTTCCAGAACCAATTACCGGTAACCTCGCTAGGTCGCTGCGATGACTGACCAGAAGACATAATTAGCATGACTCACCAGAGCACCTATTGCGACATTGATGTAAGCTTGAGGTTAAGCTGATGATTGTGATCGTAACTGCTCACAGTATATTCTGGTTGTAATCCGGTGATTGACTCATGGAGACAACCGATGATGTCTTCAGCATGCATTCGTCTTGTTGCTGAAAACAGCTGCGCTGCGTGTATGTAGGTCAATAATGAGAAGTCTCATAACACTTAAATGAGTATCTCTAATCGGACTATAGAAAACTTCTAATCGGACTATAGAAAACTTCTAATCGGACTATAGGTCCACATTACAGCGGGTCTCCCGCATTTGCTAGGTACCGCCGGCGAATGCGCAGTACCCGCCGGTAGTGTAGACTGTGTGCCTTTGTAGCCTTGGGCCAGATGAAGGCCCGGGTGAGGCCAGCCGCGATGCCTGCCGATTGACATCACAGCCTGCCTCACCCGGGCCTTCATCTGGCCCAGGGCTACGAATACTAAGGCACACAGTCCGCACTTACCCCTAGGTACTGCGCATTTGCCGGCAGTACCTAGCAAATGCGGGAGACTTACCGTAATGTGGACCTATAGTCTAATTAGAAATTATTCATAGTCCGATTAAAGATACTCATCTATATTCTCTAAATACGCCATCTTAATGCCCCTCCCAATCACAAATCCTTGCGCAAGCAAATAAAATACAAGTCGTCCCGCAACGCCTTCCCATTCACCAAATGCTCATAAGGAAACGGCCTCTTCTCCTCCGTCTTCGTATACCCCCGCCTCACATACCAAGAAATCAGCTCATCCCGCGTCCAAATCACCGTCATCTCCATCCTCTTCACCCCAAAACCCTTCCGAGCATAAGCCTCAGCCTCAGCCAGCACCTGCCGTCCAATCCCACCCGCCTGCCGATATGGATCGACGGCGAAGAGTCCAAAGTACGAGACCTCGTCATCTCGACGGAGGAGCTCGCAGCATGCGGCTAGTTTGTTGTCGTCGTCGTGGGCCATGAGGATGACGCCTTGGGGTTCGAGGATCTTGGCGCGGATGCCCTCGTGATCGATGCGCTCGTCGGCTAGGAGGTCGGCTTCTGTGGTCCAGCCGTTGCGGCTGATGTCGCCGCGGTAGGCGGAGCGGACGAGTTGGAGGAGGGAGTCGACGTCCTCGTCGCCGTTGGTGGCGACGCGGTAGGTGAGGTTTGTAGCTGAGCCCATGATTGATGCTGGAGATTTATACACGCATAGGATTGAAGAGGAGTTTTCAGTGAGTGAGACGGCTCTTAATTGAGTTTTGTAGTGGACAGCGGCGTCGTCCAACCGTTATTTCTTATATAATTCCAGGCCGCAGTGAAAACTATGAAATGTGGTGTTGTCAATTTTTTTTTTTAACTCAACCTCGGCGATATCGGTGGCAACAAAGACAAGCGCTAATTCCTGTTGGAGCTCAATACAACATAACTTGACATGAGTAAGGTACATGTAGGGGTCTAGCGCAGGGCGCGCGCGCTTGTCAAAAATCTGTCAATAATTAGATAGATCGATAATCGAACGATCTACCCCGGTAAGCACAGGGCTAGATCGGTAAGATCCTTGGATGCATGTCGGATGGTCACCCGCGCGCGACGGAGCAAAGATGACTTTGCCGTTTTTTATTCCGTTGACTTGGTTTTCTTGGTGTAAGGGTGTGCTCGTAAAGAGACGGAATACGACGGTGGCCGATGCAACCCTAACCCTTACTTTCATCATCCAAGAGTATTTCCCATGTAAATGTATTATTGACTATTCAAGCAAAAACATACACTTCATAAGTCATTGTACAGTGATTATATACATAGAAGTAAAAAGACAAAGGGTATTCTAAAGAACGAAGCAACTATGCCCAAAGAAAATAATCCCAGGAACATCCAATTTCCTTTAACCATCAAAGCCAACTTCATCAAACCGACGCTACCGAATCCATCGACGCCCGCCTCTCCTTCACAAACTTCGGCCACGTATTCGTCAACACCAAATACTTAATACTCATCTCAGCCTCATCAAACACATTCGTACTGAACAATTGCGGAATATCCCCCACACACACCACGCGCTCACTCCCCCCAGCCGTCTTATCCGTCGTCACCGCCAACCCAACAATCCCCGTCTCAGAACCGCCATCACACGACGACTGGGACCCTACCCTCGTTCCACTCTCCATGTCAAATGGCGTAATAGGGTCAGAGTGACACCGTTCGTCTCCACGGACGACGCGCGCGGAACCTTCAAACACGGCTTCGAGTTTTTTGAGCAGTGTGTAGGGAAGGTTGACTTGGAAGTCTGCATCGCGCGCGCTGATGTAGCTGGTGTATATGCGCAAGGCACCGTTGAACCGCTCGCGGGCGATTTCTTCCGTCTCGACCATCTGCTCTACCATCTTCTCAGGGAGCGACGAAACCGGGCGGCCTGAAGGAGTGGTGGTTGCTGGGAGTGAAAAAGCGCGTTTCCACTCGGCGACGCTGGTCAGGAAGGCAATGTTCTCGCCTGAAAAGTCGCGCAGCGCTGAAAACTCGAGCAGTGGGCGGGGGTTGCGGTCGAGTACATGCTCCAAGGCGCTCATGGTGAGCAGGCCCTCTCTACAATCAGACTTGAAGGCTGCGTCGGCCGACTTGTATCCGGGACTGGTGGGCTCAGCTATGGTAGTTCCGGAGCCGATGGAAGGACTACCCCCGGAAACGAGGCATTGATTCTTGGATTCCCATTGTGCGATGGTGTCGAGGGTCTCTTGTTTGAGGTTCTGCTGGCGGAGGACCTCCCAACAAGGGAGGAAGATGGTGAAGATCTCTGTGATCATGATGGAGATGGCGATCCTGCGGCAAATCAGCCCATGCCACTTTGTCAGGTCTCTCGAATCAAGATTTGCTTACCATTGCGGCGGGATCCAATACCGGTTCACCACAGCCATCTGCGGGACATATAGCGCAATGAGCCACATGGGAGCGGCATGGAGACTACATCATGAAAGTCAGTGGCAGCGACACGTTAAGGCACGATACGATGAGCACTCACTTGGCAAGACAGCACGCAATCGTCTGCACCCTCCATCCCTGTGTATCACGAATGCCCCTCGATCTCCAAAGAATGATGGGCGCCACAACCCACGCCCAAAAGATCTGCCAGAAAACGGACGGCCACCTGTACGCATCAGCTCTGCCATTCATAGCATCACGAGCTCAATCTGGCGAAGTATAACTTACCATTCCCAGCCGCGCCCCATTTCAACCTTGCGCTCCATCTCCGTCTTCCCGTGTACTTCCGTTCCTGGAATACCCCAGGAAGCGTGCCATTTGCGCGACATGAGATACATCACGACCGTCACAAGAATCTACCGCACCCCGAAACTAGTCAGCCTCTTCCACATGACCCTCGATCTCCTACGCGGGAGAGGTAACTCACCTGGAACACCATCCCAACACCAACAAGAACGAATACCTTCCCCGTATGATCCAACCTCCTAAACTTCCCAACCATCCCCTTCCGCTTCTTCCCACCAGGCAACCAAGCAACCTTATACCCCTCCCCTTCACCATCACGACTTCCCCCACGCAGTCTAAAGAATACCCGTCTCTGCTTCGCAGCAACATGCAAAAACCGCGTATTCGACGCATGGAACAACGCCACCCCTAACGGCAACCATGTACTCATGATCCAATACTCCGCATCCCCAGGCATAAGAGGCCCCAACATGTACCCGAGCTGTACGGAGACCCAGTATCCGTGGAGGAGAGCTACCGCTGCGATAGACAGCGTTACACCGCGGGCACGTAGGACGGGGCTTGCATGCCGGTGGCGGAGGAGAAACGTCGCGCCGAGGAGGAGGCAGAGCGTCCACGTTCCTGCAAGTACAGCGTAAAAGATAGAGAGCGCGTCGATGCGGAGCTTATGGGAGGTGTTGTTCGATAGACCTAACTCATTGTTGGCCATGGTGAGTAAGAGGAAAATAGTAAAGAGCGAAAAGGTAGGGAATGTAGAAAGATGGCGGTTTCACAATGAAGATCCCGACACGGAGGGAGAAGGTACGCGACTTTGATAAAAGCAGCCCAAATATCTAGCACTGACAAAACAGCGACAAAGAAGGCATAAGGCTGTAAAGCGGGTGAAGCTCCCATCTCGCCGCCAACCGATCCCTCCCGCTCTTCATCCCGGACCCAGCCTGAATTAGCGTCACCATTTCTTTTCCTTTTCACTTCAATATCCCTGTGCATCTCCTAGCTGCCGACCAGATCGGTTCTCAAAAGGTGGCTTTAATGAGCACACATCAGCTCACCTACACTAGTCTATAAAAATCGGAGTCCCCCCAAGCTATTCCCCACGAAAATGTCTCTGAATGGGAACCTCACCTCGTAACAATACGACAGCACTAATGAAGCCCCCCAGCAAGAGTTGGTAAAGATCCCTCCCTAAGGTTCAGGTGGCGTCATCTTAGCGAGCGAAGCCCTTTCCCGTAACGAATGCGCTAGGCCACCATTGAAAGCTTTTTGTTAGTCGGGACCAGTCGCGAATCGACTCGGCAAAGATTGAAGTCTCGGCCTCATATCCTCGAAAGCTAGGACCGCGGGACGAGCTGATCGTTTGGCGATCGATGTTAGCGTGTTGTCTTTGGCGGTTCAGGGAGCGGGCCACCGATCTTAGCGCCAACGAATCCTTGTATTGACAGAAGCAATGTTGACGTGAAGCAATCACCAACACGCTGATCAGTGGGTTTGATCCAGGTCAGTCGCACTGGCTGGAGAAGAAAAAGAAAGAGAGAAGGGGAAATGGTGCTTCAGTTTTGGACTATGCAACTCCTCTCACGAATCTTCAGTATCGACAGTCGCAGTTAGACTTTGAGTCAACCCGCGACATCACTCGTGCCTGGTGACAACGTTATCCGTGGCGTTATCCGCGCCGCTTGCACCAAGATTGCAACCTTCGTAGCGATTAGCGCATAACCACGGTGCTGCGTAAGCTATTAGTATTGACCGGCAGACGTGAATGCCGAGACTAGCTCGTGATGATTATTCTCGCCGCTCCGCTTGCTGTCGACAGGGACGCCTCCAATCTACAAGATCCGCAATTAAATGTCGAGTGAAAAGGAAAGCAGCACCACAGAACTTCAGCAGTGAGTGCGTGATTGGCCGCCAGGATGAGATTGACCAAGCCCGAGCTGATGGTAAGGCCCCATGTCTTACTTTAGCGCCATGTCGCCTGCCGGTGACGACAGGGATGAGTGTGAGAATCTTTCAGCACTGCTGGAAGAGATCTCAGGGGCATTGTGAATCTCTCACTAAGGTTCTAATTGAAGAAAAAGTCTGCTATTCTGTCAATCCGCTATGACATGTATTCATCTGAACTCGGATCCACATCCGAGCTCTCTTGTACGTACATGCTCCCATTCCCGTCTGAGATGCCGTCCCTCTCCGAATCCTCGTCGCTTGCCTCGTACCCATGTTCCTCTTCAACATCCCCTTCAGATACGTTCTCGGCTTCGTACAAGGTCTCTGCTACATCCATATCGTCTACTTCATAAGGATTGCCAAACTCATACGCGTCGTCATTCCTGTACGGGTTTCCAGCTTCATGCGTGTTTCCAGTTTGGTACAGGTTCTCATTTCCGTGCATGGCCTCAACTTCGTACCTGTGCTCGATTCCATCTGCGTTCTCAGGCTCGCTCATGCTATTGCCTTGGTTCCTGTTGCTGCCTTGGTACATGTAGTCGCTTTGGTACGTGTTAACAAACTCGTACATGATGTTACCTTCGTGCGTCTTATTGACATGGTGCGTGTTGATGCCTTGATATGTGTTGATGAACTGGTGCGTGTCCCCGTCTTCGTATATGTTCATCCCGCTGTACATGTTCACGTCGTCGCCTCCCGGTTCACCCATCTGATCTGCCTCCCCTATGACTTGGGGTAGCCCGAAACCGAGGGGCGGCCCAATTCCAGGGTCTAGACCAAAAAAGTATCCGACACACTTGGAGCAACCGATGTAGAATTCCTCTACAGAAGCCTCGTCATGCCAAGCCGTGTTGTAGGATATATTGACACTGAGCTGGTCACGAAAGGTGCTCAGCGTCATGCTGTAGCCGGTGTCTAGCCTGTCGCTGGAGATCCAAGGATTGAATACTTCTACATTCTCATACTTGGGATGTAAATGGCTTCTGCCGATATTGCCCATGCTAGTGATGAAGAAAGGCGGGATCTCAGGTAGAGGAGGAGACGTGTGAAAGCCTCGCCCAGCGACTATTGGTCCCCGGAGAGCGCTCATGACCCAAGGAGACTCTCTTTGCAGGTTACGATCGTTCTTGAACATATAATATCCATCTTCTATTGCATTCAAAAGCTTGCTCATGCGTGCATGGAAGCCAGCCAACCACTGATCCTCCATCTGAGCCTGCGACGGCACCAGGACCTGTATTGTGAATTTGTTGAGAGACATGGAGTGATAGATGCCCACAGAAGGGTCGCTGACGCCCGAGCCATCTTCCGAGATATCTTCTCGTGGCTGTTCCTGTTCTTCGTCCGGTGGCTTGTTGAATCGCACGTCTCTCTCGTTGCGCAGAAGACGGACCGCAAATTCCATCAAGCGCGGCGCTCGCGCTCGTGGCTGTATATCAGCGAGGTGCATCGCGACGGCAGCATGGTAAAGCTGGGTAATGGTGATTCCAAACGACTTGCACTTATCCAACAGTGTCAATGTTGTCGAAGCGGGCAGGGTGAATGTCTTCCGACTGGGGCGAGAGGGTTTTAGGGCGGTTTTGATGCAAGGTAGAACAAGCATGTTGGCTATCGATTCAGGATGGGCTTGGTCGAGCAGCTTCATGCTTTCGACCTTCAGTCCAAAGCCCGAGGGCGGCTCAGACGCTGCATTGAACACCTTGTGATAGGAGGGGGTCAGCCTAGTGAACTAACCAGGCTTGTACTGGTGCGCTAGAGAGGTTGTTTGGAGGCCGGAGTGGTAGCTATTCACCAGCTTGTTGAATTCATTCATGACTTCAAGGATGCCGTCGCCATCGATCAGATTGGCGGGAAAGCGGAAAAGTAGATCTCTCTCGACGGTATATTTGAAATTCTCTTCCATAGTGACCCGAGGAGGATTTGATACATACAACATGGGGTGATAGGAACCTGCAGCGGCCTGGCAGGCCCATTCTGGGGTCAAGCCATCCTGCTCGACGTAGGTCCTAATACTCAGCAAGGATGAGCCTCTCGAGCGCTTTTTGAAGTCTCTGGTGTACTTGCCGAGTTTGGAATTGTATTCAATGGTTGAATCAAGCCCAGGAAAGCGTGAGGTGAGGGCCGCCCAAGCGCTTCGCAGAGCGCGACCAAAAAAAGAAGCGCTTTGCGGAGGCCTAGAAGAGTCCTTGTGGTCAAAGCGCATCTTGAGTGTCATGAAGCTTGTGAAATGATTGGCGAAGTAACCTGTTGCTCGAAACCTCATCATTTCGTTGTGGTACCAGAGCTCATGCTCGTCTGCCAATCGCCTGCAATAGTGGCCGTCATGATACCAGGTGTACGGGTCTGGGGAGGGTTTCTGAGGCTGCCACTGAATGGATTGGTTCGAAACTCCTGTCTCTGCTTCGGCATTGGACCTGTTCTGCTCTCGCAAGGCATCGGCGAACAACGCATCCGTGTAGGCCGTCAAATCGAAGTCAGCCGGGCCCAGATTCGTATTCGTGGCAAGTGTTATGTCAGTGCCAGTCATGTCTACTTGGTCCAATTCTCCAGGACTAGATAAGTGATCCATGTCATCCATGATGATTCCCTCTTCGCAGTCGTCGATGTTGGCTATGCTCTCCGTAGAGGTATCATCCATAGCTTCAATATTCGGACACTCCATCTTCTGAGCAGACATGATATTGCTGGATCCTTTGATTGGATCATCCCTAGCTCTGGTAACGGGGCCTTCGGCAAATCCGCTGTTCAAGGTGTTCATGTCCCACGTACAAGCCATAATATCTTCAGGGTTTGTCTCCCTCAAGTCTCCTGCTGGCATGATGCCCATGTTGGGGTTAAGGGTGACGTCGTCCACGTCTCTGGCGTTGGGTACGACTTTGAAACCGGTGTTTCTAGCGCTGGTGTGGCTCATGGACCTTGCGGGCTCGTCGAAATTCTGAGTAAAGAATCTGTTCATGTTGACAGAGGAGACATCGAAGTCGGTAAAGTGAGTGATGGTGTTGACATCGGAAATCTGGTTTTCGAAGCTGTCTGGATCTTCGGCCTCGGACTGATGCGGTTGGGACGCCGTGATAGAAAGGTATGAGGATAACGCTATCAGAAAAGCGGTACCGAATTCTGCTGATGCTCAAGAGGAAATGGAATCAAACAATATGTGTTTACGGAAAAAAAAAAAAAAAAAAAAAAAAAAAAAAAAAAGAGAGCCAACACGGCTTTTTGAATGAAGACATTTTGATTGCTCTTGCCTTGGTAATGTGGCCAGGAATTGGAGTAAGCTGGGAAAGAGCAATTGAGGGACGGGGAAAGAAGACCGCAGACTTCTTTCCCTTGAACACATCAATGACTTCACCATTATCAATGAAGAGATAAGGCAGGTTCAGGTTCAGTGTTCAAATTCATTCAGGTGCCTGTCTCAAGCAAGGATTGTGGTCGCTCGATTGCACCATCCACAATGGGTGTGCAGGGTAACAAAACTAAAGAAGCCATCGTAAGTGGGAGCCAGACACTGGGCAGTCAGGTAGGTTGGTACGAGTACTCGTAGTAGAAAGAAGTCCTGCTGCTATCCATCTCAGTGGCCGAGGTTCTAATTAACCCTACCTTAGGCTTGTCGGTCCGGTACTCCACTAGCTTCCAGCGTCTTTTAGCGGTGTGGCCCCTGGAGAATGGAAGGATTACCGCCTAAGGAATACCTTAATTACCTTACCTTACGTACAGTTGGGGTTATTACCTTTTTGGGTAATTTTCCCTCTTGGGTAATTTTCCACCAAGCCTGTTATTTAGCACTGCGAGTACAAGGAACAGTAATTCCGTGGGACTCAACCTCTCCGTCATGAACTTCTCCTTCTACAGATATTGAGCGTGTCAATTGGAGTTCCCATAATCTTCAAGATACGTGGCCATGTCGACAACAACGACGACACAGCTCGAGCAGCAGCCGGCCTACGAGCTTAGCAGTCCGGCGCAATGGAAGCAGACCACCGTCTCTGCGCCGCCGGACTCGTCTCCGCACGAAATTGGCGAGCGAGCTGGTGATCCTGATGATGAAAATCGTACGAGGATGAACGATGGCCCAAGCACCGCGATGATACTGAAGATTCTGAGCGCCAGCTTCTCATTCTTCGTCGCCGGTGTCAATGACGGTAGCGTGGGTGCCATCATCCCCTATGTGATCCGCCATCGTGAGGCGCCCAATCGGCCTCACGATGTGAATTCTTGGTGTTTTCATCTAACGCAAAAAAGGCCCTTGGGCTGCCCTTCATTTGGGTGGCTAAGAGCCTTTTTTACGTTAAGCAAATTTGAGGCCGGCCACGATGCCAATTAGCAGGCATCATAGCCAGTCTTTGTAGTTGTTACTGAACGCAAAAAAGGCCCTCAGGCTGCCTTCATTTGGCAGCCTGAGGGCCTTTAAAGACACTAAAAATTCACATCGTTAGGCCAATTGGGTGCCTCAAGCCTACGGTCAGAATAAATACTACTAAGTAGCTATAATGCCAAGTAACTTACCTTTAAATAGGGTTTTATTAAAAAAAAATTACCAGGCTAGCAGCCTAGGATGGACACATGGGGAATTGAACCCCAGACCTCTCCCATTTTCAGACTTCGAAAAGTGCTAAGGGAAAATCATACCACTAGACCATGCGCCCGTTGGTTGTTGATACGAATGAGTTATTCTTAACTATATCGACATTGATTAAATTGTTAGTTTATTTTATACCTAGTTACTATGTTATCCTTCAAGAGAAACATCTTTCCGATACGCTTCCTGAATAGTTAAGAGAATTTACTGTGTATGTAGGTTCTTAACAACACTAGAATCTACGATATGATCTCATAGCTACTAGGTATTTTGTTAGGAAGATAATCTTCTGATAGAACCATATAATCTGATCTCCTGTTTAGGCAGACACTTAATGTACTTATAACTACTTAACACTACAGCCTATACCCTACTATTCCATGTACCTACAAGGAGACCATCTTAACTTACAGGATTTATCTACAATACTTGATTACGTGCTATTATTAGTCCTGTCCATCCAGTCTCCAAGCTCTAGAACTAGCTTGTTGTCCATCCAGAAGAGCCTCGTGTCCTGCCCGTCCCAGGCAACCATACCGATTGTGGAAATCCCGCAGTCCTTTTGAATGAATTGATGGTATATCATCCCGTACCGGTATAAAGCGTACGCTTGCTTTATGTCCATCAAGAGTGCGCCGTTCTTCCTTACATTGATGGCAGGCTCTAATCCTCTCCAGGTATAGAGGTGTCCCAATTGTCCATCTTGGCTGTTCGTCTATAAAGGTAGTATCCCCATCAGCGGTTCGGGTTTTATCCTTACATCGAATACACCATGTCTCAACAACGGAGGGGAGACCCTGGTCCTCGAGCCCAGGGCATCTTAGATATTTGCTCTGGTTACTTTGGACCTTCGTTATGCGTGGTTGCGATAGCTCTTCCAGCTCGCAGCTTGTATAGAGAATATCCTCTACAGGGATTGCAACAGGCCTTTTGTTCCTACAGATATCAGAGTGACACCTCCGTCTGCGTGCAATATAGTGGCCACGCATATAGATTGACCATCGAGGGTCTGTATCATCTTTCTGAATTTGGCGGCAATTAGAGCAATGAGTCTGTACAACACTACCATCAAAACGACTATGCCAAAAGTCCTGATATCTACCACGGATTTCAGAAAGATGTGCTTGTTGTTTCGTAAGGATCTGTCGAATAATTTGCTGTAGAGAACAAGTTGATAGTCTGTTCGGATTTGCAGACAAGACTCCTAGGATTTTCGTTACGATATCTTTGAAGCTAGAAACTGAAATACTAGCAAATAGAATCTCCTTTTGACCTTGAAACCACTCAAGAACTGGGCCTGGCATATCAGTCGGGAGCTCCCACTCATGCGAAGAATCATAAGTATCCAAGGCGCGAAGAGCATCAGGAACTAGAGCCCGTAGTTCTTCATTGCTATAAGGCCAATGAGAGAAATAGACATGCCACTCCCCTTTTTCTAAGTAGGAAACTTGACACTCGTTAAGGTCTTTATCTTCGAGTACAGTCCCCACCGCTGGCTGTTGCTTTCTCGAGATAATATGGCCGAATGCTTTGATCTCTTTTCTTTGCAGTGCAGTTGGGACAGAACCGAGCCACATTTTATTCGAATAGTAGCCTTTTACGTACGGTAGCTGTTCCTGGCCGTACACCATTAAGGCCGCAGCTAGCATTGTCTTTTCTTGCCTTTCCGCTACCATTTGATTGCGGCGGTGATAGAACATATGCTGTGGGTGGTAAGCCATTAGCATGATGCGGCGAATCTTGAACCGGTCGTCTTGGTTACAATAGCTCTGTTCTCGAGCAAGAAGGAGAATGATACCCTCAAATTCTCCCCATAGAGGTAGAGCATCTATTTTTTGGGTCTGCAGAAGCCGGCATTGAGCTTTCAGTCCATAAATAATCTCGACCTAGTAATTCATGTATTAGAGATATCCCAATATTAGCTAAAATAGATAGAAAACGCAAACCTTAGCGGTTGTAGAGGCGGCAATATCACGTGTGAACTGCTCATGGCACTCTAAAACCTCCGTAGGGTATTCTTTGCCTTCTATTGCTTCAGAGCGATAGCTTCTTCGGTGTATGTGGTCAAAGAGAAGTGTTTCCCGCTCACATAGATTCCCCATGATCATTGCGATACAGCCGTTGCTACTATCTGCTGCTTCACTATACTCTGGCGCGTCCGTTGTAAACGATGGCTGATTTAATCGATGTGCTAGAGGCGAATGTAGGCTTCCAGATGGCCGGACTAGGTGAGCAGGTGATATCTGCTCCTTATTGGATTTCCAAACTGTTGCCTCCTGAGATTGGAATTCCTTGAATGCTTGGTCCAGGTTTGTGATTGGGCGGTTTTGGAGCTCTAAACGATTATTAGTTAGAATCAAGATATTGATTAGGGACTTTGCTCCGCTTACCCTCCATATCTCTTTTATCAAAGTCCTGTAACTCTCTTTCCCATTTCTCTGCACATTCTTTGTAAAATCCTATTGGTCGTGGAAGAGTAAGCCCGCCTAAGACCATAAATCTTTCCGGATCTCCTGCTTTACCCTGGGATGATAGGTTTAGCTGGTCGCAAGGTGAAGACACACGTAGTATGGTTGTATCTGAGTCGTTGCAAAATGCACTTGGTAGGATAGACTGGTCGCTATATGCTTTTGGTATTCTTCCTCGTGGATGCTGTCCCGCTGGAATCTTGGTTAGTAATTAAGGCGAAGATTTGTTAAAGGCTATATAAAAATAGACCTTACCTGACCCATTACTGCAAACTTTTCGAGAGTATATGCAATTCGCACATCGCCCAAAATTCTGTCCCTGAAGAGATACACACTCACGAAATGGTAAACGCCGATCAGGGCTTTGACAACAGGCACATGATTCTTCCGCGATCACGCCTCTTTGCTGGATAACTGCTGCTAGCTTGGAAATCCAACACGTGAGTTTCATAGACTCACGCCAGTTTTCGAAGCGAAAGTGAAGGTCCCGTTGTTTCTTTAGGCCTTGGCGGATATCCCGAACGGCATTCGATGCACAATCGTCCAAGATGTCGTCAATATAGCCAAGAACATCTTCAGCATTCTTTGGAAGCTTTGACCAGCTCTTGCGGCCCATGATGATAGTTTCTGAAATTGAGCATGTGCAAAGTGTAATCTGCTAAGGTAGCAGGCAGTGACCTGCTGAGAAACTATGCATGTTCAATGCTTGCTTGTTGATACTAAATGCGCTTCCAAATTGATGAGATTCATAAGCTCGGTTTGCAGCTAAATTACGTCATCAAGTCTTGGTGGCTCAGTTTGGTTAGAGCGTTGGTCTCATAGAAATATGATTCAGTCGTAGACTGGGCTATCCAAAGGTCGTGAGTTCGAGGTTCGTAAAAAAAACCGTTAACCATAAATGATAACGTCCTAAAATTTAAAATTCTCTCCCGGAGCATTTTTATTTTTTTTTTTTTTTTTCATTTTTTTTTTTTTTTCTTTTTTTTTTTTTTTTTTTTTTACTATTATAGAGACCTCTCTCATTCTCTCATTTTGCTCTTTTGTTTCCAGTTGCGATCTCCTATTTATTTATTGTCCTTGCTCTGCGAAAATCATCTG
Organism: Waltergamsia citrina; assembly: GCA_022814615.1. Classification (NCBI taxonomy): domain Eukaryota; kingdom Fungi; phylum Ascomycota; class Sordariomycetes; order Hypocreales; family Bionectriaceae; genus Waltergamsia; species Waltergamsia citrina. The sequence goes on along the minus strand of JAKLNE010000057.1, from coordinate 158,218 downwards.
CGAAAATATCTGCGTTTTCAAATTTCACACAGAATGGTCTGAGGTATATAATGCAAAATACCAAACATTGATTCAACAGTTGTCTTGGTGGCTCAGTTTGGTTAGAGCGTTGGTCTCATAGAAATATGATTCAGTCTTCAGACTGGGCTATCCAAAGGTCGTGAGTTCGAGGTTAGTCAACAACATTCGCCAAAAAATTATCACCTTCATTCATACTAACAGTGCAATCAGTCTCTCCCAGGACAATCCAAATTTTTTTTGGGGTCATAGTCGTATCATCCCTCTCCCCCACCTTTTCTTTTTGTTTTCTACTTCAAAAAGCTACTTTCGATCTTCTCTGCTCTCCTTTTCCGTTCCTAAGGCTGGGAATTCCATTCTACGAGTCACAATCTGCATCTACAGTCAGTGGCAATATGCGCCCTCGTGGTCTAATTGAATGATCGTCCGGGAAAATCATACCACTAGACCATGCGCTCTGTCGTATGTGCCTATTAAAAGCGCAAAAACAAACTATAAAGTCTTTTCAAAACCACTAATCTAACGAGGATTATTTTTCACTCAGTCTTTGCACTAACAATCTTTTCCTACGAAGCGATCTGGGCCTGCATTAAATTAATACTCTAGGAGTATTCATCCCCCCCCGTCTCCCTTTTTTTTTCTTTACCTGCTTAAGTGGATGCGTGATATTGAGTGCCTGTCACTACCTTAGACATCGAAGTCATTAACTAGTGTAGGAAGGGCTCACGTTAGTACGGTACCCACTCAACCTTATTCGCCGCGCCGTCGTTTCGAGGTGTAATCCCAAATAACTACCTACTCAAGCGTTACGCCACGGGCTTGAGCGCAGCTTGAGAAGCGATTGGAGCTCCAACTCAATATTTGAAGATCAGATTCGAGCCCGAGACTTCTAGCGTACTTCGACCCAAGGATGCGAGCTACCATGGCACTGGAACATGCCCACAAATAGACCGTAGTAGCTAGGGGAGGCCGTCTGCTGATTTTGGTCAAGAGTCGTCTTGAATGGGTTAGCCCTCGGACTTGACTTCGGACTCGACCATGCTTTTACGCGCTATTAATAGTCGCTGAAGCTTTTACGCATTCGCGCCCGCCCGCAAAGAGGGCTAGGAAAAGATGAGTCCCCATAGTGAACAAAAATAGTAACTAGTGTCGAAACCCCTACTTGGCGTTTCTGGTACTGTCTTTTAGTAGCGCATGCAATGTCTAGCGAAGACAAGCGAAATCTGGACCAGATAGCGAGCTTCGCGTCAAGATGAAAGGAATCTGCGATGAATAGCATAAGCACAGCACGACACAACATGGGAAACGCAGAGCGAAGACAAACAGAACCCTCTTTAACAACAAAGCAAGCTGTCGGGATGGGATCAGTAGAGGAATGCCAGATGTTGTCCTCCGACTACTACACGGTCGTGCGTGACTCGAGTGCGTTCTGATCATGAACTAGGCGATAGGCTGGCGAATCGCATAGCTAACCTGTTCACAGACTTTACGGATCGCATGTTCTATACTCAGCATCGACTCGGCGGACATTCCAACATTCTCGTGTCTGCGCACTACGCGAACACCACGGCCGGCCACAACGGGGACCTCAGCAACGAAGCTGTCTTCGCGGCCTTGAGACAAGTCGTCAACACCTACCCAGAGCTCGCCCTCATCGGGGTTCCCAAAGCAGCGCCGGGCGAGACAAAACACCATCTCCACCTCGCCGCACTCCACGAGATCGACCTCGAGACATGCGTCGAATTCCGCGATGAAGAAGATACACGCAGCACCAGAGAGATGCTAGAGAGCTTGCACAATGAGTGGGATTTGACGAGCGACAACCCCAACCCGCGGAAGCCATGGTGGAAGGTCGTTGTTTTGGGTCGGCAACAGGTCGCGTTTGTTGCGCATCATCTCGTCTGCGACGGCCGATTCTTGACAATGTTTCACATTGAATTTCTCAAATCGCTCAACGCCTGGGCACCAAGCAAAGTGCGTACTTCTCGCATCATCAAAATCGACGCTGAGCGGACACGCCTCTCGCCGAAAGTGCAGGAGTTTTGGACAAGTAGCCAGTTTGTGTTCTGGAGTCTGATCGACTTGTTACGGCATGTCCTCATACACTTCTTCCTCGGCCAGTGGTTGTTACTGTCCTCGCCTTCTATGCCGCCTTCCCTCCCCAGCAAGCTGTTCCCCTCGTCCAGCGAAATCAAGTATCGGCCAGGGACGAAAGTAAGCAGCGTGAGAATATCCTCGTCGACTATGAGCCAGATCATCAAGGCATGCCATGAGCAAGAAACGACGTTTACTCCATTTTTCAACGTAATAATGCTCGGCGTCCTGGTTGACAAGCATTATCCCAAAGCTTTGCTGGGCGGATCGTACTGCGCCACAGATATGCGAGGGGTGTACCCAAAGCCAGAGCCAGGATCCGGGCAGCTGCTCTCTTGCGGCGGAGGATTCGGACATTTGTTACGGCTTGGTCGCTACCGTGGCACCTTTGATGATATTGAAGCCAAAGACACCAAACAGGCATCGAAGCAGGCGGACGTGCAGAAGGTATGGGATCTTACGAGGCAGTATCGCAGCTGGCTGAACGTGGGCATGTCAGGAGACGATCCGGAGGCGCTGAAAATATATCGTATCAACAACTCCGGCTCGATCTATCTCGAGGATATGGCGAGTCAGATGCTACCGATTCTGGGGTATTATTTGCGGGCGACATTCACTGTCTCCAATCTGGGTGCCTTTGCAGGGGAAACGGGTGAGGGGCCATGGAAGATTGATGATGCTAGTTTCTCGGCGGGTGCGTCGCATGCGAGCGTAAGCTATAAGCTGTGCGTCAACATTGTGGGCGTTAAGGGAGGCGATACTGTGCTGAATGCGGCCTTTGAAGAGGGTGTCCTCTCGAGGGACATGGTCGACTCAGTGCTGAAAGAGACAGTGGACAGGATGCAGAGGATTGTGCAGTTATCGCAGCTGGCGGAGTGATACGAGTTGAAGGAGGGTGACAATTGATACTCCGAAGTATTACGTTGATAAGTTTAGGCCAACCCAAGGGGGGGAAGTAACAAGCAACGTAGGGGTAAGCTTTCCTAGAGGATTAACCGTAGAAGACGACTTAACTAATAGTCGAAAGTTGCCGAATCATCCCCAGACTACAATGACTCCGTGCTGTTAAGAATTGCTCAATTTGGACTACTTACTGCATGCTATAAGGAAAGATAATTATCTATATTACCTTATATCTTGCTAAACTACCTATTGTATCAATTTATCATTGCAATAATTATATCTGATTATTTATCCCGTTTAATAATGTACATCAATTATTTCCGACTTCTCGCAAGATTGGTACCATTGTTAGCGAAGTATTAAAGAGCTGGCAATTAGTGTCAACAGTCACTTTAATAGACTGGGGCAGACGAGCCTGGGCTCCCGTAAGTTTATACCAAACCTTCGAATGATTAACCATATTAGCAATGTGGTGACTACCTATGACAGTAATCTAATTTGTTCCCTAGGAATTCTTCGGGGACCGAGACTTATTTTGTCTTATTATCACTATTCCCTTATACGTACCTACAACTCCGCAGGCAGCTGTACCAGCAGAGTATCTACATTACCCAGGCCTCGACCTTAGTAGCTACTCTGCTTAGGAAGTAAGATCCAATCAGGTAGCCAGGACACGAAAGACAAAATGGGTTGTCCTTGGCGAGGTTATAAGAGTAGCTTTGCAAAGTAGAAGAAAGAATGGTGTTGATCGAATTTTACCACAATTGCAGATATTTATATGCACATCAATTTCCTGACATAGACTGTGTTTTTTTTTTCTTCAGACAGAGCCAACCCACAGTCTCAGCAATATCAACACTTGCTTTGGTTACAATACAGCTCAATGGTGCAGTGGTAATTTACTGGACGACAAACTGCTAAAAATTCCAATATGCTAGTAAGCTCGTTGCTTAGGACGCCGTAGAAGGCATTGCCTTTGAGCTATTTGATAGCTTTTAAGGACAACTCAAATTAGCAAACTCTATCGCGAAAGTAGGATACTGCCTACATAACATAATTAAGCTGCTTAAGGTGTGTCGTATTAGTTTGAGTGGATAACTAGTCGTATCGGAGTTAGGACAGCTTGCCTGGACTTAGCAACTCAAAGACACTCCGAGTGGAGATGAATTTGACGCCAAGATGAACTCGATTGATTATCATGCCTAGACCTCCTAGGGGGTGCGGGGTTCGTTGGTTGTGCCAAGTAGGGTCATGCTGCTCGGCTTATTTGGGAGGTAAGCTGACTTATAAGCTCTGATTGGACATCAGGTCAGACTATCTGAGGGATTCTAGAGTGAAATCCCTTGTGATTTATAGAGAATCCATACATAAACATTTTCCTAAGGTCTAAAAGCTTGGAGTAAGAGTACGTATCGGCTTGTTTTGAACGTGTGGAGAGCTTTTATCTTGCCTAATTTGCATCAGCCTATGCTACGGCAGTGAGAGGTTGGGATCAACGTACAATCGAACCGGTGATCGGATTTCGGGCTCATACAGGGGGAGAGGTTATGTTATCGTTAAAACCGACACCACTGCCTAAAACGGATGCTGCTCTCTTATTGGTCGTAAAAGCAAGTAAGATGCCTAATGGGGATACCTCTCTCGCATTGGCCAACATGGGTTCGTCTACCTGGTCAAGCGCCGTCTCTATACCGGCGTTCACGCCTTTATCTGAACCCCTTAATTATCTTTCTCGATGCAAAAGGGACGAGACACTTCAGCTGTTTATGCTTCTCTCGGTAATAGTACCCTTGCTCATCCTCGACCTAGGGATTTGGTTGGTTGATCTCGACCACTGACGAGTACTGCAGAATTTTCGGTCTTCTTTCAACCCTTCTTCCTTCACCGGCACTGTGGCTTTCTGCAATCGGCTTTCACGTTGGATATTCAGTCTATTCTATCTTCGGGCTGGGTAGACTATATTCAATGAGCTTTAACTCTTAATCTTACTTTCAAACAGGCTGGAATGAGCTTTTACGAATCCAAAGTACCCCCATGACCTTGGAGGTATCGGCAAATAGGAGCCCCAACATCGTTTATCAATTTGCGCATGTATATTCACATATACCATAGCGGCCGACCCTTGACCACGCATGGTCCCCAGACACCACTTACGCAATGACATGTATTGATTCAACGGGCTAGGCGCATACACGCCCGACCAGACCTTTATCACATTTATCATCGGGCCCGGGACGCCCGTTGCGTTTACCTCCGCTGACTTAAAGACTTTCTTGGGTGAATCTGACCTGTGAAGGCAACACTAACACGAGCTGGGAAGGCTTGTTAATGTACACTACGGCCCGAACAACTCGATTGTCTGCTTAAGTCCGGTCTGCTTCGAGAAGTTGGCGCGCTAAGCTAAGCTTTCATTGCCAATTCAAAGTAGCTCATCTGTCTACCTGCTCTATCTGGAGTACTTGCATGTCATGGTGGATCTTGCACATAGCACCTTACCTCGCTGTCAAGAGACATACGTGTAGTCCAGCGTATAATTTGATTATAAAATGAAAGCTATTTCCACCAAGACATTCGATCAATATTATCTCCATGACTCAATACAAGCTTTATTGAACTTAAGATTCCCATTAACGCCACCATGTTCAGAAAACTTTGCATTGCAGCTGTTGCCGCCGTTCTGTCTTCCGTGTCTGGACTCGAATGCAGAAGTAACACGACAGCGTACGATTATGTTGTTGTTGGATCAGGTCCCGGAGGCGGGACTCTAGCGTGAGAAAGACCGCTCATAGTTTGTATAAAGACTACTGACAGAGTGTAGTGCCAATCTCGCCCGCGAAGGCTACTCTGTCTTCTTAATTGAAGCAGGTGCCGATCACGGTGACGATCTTCGGCAGGTCGTACCGGCATGGTGAGTCGATAGCACTGGGAGTAATGTGAAGCGAGCTCTTGACAAAGACAAACAGGTACGGATTAACTACTGAGCAGCCGGACATGTCTTGGCAGTTTTTTGTCAATCATTTTGCAGATGACGACCAAGCCTTCCGGGATGATAAATACGCATATCGTTATGAAAATGGCTCTTACTACGTTGGGCTTGATCCTCCCGAGGGTGTTACTCCGTATGTGTGGACATCAACCCCATAATCCTTTCACGAGGCGACAAGTGGTTGAAACAGCTAATGAGGAACAGTGTCGGGATCGTATATCCGCGCGGTATGACGCTAGGCGGGTCAGCTCAGCTCAACGCCATGAACTTTGTGATTCCGCCAGATAGTGAATGGAACCACTTCGTCGAGGTAACAGGCGACAAGTCTTGGTCCCCCGAGGAGATGCGTCGACATTTTACTACGCTGGAAGACACAGCCTACATTGCACCTGGAACCCCTGGCCATGGGTTCGATGGATATGTTGGTGTGAGTAACCGTGTCTACCTTGTGAAGCGAATTATAGCCAACCTGAATCATAGACCAACCGAAACAACTTAAGTTACATAATAGATCGCCCCGGTATCAACGATATTGCACGCGAGGCTATCTCTCTCATTGAGGGTAAACCTCCCCAGAACGATGAGCACCTCGGAACACTTCTACAGAGAGACATCAATAGCGATGATTCTGAGCGATATGATTATCCTTATGTGGCACAGCTGGTTACGCATACGGATGACATGCGACGACGTTCAGGATCGCGAAGCTATATTGCGGATACAATGGCAGCACGCGGCGACGACGGCTCTCCGGCCTACTCGTTGACAGTCAGCCCACACAGCCTTGCTGTTAAGGTGCTGTTTGAAGAATCCAAGGACGGTGGAAATCCAAAAGCAAATGGTGTTGAATACTTGGTTGGGGAAGGCTTGTATGCGGCAGACCTCCGATATAACGAGACAGACCAGGCCGAGAAACGCACCGTCTGTGCATCAGGGGAAGTCATCATTTCAGGGGGTGCTTTTAATACACCCCAGATCCTCAAACTGAGCGGCGTAGGTCCCCGGACAGAATTGGAAAGCTTTGGTATTCCGGTTGTAGTCGACAACCCTGCCGTGGTAAGTAAAATTATGAGGCCTCCTTCTTTTGAAACCAAGACTGACGTGAAGATGCCGAAACTTAGGGTGAACATTTACAGGATCATTATGAAGGCGCCGTGATTGTTCGATCTTCAGTTGAGTGGCCTGATGATCCTCTCGGGAACTGTACATTCGACCCAGCCGCGGACCCCTGCTTTGACGATTGGGAAAACAACCAGGCAGGCCCATACGTTGATGCTGCTGCAGCCTTGTCCTTTACCTTCAAGTCGAGCGTTGCTCAAGATAACGAGACGGACATTTATGTTTTCGGCTCGCCAGGTTTCGAGGCATCTGGGTTTTATCCCGGTTTCAGTCAGAGCGAGGCTTCTCCCCGCAGCTTCACTTGGTCTGTTGTGAGGATGCAGCAGGCTAATGATGTGGGCACTGTCACCCTTCGGTCGTCCAATCCTCGCGACACGCCCATCATCAACTTCAATTTCTTCGAGAAGCAACGCGATATGGATCTTCAAGCAATGGCTGAGACTACAGACCTGCTGATTGAGATAATGGAATCTGTTGGGGAGCCCTACACTCCGATGGAGGTTGTCCAGCCGGCGCTTGAAGATATGGAACAGTCCATCATGGACCTTGTTTTTGGTCACCATGCCTCTGGAAGCTGCCGAATGGGCTTCAAAGATGACCCTGACGCATGCGTTGACGGTAGCTTCAGGGTCAATGGTGCCGACAACCTTAGGGTTGTCGATGCGTCTATTTTTCCCCGCCCCCCAGGTGGCTTTCCTGTGGCTCCAACCTTCATCATAAGTCACAAAGCCTTCGAGGCTATCCTCGCCGACGCTAAGGAGGAATGAGTTGGGTCTGTCTAAGTGTGGTTCTCACAAAACCAGCAATATCTTGCTTCAATCATACTACTATGCCACTTTGCGGGTACTTATTAGAATTAATAAGTTACTTTTACTTTCTTATGTAGCTTTTTCCTACTATTTATTTCAAACTGCAAGTTCTATCAGCTTGTATGCATCAGTATCGAACCCTCGGCATATAAAGAACTTAGGTACTATAAGCAAATTGTCAAGTAGGAATACATTTGAATATAATAATGCCTTGCACACTACAGAATTTAAAATCGGCCTTAATTCACCCATGGTTAGGTCTTTATCAACGTTATGTTAATGCAAAGGGACCTCTCAGAATCGCAGCTATCCTAGCTTCCATTCAGCAGCAATCGTGCTATAATCTATAGTCACACTAGCCTGAAATAGGTATTGTTTTAAATTGCATTTTTAAAGTAATCGATTCTCCTTTATTGCTTTTACCATTATCTTTTAAGACTGTCTTACTAGGCGTACGATGATTATTTAGAAGCTGAATAATAGGAAGACATTACTAATTCACTAAGACTTCAGTAACTACTCGTAACAGTTTTTTTTTTGTGACACCTCTTGATCTAACTCTCTCAGATTAGTCCGACCTGTTTCCCTACTATTAGGCGTGCAATAACTTAGTACCTAAAGGTGTCTTACTAAAAACTTACTCTATACTATGTTAAATCACGTAAATTACCCCCTGGAGAGGCTAACAAATCAGTAGGAGGCGCTTTGTAATAGTGCAGGTTAATTTTCGACAGTAAGAAATTTTACTCGAGAAGTGAGAATCTAAACTCCTTAAAGATCATTCGTTGCTCCTCGAAGCATTATAGCTAGTAGTGTTCTCTTGAGCCTCTGATTCAAGGAGTGAATCAGAAGCATCAACTGACTGTACAATCAGTCCGCACTATTGATAATTTATAACACTACCTAAAGCGCTATGGATTCTCAACGATACAACTCTAAGGATATCGATATTTCCCCCCTCGCCCAACCTCTCAAGTTTGCGAACGATCGCACGGCTAAAAACCGTTTTATGAAAGCTGCCATGGCTGAGACTCTTGCTACATGGAGTACGAATAATATTCGTGACTGTGGTATACCCACTCCTGAGCTGATCAATCTCTATCGTCGCTTCGGAGATAGGGGCAATTGGGGTATAATCGTTACTGGGAACATTGACACACAATGGGACAGTCCAAACGCCCCTGGAGATATGCTTATCGGACCCGACTCCAGCCCCGAAGGCTATCGCTTCGATAAGTTCGCGGCCCTCGCCAGGGCCGCCAAAGCACACGGTTCGCTCATTCTTGGACAAATAACTCACCCTGGACGCCAAGTACAGGCACGCATCAACTCTGAGGCGGTATCGGCTTCCGACAATCAACTCGAACCCAAAATGGGCATGAGTTTCGGCAAGCCCCATCCCGCAACAAAGTCCGAGATTGGATCTCTGGCTAAGGGATTTGCCCATGCTGCCGAATACCTCGAGAAAGCGGGCTTTGACGGCGTGCAACTGCAAGCCGCGCATGGCTATCTTATCTCACAGTTCTTATCTTGCACAACTAATCACCGAACGGATGAATATGGGCCTCAAAATATTGAAAATAGATTTCGTTTTCTGGCTGATATTGTTCGCTCGATCAAAGCTCGTGTCAGCTCCAGCTTCATTGTCTCTGCTAAGCTCAATAGCGTTGAGTTTCAAGACGGTGGTATGACCGCTGATGAGGCCCGAGAAATCTGCGAAGCATTAGAAAGCCTTGGCGTCGACTTCGTGGAGCTTAGTGGAGGGACTTACGAAGCACCAGGATTCGAGCATAAGAAAGAATCTACACGAAGGCGTGAGGCCTTTTTCATTGAGTTCGCGGAATGTGTTGCTCAAGCTTTGGACCCACAGCATAAACTAAGAATCTACATCGTGGGAGGGTTGAGGTCAACGAGTGCTATGGTTTCCGCGCTCTCAGTTGTGGATGGTGTCTCTCTTGGCCGGCCTGCAGCAGCAGAGCCTGATCTTGCCACCAAGATCCTAAGTGGCCGTGTCAAAGGAGCGATCCGCCCTATCCCATCTTTCCAAAATAATTTTGATACTGGGGTCCTTGCAGCTGGAACGCAACTTAGTCAGATTGCGCATGGCTATAACCCGATTGACCTTGGAGACGCAGCGGTCGTGGAGCAGTGGCAGCAAGATTTCGGGGTTTGGCTTCAAAAAATGGCTGATGACGGACCGAATCTGAAGTTCATTCGTGGAGTTCAGTACACCGGAGCTCAGATTGCTTACGCCCCGGATGAGGTGTAGCTATTAAACAAAATTTTTTGAATTAGACGGAGTTATTGTAGTCCTACATCAATAATTAGCCTCATGCGTTCATACGGGGTTCTCTACTATCCTTTTATAACGATCTCCTTCAGTAAAGGTTATTCTCTCACCCTAATAGAACGATCTTAGCAGTGATTGGATTGTAGTCGTTATGATGTTAAACATAAATGCTATTCTAGTTTCTATCCTTATGATCTTCGCTCAATGTACATATGTAAAAACATACTAACCAGAACATTTAAAACTAGTAGTATATCACTTCAATGTTATGTATATCGAGTGTATTTCATGTTTCTAGAGTGGGCTAGTATCAGATCGTGATTTCAATATCCACAACGATAATAAAGACAAGTATAGTCGACACAAGGGGAGATAATTAGCATGGAGGGCATACGCTACTGTTTACTGCCACCTCTATGGTGAGGGGTTAGAGGAAAAGGCAAAGCCAGCATTTGTCATCAGATGGCAAGCTGACAAATTTAACAATAGCTATCCCCAGTCAGCTAAGAATTGATGATGTTAGTGATATTATGTTACGTTATGTGTTGTTGCGTTTTTACTACCGCCCCGCTAAAACGCCAACTAGGCTCCCGAGTTACAAAGGTGGGATTCAAGCGGTGATTCAAATGATTGTACCTTGTAAGAGGAAATGAGTTTGAATAGTGCTGAAGCAGAACTCTCGGTAAGTGTTCTTTTGAACGCAATTTTTGTTCGCTTCTACACTATCTTTCTCTCAGTCGATAACCCTAATCGCTCATGCTAACGTATTGCCCTATTTAGCGTCGCCGGGAACGAGGTCGTGTCGCCCAAAAAGCCTTCAGACAACGCCAGGCGCGTGCGAACAAACATGTAGAGGATGAACTCAATGAGTTGAGAAGTCTAGTCTCTGATATTAGCGCTGAGATCCGAACAAATGACCGCGCCGAACTGCGTCGCGTAGTCAATCGCGCAAACCATTTCCTCTTTACCACGAGCGCGACTCATAGACAGTCAATCAGAAACCAGTCTAGGAGAACATTGCATTCATCAGCCTCATTGGCTACACACGCGCGCATGCTTACAGAACAGCTGAAAAGCGCACATATTCCACCAATCCGGCCCGACATTTTCCAATGTACTGAGTGCAAGGATAGCGTTCCTGTTGTTCTGGCTTTCGTGGGCGGTGGAGCTTTCACCTTCGCAGGCCGAGTTTTTTTTGCATCTTGTGGCAAAATACGAGCCGAGCGCTTGGCTGCAAGGGAACCCTGCTTCGCTTCTTGCGGATTCTCGCACGGATGTGTCTCCAGAGGAATCAATTGACCCTGACTCCTGGCGCCAATTACTCGAGTCCCGAGTGGATTTCCACCAACTCCACAGCCGCCTTCACAGCTCGAGCAAGACCTACTCCGGCGCACGGTCGTTGCAAGATCCGCAGACCGGGGGAGAGCGTAGTCCTAATTTAATTTCCCCTATTATTGCCGAGCAGCGGATCAGAGCAATTGTTGGGGATGAGGTATTCTCAGTCATTGCTACTGAAGCAATGGGCGGCACCGTAAACGACTCCTCAAACTCACGCATACTTTCTCGGAATTCCCAAATCCAAGAATTAATGGACAAGCTTTCAGATACAGTCCTGTGCTGTAGCAACGGCCCCCATTGGGAAATTGAGTCCTTCGATTCACTCATTCAGGATTGGTGTACCTCTTTGTTACATGCTTAACCACAGCACCGTGAACCGAAATTGCGTTTCTTTTTATTTTACGACTATAGGATACAGCTTGGTAGCGAGTTTCAATAACTAGTGGTAGGCAGACATAAATCAAATAGCTAAATAATAATACCTTTTCACGAATCCAAGGTTTTCTGCGGTCATTCAAATTCCACTTGTGAGGTTGCTATCGTGCATTGTTACGTGTGACCGTTGTATTCTATGGTATTGATATCTATTGCACTCTCTTGCTCCAAACTGGCTCCCTGAGCTGCCTGGATAGCCCCCTTTTCCTCGTTTCCAAGGCTTTCAACGTCTTGAGAGATTTGATTCCAATAGCCATGGATCACAATTTGTTCCCAATGAGCTGATGTCTTACCGGTGCATTTTGTGATATCCACGTAGACTACAGCTGCGAATCTATCAGTCTTATACCCTTGTCCAATAGTTTTCTGCTTGCGCTGTTGATACCCACAAGTACAGGGCAACGAGAGAAGTGACGATGTATACATTATGCTGTGTTAACACTAATACACAGCATAATAAGACTAGTATGTTACAAACATTTGGGTTTGAACCTCAAGTCTTTCTCAAATCACCGAGAACCTATCTGAAATGAACAACAGCTGAGCAATGCCAAGAAGACCTATGAGCTGAAGCTATTCCTGCCTTTGACTGCGGTGCATCTTAGCACATATCCCGTTGTTTTTATGTTGTCTGACGAAAGGGATCAATGAGGGCTATTACGAGCCTGACCACCGTGTCAAAAGATTCTCACTCCACTTTAGCAAAGGCACCAAGTCGGGGTGGGGGTCATCAGAGTCATGGCCTTCCGTAGCGCGAATCTTAAAACCCCTCTTAAATACACGCTATGTTTCCGCCCTGCTGGAAGAGGCTCGTGAGAAGATTCGCAAATTCCTATGTCTTTTTCTTTGCGCTGCACGTTTATATATATGTGGTATCGACGTACGCAGTAAACCCTACATCCACGCCGTTCTCATCATGTCGGTCAAAGACGATGTAACCCCCATGTAGCCCAATCCTCTCGCCCATTTAGACATACGGTATCCCATCCGAAGATGGCCTGATCCATGACTCGCGGATACTTTCCGGCATTTGGGGCTTTCGGGGAAAACGTAAGATTTGCGAAGTGACCCCCACGAAGCCTGCCTCACTTTCGACCTTTGTACGTACCCCCACGCCTCTGCAGCGACATGCCGATTGAACTTAATTATCCACAATAAGCACTGTCCGGGGTATGGCTGAGAGTTACCACGTGGAGATGTTTACGTGAATCCTGGTATTTGCACAAGGACTATGAAGTGGAGCCCTTGTAGAAGGTACTCGAAATATCATGCATAACGTTCGGAAACAATGCTCGCTTTGAAGGGCTGGATTAAGCGTTACTAGCTGTACCGGAAATAACTTCAGCTAACTCAATCAGCAAAAGATATTCATTACTAGCCCTATTTTAGTTCCTAAATCAAACCAGAAACGAAGCGCATCTTGCTCTCACTTAACTTGAAACTTAGCATTGAGGTCCTGAAGTGACAGAGCTCAAGTTCTGCAATGCTTGTCCTAGGACACGATGGCAGCGCTGACAGTAGTCTGTGGGGGGGTAAGGTGGAAATGAGGGTCTAGATTTCTGATCAAGTTGACTTAAACCCAAAATCAATGTTATTGTCTCGTCTGACTCTAATAGACCGCAGGTCAGACTGGTGGCAAGATCGAAGAATTTTTAACGCCTCACTACAAATCAGCTGGCACCGCCTCCAGAGCCTCAGCGTAGGGTTCATGTCCTTGTTTCGAGCTAGGAAGGAATACCAGGAGCTCGGGAGGTTACCGTTGCCTCGGGCCAAGACCATTCTGGGTACCAAGACCATGGAACCAGATCTTGGCAAGTCTGTCAATCGAAGCTAACCCCTTAAGCAAGTGGAACCTCGTGGGGGTCAACGCAAGTTGGGGGTTTCTTCGGAACGTATGTCGAGTATTGACCCTGCATTTGTTCGGTGCCTGTGGATTTCACCAAGAAGACTGAGCGTGGGAAAGCCTTCTCTGTATCTTTGAGGCTCCGCCCTACCAACAACAATCCAAACAAGACATTCTCTTGTATAAGCATCTTCTAACGGGTAAAATACCTATGGATCAATTTCATTTTACATGTGTTCATATTTGTGTTTTAGCTTACACTCGTACTGTTCGAGGTAGCTTATTGTGATTCCCACCCAAATGCCGAACATTATAGTCTATTGCATGGAGACACCTGGATAGTATGCCTCGTATGCGAGAATCTATTTTTCAATCGTCCGTAAGTAAGTTAAATAGAGACTGGTGAGAATGGTATAAACTCGTGCCACAAACATATGTTTGAGTCGAGATAAATCATTGTGGTGTAGTACCGGGTTTAAGCCACAGGCTCCATTGCCTTCGATGGAACTGGTTCCCGGGACAGATTTAGCCTTTCCAAATGGAGAGGAAGGTGGACATTCTTCAGCAATTAACAAGGATTACTAGATATGCGGGCGGTCTGCCACTATTGGATCCCAGTAATTCAGCAAGTGTCTACGACATGAATCATTAGTTCAATCCAGATTTCAGCACTTTCATGCAAAGGACAAACATGCAGAGCCCCGGAAATATGAGCAGACTCGGAGCTACGGAGGACTGTCAACCCCATGTGGAGAAAGAGCTTCCCCAAGGGTTAGCTTGCTTTTCCGCCAATCGCACAAGAGAGGGGAAGCTGTAATTCCGGGGAAAGGCGTGGGGGTCCAGGCAGGAACAGACCATGACGGTTGACCCCCACGCCCACTCCTGATTTTTTCCCCAGATTCAAATCGGTCAGCAGCAGCACGGATACCGAGACATTATTACCGACTCGTTCCGACGCTCTTGGCCCCAACATAAAAGCACCCTTGCATGCTACCTCGTGGTAAATGAACTTTCTTGCTTTTTAAGCTCTTACTGTCGACTTCTGAGTACTCTTCCATCTGGAGCGTTCATCTAGAGCCGGGAGTTCATCAAATTCTTCTTGCTTGACCATGTCTGCCGACGACAAGCACAACGAGCAGCTGCCCTCCGACAAGCATGCTGAATTGATTCATGATGACGCGGAGGCCGCGACAAAGTCTCCTGCGAATGTTGGCAAAGGCGCAGACCGCGCCGCGCAATTGATTGGAGGCCAGCACATCGAGTTGACCGAGGAAGACGTGAGTCAGCACCGACGTAAGCACGATAGGTTTCAGTCACTAATCTTTTCTGTTTTCAGAACAAACGTATCCGACGCAAGACCGACAAATACATTCTATCGATTCTTGTTTGGGTCTACTTCCTTCAGATCCTCGACAAGTCTGTTCTCGGATATGGCGCCATTTTCGGTCTGCGCGAGGACTGTAACCTCAGTGGTTCCCAGTATTCTATGGTCAGCTCCATCTCCGCCATCGCTCAGCTTGTTTGGTTGCCATTTTCATCATGGCTCATGGTCACGGTCCCTCACCGTATCTTGATGCCAGTGCTCGTCTTGGGATGGGGTATTGCTCAGGTATGCATGGCTGCCTGCCAAAACTATGGGGGCCTCCTCGCGACGCGGTTCCTTTTGGGACTCTTCGAAGCTGCCTGTCTTCCCCTCTTCTCTGTCATCACTTCGCAGTGGTACCGTCGAGCTGAACAGCCCCTTCGAGTGGCTATGTGGTACGGAACCAATGGTCTCGCTACCATGGTTGCTGCTTCTGTGTCCTACGGCTTTGGACAGGTCAACGGAACCATTTCCTCCTGGCGTATTCTATTCATCTTTGTCGGGCTGATTACTGTTCTCACTTCACCTGTCATCTATTACTTTATGGACAACGATGTCGCTTCTGCTCGCTTTTTCACGGAAAAGGAGAAGCTGCAGGCTGTTGAAAGACTCCGAGCCAACCAGACTGGCGCCGGATCTCGAAAGTTCAAGTGGAAGCAGGCTATCGAAGCGCTACTCGAGCCCAAGAGTTGGATCTTCATCGGTATGGCTTTGTGCCTCAACGTCACGGCTATGGTTAGCAACACATTTGGTCCTATCATCATCGAAGGTTTCGGCTATGATCCTCAGATTACGTCCCTGCTGAACATCCCCTTCGGCGCTGTTCAGCTATTGGTCATCTTACCTGCCTCGTGGCTTGCCCATCGCTTCCTCCTCAAGTCGCCCTTCCTCGCGGCCGTCCTGCTTCCCGTCTTGGCTGGTGCTATCATGCTATACCTGCTTGATAGGTCGTACATTCCTCCTCTTCTGGCGGCCTACTACATGCTTGCATTCCTCTTTGGTGCCAACCCTATTCTGGTGTCGTGGATGATCTCGAACATTGGCGGTACCACCAAGAGATCAGTCATCATGTCTCTTTTCAACATTGGCGTCTCTGCCGGCAACATTGTCGGTCCTCTCTTATTCAATGAGAAGGATGCTCCTTACTACCTCCCAGGTCTTCAGAAGACAATGGCCCTGACAGGCGCTCTGATTGGCTTTATCGGGATTCAGGTTTTGAACCTTTGGTTCCTGAACAAGCGGCAAGAGCGCAAGCGTGTGCAGAATGGCAAGCCTGCTAAGCTCCACGATACTTCTATGGAGCACCGTTACCTTGATGTCGCCGCGGAGAATGCGACTGGGGAGAACGCACTTGGCGAGAATGCATTTGCCGATTTGACCGACTTGCAGAACGATGAGTTCATCTACGTTTACTAGACAAAAGTGGGAGTTAGCTTAGTTATCTACTTAGGAACTCAACACTATAGTACTATATGCCCAACACGTCTACATTGAACACTGATCCGCTCAAAGCGATAACTCTCTCAATTTGTCAACCCGAAATAAACAAGGTCCGCGAAGTAGCTGCAACGAAGAACATGTTACAAGGATATACAGAAGAGTCTACTATCATCATACACCCGCCCCAATACCTTGAGTAGATTTGGAGGTCGATCCTCGTTATTCCCAGCCGTAGTCATTCGTAACTACTCGTCTAGAGAGGCCATAGACCTTGGGGTTGAGGCATTGAGACGATTCTTAAAACGGACCAACTCCGATCTCGAGGAGAGTTAACAAGATGCCGCATAATTCAAGTTCATGCTGACCATCAGAGAATAAATCATTTGACGCTAGGTGTGACGGCAACTAAACAAATGCCGACGCGCCGACCCTTGTCACCCCCCGGAATTTGTGGAGGAGCGAAACCGAGACCGAGAACGGGTGCTACCATATTAGACAACTACGGCTACAACACCCAGTGCGATTGTTGCTACTCGTATTTATAAGGGCTGCTTCGCTCGTGCACGTCAATTTGTTGCTTTCCTTTTCTGTCAGTTTGACGGTAACATATGGTTTTCAGTTTGGCCGCCGCTCGCCACAAACCCTCGTTATCATGGATGCTGCCGAATCTTTGCTTGCTGCTGCTGGCGAGCGATGGGTGATTTTGTCAACGGCTATTGTCGTAGCGATCGCGACAGCCTTGGCTCCCAGATTGATCTCCAAGTTCAGAACATGGCAAATCCCGATAGTTGGCGAGCAGCTAGGGAGCGCTGAGAAGAGGAGGCAAGCGTATCTTGGTGGAGCCAGGGCACTTTACAATGAAGGCTACAAGAAGGTGAGCCACATTCAAAACGGAATCAATTATACCAACTAAGAGATCGTAGTTCAGAAATGGCGTTTTCAGGATAACAACTTCGCGCGGTAAGTCTAATCGCAGGAAAAGCTATATGTCGGAATTAACCATGCGATAGAATCGCCCGTCCTTGTCTTATCTCCAGCTTTCCTTCCTGAGTTGAAGAAACTTCCGGACGATATTGTCAGTATGGAGGCCGCAGTAGACGAGGTAAGAGGTGAAATTCCGCTGTCTCCCTTGCCTGCTCGTTGCTCATCACTGTGTAAGCCATAGACCATGGAAGCAAAGTACACCCAAATCGAGACCAGTGTCCCCATCATCCCTCACACAGTCAAGGGTCAATTGACCCCATCATTGCGTAAGGACATGTCTATGTGCTACTTCATCGCGGTGTGCTAATAACTGACGTGTACCAGCTAAGCTGAATGAGACCATTTCACAAGAGGTTAAAGAAGCTTTGGATCTTGAAATGCCGGAAGGAAAAGACTGGGAAGAGATCGATATCCACCATATCCTTCTTCGCGTAGTGGGCATTGTATCCGGCCGGGTCTTCATTGGTCCCGAGCTCTGCCGATCTGAGCAATATCTCGACGCCGCTATTAACTACACTATGGAGGTTATGGGTGCACAGCGCGCCGTTCAGCAACTAAAACCCTGGCAACGACCATTTTTGGCCTCAAAGCTTCCGCAGGTGAAGAAGCTCCAGCAGAGAATCGATGAAGCAGATGCGTTTTTGCAACCCGTCGTAGCCCGTCGTCGCGAAATTGCCAAAGACCCTTCCGCCGAAAAGCCCAATGACATGCTTCAATGGCTCATTGAAGGGCAAGATAAATTCACCGACAAAAATAGCCAGAATCTAGCAAAAGTACAGCTAGGATTGAGCTTTGCCGCGATTCATACCACGACTCTGACGGCAAACAACGCGTGAGTAGCCCGAAAGAAATGAAGGAGTACTCGCTAATGGTGTGCAGGTTCTATGACTTAGCTGCACTTCCCGACTTTTGTGATGAACTCCGGGAGGAGATTCGGAATGCACTGTCGGAAAATGATGGCATATTCAGTACCAACGCCCTGCAATCTATGAAGAAGCTCGATAGCATTCTTAAAGAGACCCTCCGGCTTCACCCCGCTACGATGGGTAAACCTCCCACCATAATTGTCAAGCACAAACTAGATGCAGAGCTAACGAATCCATAGCATCATTCCAGCGCAAGGTCCTTAAGCCCTTCACCCTTTCCAACGGTCAGACCATCCCAGCCGGCACCATGATCGAGATTCCCGCCGTTTCTGTCAACTCAGACTCGGACGTTTTCCCGAATGCTGGTGAATTTGATCCCTTGCGCTTCTACAGGCTCAGACAAGCTGCCAAAGCAGAGGGCTCAGTTGAAGGAGCTGCTTTGAACCAATTCGTCAGCGTCAGCCAGAACAGCTTGACATTTGGGTATGGTCGGCATGCATGTCCCGGTCGTTTCTTTGCGGCAAACGAGATCAAGATGATTCTCGCCAATGTCATTTTGAGATATGAGATGAAGTTGGCAGAAGGTAGCACCAAAAGATATCCTAACATTGAGTTCGCCCATATGGTATGTCTCCCTAGGACCCCTTTCTTGTTCTCGCCCTCACAAGTTTATTAGTCCATTCCGGATACCTCGAAGAAAATTTTGTGTCGGAAGATTGTGGACGACGAGTAAGTCAAGGTCCTTCAATGCTTAAGTAGGTCTACGGACCTTGTACTCTGGCCAGGGGTGGTTGCAATCGTAACATATTTTGAGAATTTTACGCGCGATATAGCATCATTTGTCTTATTTTTTTGCACAGATCCTTGAGCTTGACTTTGAAATGTGTTGTTAGCTAGAATCATTTGCGAATTTAAACCTACAAGTTCCATGCGTCGCGGCTTTCTGAGTGTAAATTTTTGTGGTTGGTCAGTTCAGGGTCTATCAAATTTAGTAAAGTGTTGCAACCTCAAATTTTCTTCCTCTTTTTTTTTTCATCATTTCGCTTCTCCCCTTTTTCTAAGAAAAAATTATAAAGTTACAGCGCTAATTACACATCAGGCGAGGCCTCCCTTGCAGCTCTTCTTTCGCGGGCAGGTTTAATAGGGTAGCTAAAGTATTTTCCTGGGCGCATTTAGCCGCCCTGTAGACACTAAAACAGCACGAGTCAGGGATGGTTCGATCATACATGACACTTCCCTAATTCCATCATGATGCAGATTTCACTGACAAATTCTTGCTCGATAAATCCCAATATACCATAATCAGCTTTCCATGCCGCGCTTGGGCTTCTCCAAATCCCGTAGGGGATGCTTCAAATGCAAACAGCGACGCGTCAAGGTATGTTAAGCCCCATTCATTCCTCCGCGGGACCCGGCTCAATCGCGATCTGTCTTGATTAGTGTGATGAGAGGCGCCCGACCTGCTCGGCATGCAAGCGCCATGGCGTGCTGTGCAGCTTCAGCGATGCAAGTAGTACTGCCGCCTCCGATAGTATCGATGGTCAGACTGTACGTTACCATTCGCCTTGTCTATGTGAAATGGATGACCTAGACTCACGAGAAACGAGTCACAGACGACCCGCGCTTGCCGAGCAACCCCAAGCCAGGCCAGCTCTGAACCAGAAAGTCGCACATCGCCAACGGCTAGTAGCAACTCCCCCGCTGCTTTGGAAGAGCGCCCGTTCCCCTATTTATCCAACCTTGTCAAGACTCCAGAGCCAGCCAGCCTGGAGTCTGGAACGAAAGATCTTGAGCTCATGCACCATTATACAGCCATTACTTGGAAATCACTACCGAGAGCCGAGAGGATAGGATACATATGGCAATTCGAGCTTCCCAGGCTGGCTTTCAATCATGACTATCTCATGCATCAAATGCTTGCCATATCCGCTTACCACATGGCACGACTATACCCAGAGAGACAGTCAGCTTATCATGTTCGAGGAACTCAACATCAGAATAAGGCCATACAGCTACTACAACCCGCTCTATTGGACATAACCAACACAAACTGTCCGGCGGTATTTCTTACAGCTTCTCTCTTATCCGTTGGCGAATTTGCAGTTCTAGCGTCCTGCCCGCAACGCAGCCGAGTAGGAATTGATGATCTACTCCGCGTTTTTCTCCTTATGCGGGGGATGAGCGGTATACTCCAGAGCTACGAGGATACAATTGCTCTCAGTGCCATTGGCTACCTGCTGCACATGGAATCTTATCAATCAGAATCGATGCACTTGGATCGGATTACAGATGAGCTGACTGCGATACGGCCATCCGACACCACAGACCCCACGGTAATGGAGATCCTTCAGCAGGGCGTCGATTCCCTTGTTTACTGTATTGGAAAGGCCAAGGAAACCTCCGAGATACCCCGGCATAGAACAGTGGTATTTTGGCCAATAGAGCTTAGCGAATCATTCGTGAGTCTCCTTCGCCAAAGAAATAAAGATGCTTTGAAGGTCTTGGATTACTACTGTCAGATCTTGGAATCGCAGGGGCAAGACGACTGGTATATGGAGGGATGGGGTACGAAAGTTAGAGAAGATATCTACCAAAGTTGTAAAGAGTAAGACAAAAAGTTAAAATTAGAGCTTTCCAGCGCTCAAAGGCGATATCTGGGCATTTGTAAGAACATCACGATTGCAAAATATCAAAACAAGGACTCATTCAACTGAGGCTCGTATGCTCGCCAAGACAATACGATTCAATGAGATGAGCATAGCTCTCGAGTCGCAAAAGACGTTGTTTAAAGGACTGAGCTTTGGAGTGGCACAGTGAGTGGCCGGTATCGTTCTCGGTTTCGGTTTCGCTATCGCGCTCGCTTTCTGCTCCGAGGTATCCACTTAGAGACATGACTTGACTAGGGCCTCATTCGATGAAGAGGACGCCATGTGCAGAGCTCAATTGTCCGTTTGATATTTTTTGTAATAATTAATTTCGGATTTCGGTACGGACCTTCCCGTCGCATAGATTTTTCACGGAGACACGGGTTTAAGAAATCTGCGCAGGCACTATAAGATGGCTGAGAGATCATTGTACATCCGTTTTGGTCGAACATACACACAGTTGGTGTCCTGAATTAAGTTGAGGCTAGAATTATCTAGCTCGCCGCGTTCCCTTCGTTACCCCGCGGGCTTAACTCCAGAAACCTTCGACAATGGCAACAGAAGCCGACCCCGAACGCGACGCCCTCGGCGAGAAAGACGATGTCTCAAGCGATGAATACTCGGTCTGGTGGAATGAGCCTGCGGAACAGGACCCTGAGAATCCATTAGCTTGGACTAATGGTCGAAAATGGGGAATCATCGCAACATTATCGGTTCTCTCATTCTTGACGTGAGTTGATGTCCGTCTCAATGCTCTCTACATCTAAGTCTAATCTTTCTCTAGCCCACTAGCGTCGTCGATGATGGCCCCCGGAGTGCCTCAAATTATGCAAGATTTCGGAAGCACCGATAACACAGAAGCTACCTTTGTCGTTTCGATTTTTGTCTTGGGGTTTGCCTTCGGACCTCTTCTAATGGCGCCGATGAGTGAGCTCTATGGTCGCCTACCTGTGTATCACATATGCCACGTCTTATTCGTCATTTTCTCAGCATGCTGTGGACTATCAAACAATGTCGGAATGCTCATGGCATTTCGCTTCTTGGCAGGGTTAGTGGGAGTTGCAGTTCTTACTTGCGGCAGCGGATCTATTGCCGACATGATGCCTCCCGAGCAGAGAGGGCGTGCTATGTCGCTTTGGTCCCTCGGACCACTAATTGGCCCAGTCGTCGGACCGGTGGCAGCCGGCTTTCTGGTGGAAGCTAAAGGCTGGAAATGGGTGTTTTGGGTAATCACCATCGCGGTAAGCTCCCCATCCCTTTGATCATGGCCTGGAAGTTCCAGAAATCTAACCAAGTGATTCAGTCTGGAGTTGTAACTTTGGCATCATTCTTCATCTTGAGAGAAAGTTATGCCCCGGTGCTCCTCGAGCGAAAAGCGCAGCGTCTCCGAAAAGAAACTGGGAACGAACTCTATCAATCTCGGCTAAAGAAAGAGGGCACCGCGAAGCAGTTGTTCTTACAAGCTATTATTCGCCCCACCCGCATGTTTGTTCTCAGCCCCATCGTTATGGCTATGTGCTTCTACATGGCCGTGAACTATGGTCTTCTTTATATCCTCTTCACGACTTTCACATTCGTGTACAAAGATGTCTATGGCTTTAATGCTGTGGGGGCCGGTTTGTCTTTCATTGCCGGCGGAGTAGGAAACCTGCTTGGACTGGCTTACGTTGGCACTTTGAGCGATA
The DNA here is from genome assembly GCA_022814615.1 of Waltergamsia citrina. NCBI lineage: Eukaryota > Fungi > Ascomycota > Sordariomycetes > Hypocreales > Bionectriaceae > Waltergamsia > Waltergamsia citrina. The sequence continues at coordinate 135,400 of JAKLNE010000057.1, read as the reverse complement.
AAATTGTCAAGCGAAGGAAAGCTCTTGGATTTGAGCATCAACCGGAACAGCGCTTGCATCTCCTGATTACGATTCCATGTGGGCTCACGCTCAGCGCTGGCTTGCTTTTCTATGGATGGACCGCAGACCAAGAGCTACACTGGATAGCGCCCATGATTGGCACGGGGATAATGGGATTTGGCATGATAGGAATCTTCATGAGCGTCCAGACCTACTTGGTAGACGTTTACACAACATATGCTGCTTCAGTAACGGCAGCCAATGCCGTGCTACGCAGTCTACTGGGGGCTCTGCTTCCGCTTTGTGGCCTGCAGCTATACGAGAAGATTGGGCTGGGGTGGGGAAATACACTGCTAGGTGGTATTGCCCTGGTCCTCGCTCCTGTGCCATGGCTCTTCTATATCTATGGCGAGAAGATTAGGCAAAGTCCAAAGTTGAGGAACGACTTTTAGAAAAGGATGCATAATAGAAAGCGTTTTAGATTTGTATTAATGAACTAGGCACGGAGAATACCTAGGCTTAAGGAGAAGCTTTCATGAATCTGTAGCTTCCTTTTAAAGGCAGTGCTAATCTTACTGTCTACCTTATTCATACTAAGAGTGCTGTTAATAAATAATCGCCAAGGTAACTAGGCCCACATACAGTTATATTAAGAGCTGTAGATTGTTCATTAGTGTTTAAATCTATAGTTGCATATTAATTACACGTAATAATACTGTCAATGTTTTCTATCAGTAGCAGAATACTATGGCTAAGACCATTCCTACTAGCAATATTATATATCTAGTCGGCGCGAATCACTCTTCAAAGTCCCTAAGACCCTGGAAGACAGTAGGGATGTTAACCAATCTTTAGCACCAGAGGTTGGCAACGCTCCACTGCCAGGCGACATCATATCCCCTAGAAATGAATCGTACTTTATGCTACCGTAGTACGCGGAGGTCGGGGAGGAGAAAGACCATCAGTCTGTTCAGCAAGCAGAATCAGAAAGACCGAAATAGTCCAGATAAGGGATCAGACTTTTACGGGCGGTCTGAAAAGAACTGAATCGATATTATAGACTGGCTCTAAGGGGTTATCATACTTTTTCTTTACTAAACTCTTACATAACTGGTTTATGCATTATGTCTACGGAGATCACACAAGTAGGAATGCAAACGTGCTATCGGATGCACAACAATTAGCTGTTATTTAGCCTGAGAAGATGTCTTACGCCGTTTCCAGCGTTTCCGCGAATGCAAGTATATCCAGTACACCCACCCGCCAGACAAAAAGAAACAACCTAAGCCTGCATAGCAGCAACACAACATCCAAGGGGGGAAAGGCGAACTACAGACTGCTTTGGCTTGCGGAATAGGCTGCTTTTTGAACCTTGGAACATGCTGAGATAACCCGAGCCATGAGACTAGCTTGACTGTCGATCTTTGCATCCATATACCGCCCGGGGAATCAGGGCTGATGAGCTTGGGAGCAAGGCCTCGCCATGGAACGGCAGAATAATCCGCCATGTCATCTAAAATGCTCTTTCCATAAGATGGAGCCACAAGTTCTGGGTGGCCGTCCCAACGCCGAATCTGATCGGCCAGCTCAACTGGCCAGGTAATGGCTGCATCTGTACCGTACCCAGCCAGTAGAGGAGGACGATCAGCAACATCGCCGAGCAGGATACAGCGCCCATTCCGCCAGCACTTCTGCTTCGTTTGAGTCAACTCCTCGCAGTAGAAGCTGTCTGATACCATCATTTCTTTGATTAGTCTATCCGTCTCCCAGCCACCACCCCTGAAACGATCGGCCATGAGCTCCCGCTGCCGCTGCGTATCGCCAAATGATGGAAAAGAGCTGACGGCTTCGTGAAGCTCTTTGTCGTATTTCGAAACACAGAGCTGTGCCAAGGATAGCTCGCTATTGATTGGTCTGATGAGGGCGGTTCGTTTGCCCTTAAGACTGAGGAACCTCGCATTTGGCTCGTCCTGGGGCTCGGCAGGTATGGTGAAGCAGGCGGTATAGATGTCCAGTGATTTTTTCAAAGGGTCACTGTTGCTCTCTGGCTCAAACAGTTTTGAAGTTGGCAATTGTAGGCTATCGTATGCCACCACAAGGTCGTACTCCTCCCTTTGAGCGGTCGCACACTTGTCTTCTCCTCTGGCGTCCAGAAGCTGTGCTTTGACACAACTCTCTTCATTGTCTAATGCGGAGATCGTGCGCCCAAATCGAATATGAATATTGTTCAAGTGACTGACGGCATCAAACAAAATCTTCCACAAGGCCGACCTTGTGATCTCCAAGCTCCGCGACCGCCTGGGAAAGGATGCAAGTTGTCTGTTCTTGGGGTCCACAAAAGCAACGCCGCAATCTTTGACGCCTTTGGCGCGAACCGACTCCAGCACTCCCATTGCACCGAGGCTATTCTGCGCACGCTTTTGTATGTCCACGATCTGCTGGCCGGCTTGGGCCTGATCTCGCTGCTGTGAGCGCTCCACGATGGTTACGTTGTAGCCGTGCTGACCTAGCCAGTAGGCCAACACGAGGCCGGCAATGCCACCGCCAACGATGAGCACCTGCATATCTAGCGGCGCGTTGTGTTGGCTGTTCGGCATGTTCAGTTATAGGATAGGGTTGTTGTCCGTCGTTGCGAAATAATTGGTGTGAAAACGGTGGACTTAGACGGCTAACATGAACGCGCGCAATACTTCGTCTAGAGATTGGGCAATGAGGGTCTGGTAAAGCCATCCCATAACCTAGGTTTTGAGGAGGCTTCACTGGCTGCAAACCTGCGTTCGTAGGGATATGAATGGAGATAGCTTGGCAAAGAGGGGACGGGATATTTATTTCTTAATGTCAGCCTTGCCATAGGGCAGTCCTACGCTTACGGTGCATGAATTTCATTTGCAGGGATAATCCCGATTTTTGGCGATGCTTTTAGCAGTAGGATGCACTGCTGAGGAAGAAGATATGGTCGCGCCTAAATTGATTTGGCGTATGAACGAAAGGATGGGCTCAGCACTTCATCGCTTTTCAGGCTTGATTCTGCCTGCAACTAGTTATGACCTAGCGCTACTTATGCTCAAGGGTATCTATAATCAGTGGGATTACACGTTGACCTTGACTGAGGTCTCGGGTAGGTCGATCCTGCTTGCAGTCCTACAAAGCCCGCAGTCCTTTGCGGGAACTTGCGTTAATATATTACAATAGGACTACTGAGACCAAGCAAATTGCTAATTGCGTATTCTAAACAAAACTTGTTATTAAGCCTATCAAAATGACTGTTTAACTATGTAAATAACAAAAATAAAAAAATACATGAATCATAGCTTTGAAGGTAGAATTCGATTAAGACAAGCTATTTTCTAATGAACTAATTTGAATTGTAGCTAGTGATGACACCTTCTCACTTATAGATGAGAAGAACACTTAACCGTACTAGCAGACTGTTTTAGCATCTTCAAACTTTTTTCTGTTGCACATCTAACCGAGCTAATCTATTTCACTGAGCTTTACTTAATTGCTTTTAGCATCGCAGCTTCGTCCTCCTAAATAAGCTTAAAAGTGTCCCTATCGATGCTCAACTTGGACACCCTTTTACGGAATCATGTATTTTCGTATAATCCTCTGAATACATAGTCACCGTGTTCCTATTTGCTCTATACCCTTTGTAATATACAAAGATTATTCTGCCTTCCGTGTAAGCTGGTGGGATGAACGCCTCTCACATGTTAACCATACAGCTGCTTGGAGACTATCAAGACGAGGGCGACTTATTCCAGGAGACTAACCCCGATAAAACATTTGTGTAGTAATATTCGCTTGGGTTTAAATTTCGATAGCTAACAGAGTGTTGTTTTTGTGCAGGAGCCATGTTAGTAATTCTTAAGTTTCGGATGGCGTTGCTGCGTCATAAACTCTGCTTCTAGCTCGACAGAAAGGAGTAAAATAATTGCATGGAGATGATATTTGCTAAGTCAAAAAGTGACTCCCTAATTATATGAAGAGCCACGAAACATCGTGAATTGTGACGTACGTGGCACATTAAAGCTTCTATGAGTTAAAGAACTTAAGGACAGTAGGATACGGAGCAGGACTTAACTCGATATGTTTTAGTTTCATGGGAAAGCCAATGAGCATATCGAGGTAATGGGCACATAAGTTAATAGATAGATACTTGAACATAGCTGGGCTTAACAAAGCCACTAACTGTACTCTCATGTTTGAAGCATCATATGCCACATCTTATCGCATGCTAGAAGTCTGTGGATTGTTTGAAAATCTCTTCAGTCCGTGTCTTTTCCCTTGCCATCACACGAGACCTACTTGGTGCCTAAATACCACTTACGATTTGAAATCGCGTAAAGGACTGGCGTCGGAAGACCCAGCTATGCTCAACCCCCTTTAGTCTAGGATTAGGGTAAAGATGCTTCGATTTGTATCCCACCTCCTAACTCAACTACCGTGCTTAAAAGCAAGCTGGAATTATATGTATATCGTTGTGTACCAGAGTGGCACAAACATTAACACAGGAAGGATGCCATATGTTGCTAGGCGCAGGAGAATTCCACACTGCGTAGCAAAGCAGTCCGGACACGTATCTAATCGCACAGACACCAGCTATAAAGTAGATTAGTTATTTACTATAATCAATAAAACTATTGACGGAGTTTTTCGTCCGGCTATCGCTTAATTTGTCAGCTATGTTAAATTGCTAAGATATTGTTTACTAAACACGATTTTATAAGAAGACATTTACGCCGTTATGTTGCAGTACTAAGCTCGTCGAAAGCAGTATTTCCTCAGTTGCTTACAGAGAGCGAGGACCCCTTATGCATCTCTGTAGTTAGGGTTAACCGCCGGCGAACCGTAGATGTTAGCAAAGGCTAGTAAGTATACGCACTTAGCTTAAAATAAGGCAAAACAACATTGAAGGCAATCATCTCACAGCTCGCTTTCGGCATTCTAACCCCACAGACCTAGCTCGCGAGTCAATGAAGCGGCATCTATCTAGTTTTCGCCTATTATCTGGCTTCCAAGGTTTTATCATAGCGAAGCGACTTCTCCGGCACGGTTCTCCGGTCTCCGCCATTTTAACGGCTCGATGGCTTTGAATTCAACCCTAGTACGCCTAAACACCGCATTATGATCGCCCCGAGGCTGCACAGCGGCGCCGGCCGAACTTCAAAGACGAAAGAACAATGCGCGAAATCATTCAAAGAGCTTGAGTTGGCGCTTTCGGCACAGTACCAAGATCTGACGCTTCGCTTCAGGAACCTTTGCAAGAAGAAGTTGTTAGGTCTCAGAGATATTATCGACATAATCAAACAAGTTTATCGGTCGCGCGAACGAGCAACATTTGACTAACGACCGCTCAGTCGCCGCGAGATTAATCACATTTTTGTAGCGAATGAAGGACTTTTCTATAGTGGGCAATTTTATTGTTAGAGGCGCGCAAAATCTTATTGTTAGTAATGTTTGGGGGTCAGTCCAACTTGCGATCAAGGCTTGTCAAACCTGAATATGAGCAGCTTCGTACCATTAAAGTACCCTAATATGCAATTTAGCGCTAATGAAATATGCTGCAGGAATCCTTCTTATGGCTGACATTCTATGAAAAGGTCTCGGCTGCACTGGCGGATTGGTAAGTTTCTGCAAAACAACGAACTTTGTTCGCCGATAGCAACAAATCCTTAAGGCGATGTGCCGCGGCGGGATAGCCCGCCTCCTTCCCCCATATTGGCACACGGCTTCTTGTCGTGGAAGACGTGCGTCTGGTACCTGTCGTCAGGCTCTTGTTAAGCTCTCTTACGTTAGGGTGCAGACAATTGAATAATGATGGCAAGGATAACAAAAAGTTATTTGGTTCCAAGCCCAGATTTCACGAAAACGGTACTAGCAATGCATAAGAGTCCAGACAGAGCCGGCAGATAAGGTCTAATGACTCTAGTTCGAATAATTCAACAAAAAAAGGGGGGGGAGGGGAGGGGGGGAGAAGAAAAAACATAAAGGAGTACACCCTATACTACTCCTAGGAACGAGCTAGGTAAGTTTGTGCCAGCATTTTCGGAAGACGCGGCCGGTTTGCAGCTAGGATATTCTCATCCCGGGGTAATCCAGAAACTAGCGCTCCATTATACCGTGGACCCTTAACAAACGGGCTTACCATCCGGTTCGTTTACTCCGAACCATGCTTTGTTAAGACTAAATCCATGTAATATTGAAATAGGTCTTACATACCTTAATACATAACTTCCTGGTATCACTGTATTTTTAAGCGCGGTAAAAAGTTGTCAGTTTTAAATATTACAATCTAGATATCATCTTATTAGAAAATAGCCAAGACATAACTTACATTATAATATCAATGTGAAGATCATAATGCTAACACTTCCTCTATGAAGTGACTTAATAGTAGATTATTTAGTCACAGATCTACTCTTTGGTTCATTCTGTATATCTCGAGCAACCTACGTATTTCTTTGAATGCAGTAAGACTCCAAGTATATACTTAGACTAGGATATAGCTAATCAGCTAGCGCAAAAAAAGAGATGCTTTAATTTAAATATTCGCTGGCTAGTGCTGAAGGTACTACTAGCATTCAGGCCGTGCACGGGTCCCTGCATCGTACTCCTTGTCCGTTATACGCCCCTAATCTGTCTAGATCCTGCCCGACTCGGCAACTCTTCTTCTCCTTTGTAGCTGAGCCCAACCATCATTGACTTCTAGACAAGTTGCAATTGACCGATAACCAAACAAACGTTGCGACCCGTGCGAGCTCCAGAACGGAGATGATATCAATGCTGAACTGTCTCCGTGGTCGATCCTCCTTAAAATGCCTGTAATAAGACGCTAATACTTACTTCCGATATTAGGCTTATAGATCAGGGTTCCACTTTTTGTTTGAAAAAAAAAAAAACATATCAATGTACTGTTAGCCCATGAAATTTGCAGCAACAGCCACCCCTCAGAGCGGTTGTCCAGCACCTGGCCCGCCAGAGATTTACGCAAGCTTACAGATATCCTTGCATACTTCCTCATGGTCAGATCAGCATATTTACGTAGTTTAGTACAAATTTCGTACATTAAAGCAGCGCTCAGGCCGATCATCTGAGTAAGCGTACGGATGACCTTTATTTACCCTTTACAACTTGCTAAGTTCCTACAAAAATTCTTAAAAACTTATGTTTGCAACACCTTATGTTTTGATTTGATTTTATTCTAATTTGATCTTTCCCTTCAAGCAACATCGAATCGCCGTTCTGACTTACTAAAGGTCATCGATAAACCTCTCACCCATACACGTAAAGTCTGTTCGATCGATCCGCAACAATGCGTGTTTCGGCTTTTTCATCATTGGCTCTTCTGCAGCTATCCTCAGCCTATGTGGTCGAAATGTTCAGTAACACAGGCTGCACGGGGGACAGCTTTGAAAATAATGTCTATGACAGTTCATGCTCGACTCCTAGTGGTGACTGGTGGTCAATCCGTGTCATAACGTACGGTGGCGATGGCCAAAGGATCGCAGCATATAGAGGAAATAACTGCGTCAGTTCCGGTGTGAAGATGATTGTGGATGGCGAAGAACATGATGGCTTCTGGGCCAACGAAGGCTCTGATGTCTTTAGGGAAGGCTTGTGTATCGACTTTAAAGAATCGGTTCACGGATTATCATCCCATATTTAATATGAGGATTGTTATTGGTTGAATAACATCAACTATTCAAGGGCACAAATTATTGGATAGGCGGGTTTTGTATGCGACGCTGGCTGCATTGCCTGTCGAGAGGGTTGTTAAACTTGGAATTCAAAGGTTCTGATTTCGACAATAAAGCCTAAAGTGCCAGTTTCCGATAGTATCCTTTCAACTTTATGTTCCCATCTTCCTTTCGCAAGCTACAGGTTGAACCTGGCCACTTCCGCCTTGTAGCTTTGCTTATTAAAGCTTCCTGATCTTATCAATAGAATATTCTGTTGAGTTATGACCCCAGCTTCGAGTCCATGACATGTCAAAGCCTGCTGGAGCGCGCCGCAGCCTGCTCGCCAAGTCTGAGTAGCTCGTTATCAAAGCTTATATATTTTCCCTTATAGTCTGTTAGGAACGCACCCACAGCGAATACCGTCTCATCGCTCACGTCCCTGGAGGGCAGACCGTTCCCAATGTCGATGAGCTAGCAACTCCCATCTCCCATCTAACAACCAGATGCTACAGTAACTAACCAGCGATGGTGTTGAAAGAAGTGATTAATTAAAGAAGTAAGTACTAAGGTGAGGAAAGAAATAGCCCTTTTATATATACACGACGTAGATCGGCAATTCCAACAAATAGCAGTTGACCAAATTTCTAGCAAGACGGAATTCACAGTCGCAGCGCCGGGAGCGATGCCGTCCATCATCATCATCGCTGCCGCTATCGTCACATTGAACATCCCACGGTGTTTACTAAAAGATGCCATCGCCAGGTACAGACAACCAAGGATGTCTATACTTAGTACAGAGGACATTCACAACCAAACTCCATTGCTCTGAGCGCTACACAAGAGGCATTGCGACTGCGCTGCGATTCTAATAGCTTCTGGCGCCCCACTTCTCACATAGCCGATAGAAGTTTATAGTACCACAGAGCGATGGTTTCCTTGCCACTCAATGCTTGTTAGATTGTCTTGTCCCAGTCATAGGGTTATCCCAATCCTCTGTTACTAGGAGTGCATAGCACAATCTCTGTCGAGGGACGTCAATGATCACTATAGGGGCAAAGAGTTATCTTCATAGTTTGAAAGGGGTGTAATTGTAATGAGTAATCGTCAGCTGATAGGAATAGATCAATGTCTCATAGAGACACGTACAAAGGCTCAATCTCCTTGTGGAGAAATAGCTACGTTAGACCTTATCCTTTCTCTGTCCTAAAATTGCCCCTGATAGTGAATTAAATTGCCCATCATGTAGCGAAAGCCCACGTTACTTGAAGTGAATTATGTAGCCCTCGATACAGACAGAACTGAATTACTATGCTATAATTATGTCTAATACTTTTATTATTGCTTGTCACGTTGTAGCCTTCATTAGAAGACTATAACATGTTCTCACGTCATGAATAGAATGACTTTAGGGTGTTTTAGTTGCAGTGGACAACACCATCATCGTGGGTGTGGCATTCCTGAATCCATATTAGCAAGAAACCATACGACGATGAGATTAGACTGGCTTACCGATGCGGCGCCGCTGGTCGAACTGGGAACACTGCTGGTTGTCTCTGTTGGCTCATCCTGTTCATCGCCCTCCTCCTCTTCTGGCTCTCCAGTGCAGCCAACACCAGGGGCGGCCATGTCGTACGCCCAAGCATCAATGGCAAAGTACTGAAGCACATCACTGTCAATTCCACTCTTCTCGGGCTCTTCCTTAGCCTGGCGCAGAGCATCCGCGTAGTCCTCGGCGTAATGGTCAACGATACCCTCGCTAATAGCCGGGACGTGGAGCACGCGGTGCAGAAGATCGGTGGCCCAGAAGGTGTTCAGTGGTGAAGCGGCAACGGTGTATCCCAGACCGCAGACGGAAGAAAGAGGGCGGCGGATCTCGAATGATAGATCGCAGATGACAGTCTCTTGGGTTGCGTTCTCGCCTCGCCAGTGACCAGCCCATTCTATCACAAATGTCAGCATCTAATTTCCCTAGCGACTTGCTTCTTGACGTACCATCCTGAGTAGCGCAGTTGCGGTCGGGGTCATCGCATCGGAAGACAACACCAGTCTTGTCAGCGGCCACGACACGGTCGAACCAGCCGATGGGAGTAGCGGTGTCACCATCGCCAAAGTACTTCTGGACAAGGTCGGATTTGTTGCCAAAGCGGAGAAGGTGGTCCCTCGCATGCTGAGCCAACTGCACAGTCTCATCTAGAGCAAACTCGAGCTGAGCGCGCAAAGTGCTGTTGCAAGACTCGTGGATGGGGTACTTAGTCTCCCATCCTTTGGCCCAGTTGTAAGTATCCGCAACGGCGGATGTGGTTTCGGGCTCAGCTGGCAACACAGTTGTAGCAGTCTCCGAGCGGGGTACGACAGGCGAGGCTGCGACCGAGGAAACAAGAAGGGCGGAGAGAAGCTGGAGGGAGAGCATCTTGGCAGAGAGAGCAGATAGCTTGCAATATTGCGTGTCTGAAGAGAGGAGAGTGAAGGTGGTGTCGTACATCACGCACGACGATCCTTGAGGCTACAGAGCCTTTAAGTATCCTACATGTTTCTATGAGTGATAATTCGTTTCTTCTTTTCGTTTCTTCGGGAAACATTGCTCCACCCCGTTCGTCCATATGCCTGCTCCGAAAGTGCACATAATGGTTTTCCAGCCACTGACAGGCTCAGTAGCTACAAGTATCCATGCAGCTAGTTAAGATCGGGCGATACCGTTGACAAGCTTATAATAAGTTTAACTAGGATAAGCAGAATTCGCCAATGGTAGGTTGTCAATGAGAAGAACTGGCCCCCACGAGGAGAGGCAAAGAGTGACCATAAGGGTTCTCATTCCCCACTTGCACGTTGTGAAGCCATCAAGGTGCCCAACGGTACCGCTATCCGTCGTGCCCCATGACGTTGAAAAAACCAAACGTTCAATCAACAAGGTGGTATTTATGTGGAAATAATTCAGATAAATCTTGCTTTCTTCCATCATCAGTTCAATCGGGTTAGACTTTTTCTAACTATCCATGCCTTCGGAACCCACGAAGATAATCCCAACCACCACGATTTACAGTCTCAGCCCGATTTGCAAAAACTCCACCACTTCACTCGCCGACAAGCCTTCTTCAATAGTTTCTAACGTTCTACCATTTGCAGAGCAAAGGTAATCCAATTTATCAACTTGATCGGGATTAACGGCGCAGCGCTTGCCAGAACACTGAGAGTTGAACCTAGGGCAGAGCGTCGAGCTCGAGCTGACAATTCCCTCACACCACTGCTGCTAAGGGTTATAAAGCCATGTTTGATGGCTTAGCCAGCTTTCTGTACGCTTTGATCACAAATAAACTCGGGTGCACCGTTGAACAGACCGATAGAAAACGTGGGATCCTAGCAAATTTAACTTGGCACTATTTGTTATTGCCGCAGGGCTCTGGCATTTCGTCATCTTGGGCGGTACCCGAGGCAGCCATGAGCGCAGTGAATAAAAGGGAGCGGACAAGCATCCCTACCTACCCTCAATTGGTTACCTATCTTCGAGCTGTGCTAACTCTAACACATATACACAATATGCTTATTGCAGCACATGCGATATTATAAATGTTTAAGTCGCGTACTCGGAAACAATTGCTTACACGAAAATCAGTCGCAAAATTGAGATGAATATTCAACAATATGTGGACGGTGAAGGCATCGTCTCATACAACGCCTAACACGTAGGTTGCCTACGAACTTTAGACCTTAGCGATCCGACACGTCGGAACAGCCTTCTGATATCGACCCATTGTGAAACATCAGGTCGCCCAGAAACTCAAGTCGTCACTCAATAGAGAAAATGTCTCAATAACATACTGCTTGGAGATTTTGAAGATCTAGTAGAGACTTTGTACACTCACCCAAGAATGGACGCTACTACTGAGGCAATATCCAACTTCTTGTAGTTAAAATCTTTAAACTGGAAAAAAAAAAAAAAAAAAAAAAAAAAAAAAAAAAAAACCAAGGAAAAAAGAAAGTCAACTGGTCGGCCTCGCCTTCCGAAATCAAGCTCATTGGAATTTTACTTGATCAAAGCTGCCTTCATCCTTTTGCAGCTGCATTCACGTCTTCAAGCTTAAGACGAACGGAGCTTCCGTACCAACATATCGGCGCAGGTGCTGTCCACTGAAAAGTACCACCAATGTTAACAATTGAAGCTTAACACGAAAAACTACCCCATAATACATAGCAATGCAGATAGCGATATATTAATCGCATCTAGTAGATTGAACTAGATCCTTTCCTCTCACTCACCTAACTTAATTCGTGGGACATATCGTTTGTTATGGAATCATTTCTAAAGAACTTAGTATTTCTAACGCACATTCTCTGATTCGGTAGTAAGAGTTGCCATGTATTCATTTAGTGGATTTAGCGCCGGGCAATTGTACCCGTTTTGTAACTTTCAATCGATCGTAATGCAGCGTAATTGAGACACGTGATTGGACCCTCGCTTTGTTCACGATGCTCTAGGTAAGTTTGCCCGCAATCCAATGGTTACCCTACATATTCTCAATACTGGTGATATTCATCTTTCGAGATGCACCTTTTGCAAGTACGGCAAATGAAGAAAGCCGATTTGTGCCATGCCCGCGGTAAAACCAGTAAAGATCCCATGTCTTCAATGTAAAAGTAATCCTTCACGATAATCACAACTGGGTAACGCCTTTAGCTAACACAGCGTTAGAAAAACACGTTAAGTGTGCGTCTTCACCGACAAAGTCATATTAAGTGTAAATCCAATAACCAATACTCATCTTCTTCAATAGGCGATGAGCAACGACCGACATGCGGTCGCTGTCAGAAGAACAACTTAACTTGCTCGCGCCCGTCCAAGCCGACCGTATTCCGGCACAACACAGGCAGCGCGCGCTTCTCCAGCGACCAGCAGTGGGTTAACAGTGAAGCCACCGAATGTTTGTCCGCCCATTCCATTGATTGATCTCTCGTCCTATATATCTCAACTGATCTGCTGGTCTAGTTCAGTTCGATAAGCGGACAGACGACTCCGAGACGCTTAATCCGTCGCTCCCAAGCGGGACGCCCAAGGATGACCGGAGCAGTGCGCCCGAGTCATCCCCAGTATCAACCGTCACATCCCGGTCGCTGTCTAAATCACTCTCACAGTCACAATCGCAGTCACAGCAAGACCATTCACCGGAACACAGGAAACGCAAACGGCGGCGGACCGACGAGCTCCCAAGACCTGACATAGACAAGCTCTTGACGGATGAAACTCACACCGAGCCGCCCGGTAGCTTCTGGGATGTACGGACGCCACCTATAGCAGTCAGCCTACCTTCTTCGCCGCGGCCGTCGCAACCTGTCAGTATCCTTACGCTGCCTCCGATATGGCACAATGATATTCCCGCCGCCTGGCCAACTCCATCAAGACAGCACGAAGTTCCTCAACTTCAGACACCCCGAGATCCCGAGGTGCGCCGGTTCCCGTTGGAGGATGTTCAGGAGGCATGTCTGATGAGATACTACGTCGAAGAGATTGGCCACTGGGTAAGCACTCACTATCAGCATGGGATTCAAACGTCCCTCGCTCACTAATATAACTTTGAAAGCTCGATCTCTGTGATGAGGACCGCCACTTTCAATTCGTCGTGCCGGTCCGAGCTCGAAGCCAGCCTCATCTGCTCTTTGCCATTTTCGCCGTCGCAGCTCGTCATCTCTGCCGCATACCGCAGTACCAAACCCCGCGTGGAATAATGTATCAAGGGCAACTATTACCAGCACTAGACAAGCATTCAGCCGTTGAGTACATGCTGAAATGCATCCCAGCCCTCCGTCGCTTCCACGACACGGAGGATGACGAATATCGCGATAGCATCATCGCTACCGCCGTTATCCTGCGTCAGATGGAGGAAATTGACGACGAGGAAGATGGCGGGTCTGAGCCTTCGTCTGGGCTTCAAGCGGGAGGCGTTCAGGCACCTCGCAAACAGATTAATTTCTTGCCCATCATCGATGCTGTTTTGAGGAGTCCGCCGTCGCAGACGCTTTTTGGCCGTAGGAGCTTGATTCGGGCTGCGTATTGGATGGCGTTGCGACAGGAGATCTATCATTCCTTCACGCGTAGCCAGCCGCCGCAGATGATTCTCGCTGCCGACTATTGGCCGTTAGCGTCGAGCGCAAATAAGGCTGTCATGCATACTGTGCAAGTTATGAAGTGGCGATGGGGAGGTGGCTCGGAACAAGAATGGAGTAAGTCGCTTTTCACTTTAAGACGAAACATTGATTTGGACCATGAGACTAATATGAGTAGACCGTCTCATGAGACAGCAGGAACATCTCGAGCAGGACGTTTTGGCAGACTTCCAGCCTATATTCCACCAGCGAGCCAACAAATCAAAAGGTGAAATATTTCCAACAGTGTGGTATACCTCCAATATGGAGGTCACGAGCATCCAACAATCAATCATGGCCCGCTCCGTGCTGCTGGCGGAGAATCCGACTCTCAGGTCAGTCCCCAACTGTCTTTCCCCCAACTTATGCTGATCGATATTAGATCTCCGGCCACGCCCAGAGCTACATGGAGAAAGGTCGAAAGTGAAGTCCGCGGGCTTATGCTCGAGCTTTGTGGCATCGCTCTCTGCCATCCGTCCTCGCCACCGGCTATCCTCAATGCTGCTTTTGTGATTCAACTGTACGGCGACTTCTTTACCGACCAGTGGGAGCGGGACGCTCTGAAGAGAGTGGTCGACAAGTATCGTAACATCAATGCGTGGCCGTCGCAGAAGCTCACGGAAATGTTCGGGTAGCCGATGAATGTTTTGATATGAGATTTCATGAGTTAATGAGTTATTTCAAAGTAATCGCATCGGTAAAATCTGTCAGTCTTTCCATGCTGTGAGGATATCTCGGCAAAAGCTTCCTTCAATCATTCTTCGTGTGCTAAGTGTGGTGGTGAGACATGACAGCGGACTTTCGCTATACTCCAATTGTCCGAAACCTCATCACGAACCTCTCATCACTTGCGACAACGACCAACTTCTCACACTACAAACTATTTACTTCGTAATTTCGCCAATCCTCTTGACAATTGATCGATGTTCAAATAAGTAACACTCGGACTCTTTTAGCCGTATGCGCCCGGCGCGTATTTCACTAGCGTTGGCTAACCAAGCCACGCTCACCAAAACATCAACGTTCACGCTTGTCGCAATACTCTCAACTATCACCATCATGCCTCGAAAACCGCGTACCACAACACAAGCCGTCACTTTCAAACCCTTCTCATTCACAAATGCATCATCCTCCCCATCCCCAGCAAACGCCCTTCTCTTCTCTACACCCTCCGCCTTCACAAACTGGCTCTCCGCCAACCACGCCACCACTCCCCAAGGTACATGGCTCCTCATCAGCAAAAAAGGGACCAAGACCAACACAACACTCACATACGACGAAGCCCTCGACATAGCGCTCTGCTATGGCTGGATAGACGGTCAGCGTAAAAGCCAGCCCCAGAATGGTGGTAGTCACTTTGCGCAGCGCTTCACGCCCCGTCGAAAGGGTAGTATGTGGTCAAAGAGGAATGTAGACAAGGTAGTGGTCTTGAGAGCGGAGGGGAGGATGTGTGAGGCTGGGGAGAAGGAGGTAGAGGCTGCGATGGAGGATGGGAGATGGGAGAAGGCGTATGTGGGTGCGAAGCATATGGAGGTGCCGAAGGACTTGGAGGAGGCGCTGAAAGGGAAGGGGAGGAAGAAGGAGAGGGAGTGTTTGGAAGGGATGAGTAAAGCGCAGCGATACCCATATCTAGTAAGGATAGAGACGGCAACGACGGAGGACATCAGGAAGAAGAGGATAGAACAGTTTGTGGAAGTGCTTGTAACAGGCAAGCTGGGTTGATGTTGACTCATTTCCAGAGTTCGTACTATTACAACAAACATCACTACAATAATGTGGTATCTCAGCAAGATCAAAACTCCCCGTATATCCTCAATCATAAAAACTCATCCAGTGCTCAGGCCAAAGAAGCTGCCCAGAGAACGTATATGACGGCCAATTCCCTACCAGGCCTCATCCTCATTCTCATCGCCGTCCTCTTCCTCCTCACCATCCTCGTCTGAATCCTCAGCCATGTCATCAATTAAACCGCCGGCGCATCGGTCGATATCTTCATCATCGTCTTCGTCATCTTCATCTTCATCATCAGAGTAACCAGCGCCAGCACCATATCCGTCATTTTCAGAAGAGTCATCGTCAGATGGTATTGGGATTTGTTCGCGGGACTGTTGGAGTTGCTCGGCTAGAGACATCTTTGCGGGTGGTTGGTCGTCCTCGCTACTTTCACTCTCTTCATCAGACGAAATGACTTGGGGCCTGCTTCTGGCTCTAGATTGCCGAGGTTCGTCTTGGTCGTCTCCGTCCTCATCTTCGTCAGACGAAATGGCAATGGGTCCGTCTCGACGAGCGCGTTTGGCGACTGGCGCACCGCCGTCAGACTCATCCTCCGAATCGGACACGATCCGCCGTTTTGGTCGTCGTGCTATGGGTGCGCCAGAATCCTCCTCGTCCATCTCTGGCTCCGGACTGGAAAAGCGCGCTTCTTCAACCACTTCGTCATCTGAGCCGTCTGTGGAATCGTGTGCGGCGATAGGTCTTGGGATCATCTCATCCTCTGACGACTCATCGTCCTCGATAATCTCCGCATCATCAATGCCTTCACTCTCGTATTCGTCAGGCGGCTCATCGATTTCCTCCGATTCTGGAGACGCAAGCCCTGTGGCTTGGTCGAGAGGGATACCTTGCTCGAAGTCATTCAGCAGCCTGTTGTATGATTTGGCTCCACCCTCGAACTCGAATCTCAACATCGGTGCCACTTCGATGCCCAATCTGTCCATGTCCTCGAGAAATTGCTCCGCTAGTTTATCACGAAAGGTCCGCATAATGTTGTACCGGGCAAAATCGCGGTGATCCAAAGTATCAGGCCACGCGTATATCCATTCCAAGTCTTCGCCGAGCCCTGGTTCCTTCTCAAACGTGCGTATCCGTGCATGGCGAGCCATGTTAGATGCGGCCCAACGAATGTTGACCAAGCACCAGGTGTCGTGAGGTATGCTTACAAAAAGCAACTTAGTATGAGGAAAACATTCCAGGCAAGCCATAAAATCGTTGGCTATATCCTCGCTGGAGTCTAGCGCACAGACCGAGTCATCAACGGCGTGCTCAATGGCAAGGTAGCGAATCTTGTCGTAAATGTGAGGGTTGATGAGTGGATCTCCATAGTTGCTGCCCTCGGTGAATATGTTGCAAATATCGCGGCTGTAGTCGAATCGGATCTGAGCGTCTCCGTAATCATGGAAGAGGGGGAGAGTATCGGGGAACTTTTTGAGCACCATGTGTCGCGATTCTTGATGAATGGCTGACAGAATCCGAAGATCTAGGGTCTGATCGGCGAGAGAAATGCTTTCTAATAGTTTACCCTGACCGCGATCGGGAAAGTTGAACTTGAGCATACGACCTTTACTGGTGAGGTCTGGACAGAAGAGCTCCCAAACACGGGCTCTTAGCTCAGGCGGGAGCTTTGAGAACTGGTGGAAGGTTTTCGTGGAATGAATATCCTCGTTTCTCCAGAAGAAGGTCCCTTCATAGCGATCGTCTTCCTCGGCCTCATCGTCTACCAATTCACTACCATCGCTCCCAACATCGTCATCAGAGTCCCGACTGTCGCTGTCTTCCTCAGCCTCGTCGTCCACCAAATCGTTACCGTGACTCCCAATATCAGAGTCAGAGTCCCGCCTGTCGCTGTCACCACTGGACTCGTCCGATGAGTCCAAAACGATGGCCCGTTTCGCCATTTTCGAGAGTGAAGCGCTGTATGAGCCTTCACAGCAAGAAAGTCTCCGGCGATGAGAGAAGAGAAAGTTCAGGCCAGGTGAGCAGCCCAGAAGGCTAAAGTGAAGACGCGATGAACTTTGACCGTGACGAAGACCAAGATGCACGTGATAAGGTCATCGCGCTGTCACGTGATGAAGTTACAGCGCGTGTTTAGTGGAAACCGCCTGCCTGAAGCCACTGGAGCTCAGCCCCTGGCCAGAAGTCGAATTCATGGTGAAGTCGTGAGATTATAGCGTGATTAAATCCTTTTTCTTCTCTTCTTTTCTTTTCTTCCGTCCGTAATTCTGTCTCAAGTTTAGATTATTCATTCATACCTTTTACATCTTACGCGATTTTGGCCTTATCGTGTTCCACAGTCGGCCACCATGTCAGCATTCTTCCGCACCATCCGCTTCCAATGCACCGTCTTCATCACAGCCATCACCTTAGTCGGCGCCTTCAGCCGCTTCACCCATGGCCAATACACGCCTCGCTTCTACGCTTATCAGATTGATCGCGCCCCAGATGATGAATCTACTTGGATGATTCCCTACGTGGACGTGCTAGTCGCTAGCATGCTCCTCTTTTCCAGGACGAGGACCTTGGCACTCTTCCTATATATCTTCTTCCAAGGGATGGGGATAGTGTTTAGACTGCGCGAAGAGAAGGACGTTTCGCCGGATCTTATCTTGGTTACGACGGCGGCGGTAGCTTTCTGGGGTTGGTTGAAGGGGAATTCTTGGTAGCACCAAGTATTGTGAGTAGTTGAGCAAGCATATTTACGATACTATCAGGGTGTGCTTTCCGCCCTTGACCTTGATCCTATTCTCATTCTTGTCCTGCCCTTCCCCATTCAGTTTGACCTCGTTAATATCGGAGCCAATATCCGGAACGCAAAGCTCTCCCTTAGTGTTCTCCGGCGCTACAATCTTGATCTCGACGCTCGAATCCTCCTTCTTCTCCCAGGACACCTTGATGCTGCCGTCAGGCGTGGGGATAACGCCCTTAGCCCACTCCAGATCACCCTTGACGACGGGGCAGATGCTCCATTCCTTGAATCCGGGAGCCGTGGGCTTGACGCCCAGCACGTAGTTGCTCATGAGAGGGACGATTCCCGTCGCCCAGGCGTGTGCGTATGACATGAAAGGGCCCTGGTACGAGCCTCCGCCAGGACCGATGCCCTCCCACTGCGTGACTCCGGGGTCGTGCGACGCCATCCAGCCGTACAGGCGGCGAATCTCCTCAAATGCAGAGGCTTCGGTTCCTGGAGTGAGGAAGCGAGCTGAGAGTTCGAAAAAGGAGATGAGAGCGTATACGCGTTCATCGAATTTCTCATCAGGGCTAAGAATACTACTGTCATAGAAGGCATTGCCGTATTCCTGCTTCGTGTTCTCGGCCCAGTAGTCGAGGATACTTTTAGACAGGGTGTCATTCGTGACTCCAGCAAGAATGGCAATGCCATTGCCATCCTGAGCGCGGACATCACAGATGTTACCACTATCATCATCCGGGCAAGGACCGCCATCCAAGAACGCTCCAGACTCGGTATCAAAATTACGAGCGATGAGTTTCTCGGGGATTTTGGAGGCACGCGCCGACCAGCGCTCAGCATCGTCCTCGTGACCAATATGCTTGGCGAGTTGGCTGGCGTAATTTAGGGCGTGGATGTACAGAGCGTTGTAGTAGGTGATAGGTCCCTTGCGGGGCAAGAAAGCGTAGTCGCCGTAGTCAGAGTCTTTCTTGTCGAGGAGGCCGATTTCCTCGTTGAAGTGTTTTGGGTAGTACTCGTCGAGGGCCTTTTTGAGCACGTCCCAGTGTTCGTCGGTGAGTTTAGTGTCGCCGGTGTACATGACTAGATCGGCTGTGCAGACTACCCACCACAGGGTATAGTCGAATAGAGGGAGGGTGTAGTTGTTGCTTCTCACATATTAACAAGGTTTCGTCAAAACAGTGGGAAGAATGATGAGCCTTACATGCTAGCAGGAGGGATGTAGCCATCCTCGCGCTGGTGAACAGCCAGATCCTCTAGAACATTAAAGGTGGCCTCCGGAAAGTCGTGCGAAAGATACGATGTTAGCGAGGCGATGGCCAAATCGCCGACATAAGGATCTCGGTCACGCTTAGCACCATCATGAAGCACCCACTTCCCATCGAGCGTCGGACTCCAAGCATCACGAGGCTCGGTCTCATTCTTGAAGAAGTAGTCGGTGTTAGTGTCGGTGGTGTACACGCCGTCGAACCACCACTGAGTAATGTCCTCATCTGAGCACTCAAACCAACCGGTGAAGGTATCGGGTGTCCCTAGGTACGCGGACCATTCCAGGTCGACTGACTCGATAGATACGGAGCCTTCGGAGGTGGTGTGCGGTGAGTCCGACTCGAGGGCGTCCAAGGTGATGCTGACGTAGCGAAAGCCGTGGAGGCCGTCGCTGCAGACTTGTCCTACGTGCTCGCAGCCCCAAGTGTTCTTCCAAGAGTACGTCTTATCTTTGACGGCGACCTATGATCAGTGTTAGGTGAGGATCGTTGGAGTGAAGGTAATGGGATACTGACCTGATCAGTGCCATTGGTCAATTTGTCATGCTACAGCCGTGTTAGCTTTGTAGTATTGCCTGGGGCTTTGTCCAATACGCACGTCGTAGATAGCTCGGTAGGAGCGGGTGTAGTCACTCTTCTCAGTCAGACCCTCAAGAGTCTCAGAGAAAGCTAAACGCAGACCTGGACGCGCATCCCCAGAGCTTTCGGAGCCCTCAAAGTGGATATTGATGAGGCCGACAACGTTGAGTCCAAAGTCCACAAGGACGCTGGGAGCATCTGAGTCGGCCGAATCGCGCTTCAGCACGGTAATCTTGCTGCCGTCAATCAGGCCGTCGGGGTTTGTGACATCGCCGGTAGTGTTCTCCGAGATAATCTTCTTAGGTTTGACGATATCTGAGTCCGGGGATCGGATATATTTTTGCCAGTCATTGCCGGACCAAGGATCGTCGTTACGGGGAGCAGCGAGCGCTCCCATGCCGAGTGACGCGAGCGCCAGCCATGGCTGAGAAAACCTCATGGTGCCAATTGAGTACAGAAGAATATGGGGGAGAGACAAGAGACAGAGACAGAGAATAACAGTCTCGACGAAGAATCAAGGCACAAGGATAGGGACATCATTGTCTTTAACCTTTTCTGGACTTAAAACGGAGGCCAAATCTCGGGTCAATGATACGGATCGGCCTGCGTGGTAACCTCGCTAGGGCTGTTCCCCCCACCCTTGAACACCCTTGTTCCTGGACTAAAACCTGGGGATGGTAGTTGAATGACACTGGAAAAGAAAGAATTGAGAAAAGCTCGTGCTGTTGTTTGTCCGAGCTGCGGAGGCATCCATACTTTGCCCTGTTTTGCCTGCTCAAAGCAGTAAGATCCGCGTAGTTGATCTACTAAAGTAACCCTAGATGGCGAGAGGCGCAAATCCTCTCGCTGAATGACTCCATTCTCAGCCTCCCGCATTACAGCCCTTCTCCAAAGCTATTACTGCTATGCGCTATAATCGCATAAACTTCCTCCTGCTTTACACTTGATGAGCTAAGGGCAAAAACCAACGCGGGAGGCTTCTAGCTGGTCGCGGTGGAAACCGACAGAGCTTGCACAATGTTGTCAGTAGCGGTTGCTCGCAAACTGCCAGACCATCATGTTGGTGTTTGCCAAATACTGGACGCTGTTAGCCTTCAAGGTTGGCTCTGTTGGGTTTGGACCTCGGGTTGAATCTAGAGATTTGTTGCAGTGCGACAACCCCGCGCAGCGCCAAACCCATTTCTAAGCCGCGAAAACACCGATGGAGTCTAGTGTTTGCGTAGCGACAATTTCCCGCTCATCTGGCGCGTGGATTGACAACGAGGGATGGAGTGGTCAACATGCTGTTGAATCCTGCGATGACGCAGTGGTCGCATCAAGCAACTCTGTCCGGCGAGCTGGTTTTGCGGAGATGGCTTCCCGTCAACTAGGGACCGTCGACTTGGGAAACGGACATCTAAATGAATGGCCGGGCGCTATTCTGCTGGGCATTTCGCTTAGGTTTGATGCAAGTCTAGCATGAACAAAGTAGCAAAATGATTTTTCAGCCAGGTACTTTCTCCGTGGCGGTGCTTGCGGCGAGCAAAGCGACGCTACGATCGGTCGTCATCGGTGAGTTAGCAAGGCCAAAGATCGTATCGCAATGTGGGCGGAAGATGTCTTCGCTTTGTGGCAGAGCTAGCCATAAAATTGTTTTCATCCTTGCCAATACATCACTCGAATGCTCTAAACGGAGGAAGTTGGACACAGTTTGTGCCCTCTGGGCGAACCAGCTGTGCAGTTGATCGCCGTGAGCCGAGGCCGCCATACCAACAACGGCTATCCAAATGTCGAGTGATCCGTATGCGCGAGGGCTCCAGTCCAACAGCTCGAGGTGGTGTGCGAGCCTAGCGACCATGGTGCCCTGTATCACGGCGTGGGAGTAGTACGTCGGGCCTTGGAGGATGAACATGTACAGTATAACGGCAAAACGGACGCACTCTGTCATATGGTTTGTGGTGGACGGGTCGTCGGCGCTGGGGGCTGTGAGAAGGAGCCGATGCACAACGAAACATGTGAGATCGTGAACCCTCGTGCTTGAGAGCTGCGTCCGTGCAGCTGTTTTGAAAACACCGTGCAAGCGAACAAACACATTGCTGACAGGGCGGTCGATACCCAGCGTGTCTAGCTCATCCCACAACTCAGAATCTTGGTTCGCACTTCCCTGCCACTCTGGTATCGGCGGAAGGCCGTCACCATAGCCTTTGTCGTCCTGTGTTTCGAATTGTGGATGGCCCATGACGAGCATCGATACCCTAGGCAGGTTAATTCAGTGCCGTCAAGGAACAGCGACATTGTGCCACCTACCAGCTGGCCATCCTGGCTGTCAATGGACTTGTTTGCCTCACAGCATTGATGCCGCCTCGCATAGACACTAGCCTCTTCACGCCGTCAACGTGCATCCGACTGACGTCGAGATTGCCTTTACCAAACTTGAGGAACAATTTGTTAGCGCTCCAATTGTGTTAAATAACGGGATGCTCATCTCTCTCACTTCAATCGCTGCCAAGGTAATCACCGAGTTCATCGTCCCGTCTTGCACGGCTAACGAGGGGTCCTGGACTTTACGCCGCAGCAGGGCCACTGAATCGGCCATAAGCATCTCGGAGGTCTGAAAGCCCTTCTGCGCAAGTAGCTCTTCATCCAGGCACGCTGTCTGCAACGAGACATGAAATAAAGCCGGGTCACCCAAGGCTAGAGGCCACCAGGAGATTAGAAAGGGATTGGATGTGGCGTTCAGGTCCAGTGGATAGTACTGGAAGGCAATCTTATGCAGGACTAGAGACGGCATCGGTAAGCTACGAGCCCGATGTTTGGTAATTTTCAACTAGATAAATGAGATGATTGAACGCACAGCTATGGATAAGACGCTGGACCTGTTTCCGAGGCAGCCGAGTCTGTGGGTACGAGTCAAAGGGGTCAAGAGAGCCGAAGCGATACGTGGTCAAGGCATTCAACGACTCCTCCGACGGTGTCCCGCCCCTTGACGAGTCCCTTGACGAGTCCCTCGAAGTCGTGGCGCTCATGATCGAGGGCGATACCGAAGATTCTGGCTCTGTAGCACTCCGCGAGGCTGTCAACGGCTGGTTCGCATACTCGCACGGGACACGTCGCCGGACACAGCGGGAACATTTCGGTGTCCGGAGATCGCAGCTGTGCTTGGCACGGGCACACGCGGCACACGAGCGGCGAAGGGTTTGGCGCATCTTTGATCTCAAGCGGCGCTAGCTAGGCCTCAGACGCTTCCCTTACCGTCATTCTGTGAGCACCAGACAAGGAGAAAAGAAGATTGTGGTTGTTCATTCGGTTTGTTCAAGGGGGAAAGATGAATAAAGCAGCTAGTCGGCCTTCCGGCTCAATTCGTCTCGCATTCTGCGGTCGGAGGAGGCTAGGCCTGATTAGGACTAGTGTCAGCGGTTGTCAGCCCTGGACGTGCGTAATCCATCAAGCTTTTCGGAGACTAGTCCTAATCGGGACATCTGTGTAATTCACCGTCCCATTCTGTCGTTACGGAGCCGAGATTGTGAGAAGACTGCATCAATTTGGTGGTTGGCCTTTCGAAGTGAATACGTTCATGTGGATAGTGAATTGCTTGGTTGAGCAAGCCTTTGGTGGAGGAAGTCAGGTTGCAGATTAATTGCAGACGTGTTGGAGGGGACGTTATGACCATTTAAGGTGTATTGTTTAAATATAAACCCGCAGTCTGCTCACAGGTTGCTTTTCCTGTATTTCCCGTAGTCGATGTCCTTTACATTTTGCCTAATATGGTATCTTACTCAGTGAATCTCTCTGGTTCTGTACCTGAGGCGTCACAGCCTTCGTCATGGCCTCTCGAGCCTCACCATTGGATAGAACATCTTACAACAGTGCTCGGACAGTTCTCGACCTGGCAGTATGTTGTCACACTTCTACTTGGGGCCGTGGTATATGATCAAGGCAAGTCAAATATACACACACTAGTCATTACGCACGGCTAACAATATTTAGTCATGTATCTGAAGAGGAAGGGTTCTATCCCTGGGCCGACGTTCAAGATACCGCTAGTTGGGCCCTTCATCCAGGCACTTCATCCAAAATTCGACTCCTACCTCAAACAATGGGCAAGCGGTCCGCTTAGTTGCGTCTCTGTATTCCACAAGTTAGGAGCTTCTACAGAAAACACTGGTTGATGAAATGCTTACTATTATGCCTAGATTCGTAGTCCTCGCTTCCGATCGCGACATTGCCCACAAAGTATTCAAATCACCAACCTATGCCGAACCATGCATCGTTCCTCTCGCAAAAGACATTATGGGCCACAAGGCTTGGGTATTCCTCCAGGGCAAGGCACACGCTGAATACCGCAGAGGCCTGGCCCCTCTCTTCACCAACCGAGCCTTGTCCACCTATTTACCTCGACAAGACGCAGTGTTCGCCGACTATTTCAGCCGATTCGTCGAAGCGAGTAAAAGAATGAACGGAAAGTCCATGGCTTTCATGAAGTTCTTCCGCGAGATCAACTGTGCGCTGTCGTGTCGTACTTTCTTCGGCGACTACATCTCTCATGACGCCGTGGAGAAAATTGCCAACGAGTTTTGGCTCGCCACCGACGCCTTGGAACTCGTCAATGTGCCCTTCTCCTTATACATACCTCTTTCAAAGCCATGGAAAGGCAAAAGAGCGGCTGATAACGTCCTGTCCGAATTTACAAAGGCCGCCGGTGCCGCCAAGGCGAACATGGCCACGGGTGCCGACCCTACGTGTACCGTCGACCACTGGGTACTGCACATGATGGAGTCGGAGACATACCGTGAGAAAATTGCCGCCGGCGAGACAGGGGTCGAGAAGCCTACAAACATAATCAGGGAGTTCTCCGATTCAGAGATTGGCACGACGCTCTTTACCTTCCTCTTCGCATCCCAAGATGCTTCCAGCAGCGCCACGACTTGGCTATTCCAGATTCTCGCCCAGCGACCTGATGTGCTCGATCGCCTCAGGGAGGAAAACTTGGCGGCTCGACAAGGCGATAGGAATAAACCTTTTGACTTACCCATGCTGGAGTCTCTGACTTACACAAGCGCAGTCATCAAAGAACTCCTCCGCTACCGACCGCCCGTCATCTTCGTGCCCTACCTCGCAACTAAGAATTTCCCCGTCACTCCCAATTATACCGTACCTAAAGGCTCTATGGTCATTCCATCCTGCTACCCTGCCCTTCACGACCCCGAGGCGTACCCCAACCCGGACTACTTCGACCCGGAGCGCTGGCTAACGGGCGATGCTGAGTCCAAAACAAAGAATTGGCTAGTATTTGGTGCTGGGCCCCACGATTGTCTCGCGCGGAGATATGTTCCGTTGACAATGGCGGCAATGATTGGTAAGGCGTCGTTGGAGTTGGACTGGAAACATCACGCGACGCCCGAGTCCGAGGAGATTAAGGTGTTTGCGACATTGTTTCCACAGGTATGAACTTCGCAGCATATATTCTTGAAGATGCGCAGCTGACCCTCTGAACAGGATGAGTGCCAGCTTTCGTTCACAAAGCGACCATAGTAGGGCATGCTTATGTGATGAGCAACCCGAACAACACCCCAGTTCGATGATGATGAAGTCCCTGCATCTCGTACAGCGCAAATGTGGATGATCGTTCAAGTATTGTGGAGATCTACGATGGATCTCGCAGGCTCCGGGTGTCGGAAGATAACCCAGAAAGGAGATATGAAGTTGTATTGATAGAACTTGGTGTAACATGAAGATTCATTTCGTCGCAACCGCTTAATCGCTCGTATAACCCTGCTTTTTGGTTTGTCGTCATGATCGCTTTGTAATGCAATTGTTCCGAAGCAGCCTTTGCCGCTTGGGCCTCCGAAGAGCGGCTAGGGTATTGGCGATCCACAGGACGCAACAGGGGTTCATTATGGTTGATCCCGTAAGCGATCGCTCGGCCCAATTTTAGGAGCAAACGAGTCCGGGCATGTCAACTCTTCCCCTAAGCTCATAAGGTCAACGTCCGCTCTTCGACACGGACCAGCTTCCCTGGCTGGCTCGGTACTTCCCGATCCCTGAATGCGCGAAACAGGTCGCCGCTATGCCAGGCGTTCCGTCGGGTCGGGCGTGCGATGAGTGCCGTAAGCAGAAGAAAAAGGTCGGTCCCCCTACCTCGGCCTCGTGAGGCTCAATACCGCCAGCCTCCAACTTGGTAGGGTCGTTGACATCGTTTCTCTTTAGTGCGATCAAATCAAGCCAATCTGTTCGAGATGCAAGCGCTTGAACCTTGAATGCAAAAATAACGGTGCCAAGCGCTTCAAGTTCATCCACATTGAGAGCGTCGGCAAGCAGCAGGGTCTCGTTCACGTGCCACTCAGTGAGTGCGAGCGTCTTGCTAACACCTTAAACGACCGGCTTGGCATATCGGATGTTCCTTGGGATCTGGCATGCTTTGGAGCTGTGGTAAACTATGTGCCTCAGCGACTGGGATCTAATAAAGCCCTAGACACGGCTGCCGACCTCTTCACAACACTTTACAGCATGAATATGCGCCCAAAGGAGCGCCAATCTCCAGCTGTTCTTGTCAAGTATGGAAAGTCACTTCGAGCATTGCAGGTTTCCGTGCAGACCCCTGGAATGCACAGTTCTGCGGACACCATGTGCGCCGCGTACATGATTATGGTGTGCCAGGTAAGCTCGTGTTCTTGGTAGGAGTACGGCGAGGTAGTCTGACGAGTGACTATAGAGTATGATTCAGGAAACGCCTGGTTACTATGCTCGCGGCCTGGTGGCCTTGCTTCAGTCGCAAGTGCACCGTGAATGGCATTCCCCCTTTGAGATAGAGATGCTCCGGATTGCCTTTGTTTTAGTACTGATGGAAAGTGTGGGCAATCCTTCCGTTGTGCTCGACCCATGGCTGCCCCAATTACTTGATCAACTTGAACCTCGTGAGACAACGGCGCTGAGACCATTCAAACGGCCTCCAAGGATGGGATTGCGGTCTATGGCCGAGACTGCAGTGGTCCTTCGAGAACCTGCTAACCACTATGAGGATATCCGCCAAAATTACGATGATTTTTTAGAAGCTTGGCAATTACTCAGTATGAAACTGAAGCAGCATCGGAAAGCACTATCTGCGGCCGGCAACGAGGGGAAAACCCTATCAGATCCAACAGCACGCATGCTGATGCTTATGCTGTCTCAGACAACAGCCACATCCATGGCACTGAACAAGATGCTCCAAGTATTCGAACCGAACGAAGCCCAGCTCCCCGTCACCATGGTTGAGCTGGTTCAGGATGTGAAGGAGCTCGGGGATCTTTTACTCCCTCATCGACCGTTAGGATCCTTGCACATACTGCCGGGACTCAGCATTGCTTGGGCGGTAGAGAGCGATCCTGAGCGTAGAGACTATATCGCCCGCCAGCTCTTCCAGATGTACGACCGCGGATTCCCGATCGGCAGTCCGATGAAGGCCGCGCGCTGGTGGAAAAAGAAATTTGCCATTTCGAAACGGCAGATCGAGAACTCACAAGCGTTGGCGACTGTGCATGGCGAACCTGGCTGGGCAGGTGGTACAGAGGAGCAATTATTCATCGAACCTTGCCATGTGCAATGACCTCGTGGTGCACGAAATTCCCAGGATAATGCGCTTTGGAAAGTCAACACGAACGACAACGGTATGTGAGGCGAGAGAAAACAGCTACGCCTGGCAGATACGATTGAACGAACCACAAGTACAAATGAGGCGTCAAGTGTATATTCTTACATGAATTTAGATTAACACAACATATATTTTCTAAATCTTTTTAACATGTCGCTATAGAACCAAGAACCAACTCCGCATGATCTATACCAAGTCGCCACCACACCTCTCACCAGCTCATAGAAGTCTCTATTCCCGGAGAGCCCTCTAGCCATTCTTTCCAGGTTCGTAGTCCGATGATGGCTTTCTTGGGCCCGGTAAACCTCATATTATAATTACAAATCCGCCCCAGCGGATGAATAGACTCTCTATTGTCACCGTTCCCATCCCATCCTCTCGCAGTAGGATGATCAATCACAATATCGTTGAGATGGGGTTGCATCCGATATTCTCTCGTTGCCACTGTCTCTCTTGCCATCATCTTATGGCCCAAAATAGCTGGCATATGCGTATCAGTGACACCCTCTACCCGTGGAACGTAGAGAAGCCTTATGGCACGCTCACGAGTAGCACGATGGAAGCCGGTCTTGGCAACATACAACAAGGGGTTCATCACTGTCGCCGTCGTGACGGTTCCGCCGCTGCGAAGACATCCAATCTTAGACTCGAGACGGAAGATTTCTTCGGCTAGATCTATGGACCTCTTGCACTGTAAAGGAAAGTTTTCGTGGCGTCTCTGGTCGTTTGGTTCGTCTGGGTCTTGGCTGAGCATCAAACGGCTGGCGTCGTGGATGAAGCACAGAGAGTAAAACGCCTTGCGGAGATCTTTCAATTCTGTGGGGCGGATTTTCAATCCACGATCCAGCTCAGCAGTGAAGATTCGGATGCCCCTTGCGATTTTATTGAAGCCTTCAATGATATTCTCCGGATCTCGGTGGAGGGGTTGCGCGTGTAGTAACTCATAACCACCCTGGCTATACAACTCTTTGAGGTTGTTGGCCCTGCTCATGGTGGAGATGACCAACGTCATAAAAAGTGATTCGGCAGCAGAAACAGATTTGCTCAAGTTTCCGACAGTAAAACATCGACCAAATGCCGGAGGTGCGGGTGGGAGTTGATAAGTCGCCCAGTCGAAGAACCGGCATTTTGGCCTCAAGAGTGTTGGAGACAACGTAGTTGTCTTAACGCTGAGCTTGGCTGCCATCACTTCGATGTTTAGAAGGATATCATGTATAGAAGACAGAGACACCGGGTATTGCTCAGAAGTTGAGCCGTTAGATGATTGGTCATCGCTGTCACTTGCGTCTGATTCGGAACCGGCCATCGCGTCTCTCTGCGCCTCATCGAGGAGTTTGCAGCCGGCTTGAAAATGCAATATGGCCTGTTCTAACTGACCATCAAGAATGGAGACATGGGTAAAAATGGTACTGGCTGTCAAAGCCACCCACGGCTGTGGCTTAGAAGCTGGTTTGGTCAGCTCCCCAATAGCCGCATTAAAGTGACGCAGAGAGAACCCATTCGGTTTCAGCCGAGCAGGCTTTCCCGATACGTACTCCTCGTGGGCCGATCCCAGGCTGACGACAGCATGCCAGATGGTGGCGTTCGTGTGGCAGACACGTGGGATTTCTTTCGTCCAGAACTGACTGTCGAATGCTCCAGCCAGTGAGGGCGCTGTCACATCAACGTAGAATCGGTAACTGCGCATCTCCTCCGGGGGTCTCCCTATACGGTGGAGTGTCATATCGGATCCGGCACTCGCACCAGTCGCGGCGATACCCAATGGTTTTGCCGCAATAAGCTGCAGTTTGCCTTGATTCGCAATGCCCGATGCCGTCTGTGGGAACGGGAACAGAGCCGTAGTATCGTACCCATCGCATTTGCGACCGCTCACCGTACACCTTTTACAAGCTGGTTTTGCTTCATCGCAGCGTACGCGTCGAGTCCTGCGGATCGTAGTCATGATAGGTCAGCTAAACGAAGGGAAGCCACTAGAATGGCGGGGAGACTGAAAGCATTGGAAATGGGTACGAGCTCTGGGTATGAGAACGGGGATATAACTACTACTCACTTGCACGTCTTGCATCCTGTTCTAGTCTTGGTATGATACGCCCTCTTGAACTTTACCGGCGCCTCTGATGCCGTCATAACCAGGTCGGTGGCAGCATTACTCCCTCCTTGATTGCCTTGGCTGCGTGCGGCTGGCATGTTCATGGTCTGGAGATGTAATGTGACACAACACCTAGGAGTTAGAGTCAGGTGAATGACAACGTCAATTGACGATCGATCAAGCCGGGCCTAGGCTACAATTTATTCAGAATCAGAGTCTCAGGCTCACTGAGTCGTTCTGTAGAAACGTCGGGTGTCTGTTATTAAAAACAAGCCAGCGAGCTCTGTTCAGTCTTGTCCTCATGGCCGTATTTCAAGCTCAGGTCAAGAAAGGATTAAAAGCCCGAGAGATCAAAGTGCAAAAGAGGCGCGGGGAGATCTCAATATCTCAAAACGGCGGTTCGTGAACGAAAACACCAATCATATTCCATATTTCCCGTCTTGTCTCTACTCCAGGCCGTCGGTGTAGGGCTGACGCTGTCGGGGGCCGCAGCCGCTTCCGCACCTGCAGGTCACCGCCCCTGAGCCTTACGATAACGAAAAAAAAACGTGTAGGCCTGGTATCGTATGGTATTACTCCGGATTGGTCAGTCCAGCAGGTTGAGCCAACGTTGCGGAGCAGCACCTCCACAATGTCCTCAGCTGACCCCTGTTCAAGGAGGCAACCCTTAACCCATCCTGGCTAGTGCCCGGCGCTGAAGAAGTTCTGATAGGGCATTGGTCTTCCAGTAATGCGGTTGGCCTTTAGCAAATTGAATCAATCTGGCGGCGGGATCTCGCTCTCGGGCCAGTTGATTGATTACCCTCGATTCTCCAATTGCCACCGCTCGAGCAGACACCACCGGTGAATCTCGGCGTCTACATAAGCCGATAACCGTCCCCAATTGGTGAATATGATTTGGAATCTTCTTCAAGGTAACACAATGATTCTTCTGGCGACGTTTTTGGTAGAAAAAATCGCTACGTTTAACCCTAACCGTGCAATTGACACGTTCTCCATCGTCATACCCCTTCACACAGACCGCCAGAGGCTCACATACGTTTAAAAATAACTCTATCTTATTTCAAAAAATCTTATGTTCAGAATTATTCTAGATCCATTCAGGCCTGTCCGACCCTAAAGGCTTAGGCATAACATCCCATCCAACCTCCAAGCCCTCGATCACCGCGCTGTGCTTGATCGCCCGAAGACTACCAAACCCAGATTCCTTAGTCTCGTAGTACTCTTGTGGGACATCATCAGGCTTCTGGTAGTCCTTCGCTTCGAAACCCGTTGCACCAGGATATTGTCCCAGCGACCTCAAATACTTCATGCAACCAGCTAGGGATACGTGCACCTTCCAGGAGCCGCCAACCGTGATTCGGCGATACAATCCAGCAATAGCCGCTGTCGCCAAGAGATATCCGCCAGCATGGTCCAGCGCTTGGCACGGTGTCGGCCTGGCAGGCTCACCTCCTCCGTGGTGCTCGGCCTCGGACACGTTCATTCCCGATAAAGTCTGCACAAGAGAGTCAAATCCGCGGCGCTTAGCCCATGGGCCCCGCGGACCAAAGGCGGACATGTTTGCAATCACCAAGCTTGGGTTTATCTTGGTCAACTGTTCAGGGGAAAGTCCATAGCCGGCCAGAGCATCTGGACGGAACCCTTGAATGAAGATGTCTGCTGTCTTCAGCAGCTCGATCAATTGCTTTTTGTCATCAGCATTCTTGATGTCCAGATGCACAGTTCGTTTTCCTCTTCCAAAATCTCTGTCCATAGTCGGAAGGTCGGGTAGATTTGGCGAAGTGACCCAGATTACGTCTGCGCCATGAGCGGCAAGAGTCTTACCAGCTAGAGGTGCCGCAATTACACGGGCCATCTCAACAACACGAACTCCCTTTAGACAACCTGAGCTCGCACTCGCTAATCTATCGGGCAAACCGCTCGGGCCATCGGCAGAAATCTGAGCGATATCAATAGGGAAGCTATTAACAGCAGACGCCTGGGGAAGGACATCCCATTGCTTGAACGTCCTGAGAGCGTAGTTGGCGAGCTTCATATCGTTTACGGATACCGTCTCAAGATCGACAGCTGACCACTCCTTGATCTTCTCGGCTAATTGCTCGCGGCTCGAACCGACGGGAAGACCCATGAGTTCCAAAGTCCCATTCGCATGATTGGGAAAAGAGTCATGGACTCGTACGAAACCGTCGGATGTTTGGTGCAGGCCCCCAATTGGCCCCCATGGCGAAGGCGTCTTCTCATCATTGAGGACGTACAATCGCTCCGACTTGAACTCAACGGTCGCGTGCTGTTGTGGAACGTTGACCACGGGTGCAGCGGCTTTGGATCGAAGGGAGTGAACTTGCGCCGCTAGGAGGGCAGATAGAGCGATCGATCCTTGTGCCAAAATGCCGATCTTGAAAGATGATGGCAAAGTCGGCTGATTACTGTCCTCGGGTAGCTGCAATGAGGCGAGAGTTTCTTTGGGAAGTCCAAGCCCTTCCCATACCTCTTGGACCATGTCTTTAGCAAGGAACTTCGACCGATCGGGTATTGGGAATGACGTGGCACCGGCCTTGGTACCATTCACAATTGCTTGTGCCGGGACACGAACGTCTAATAAAGGAGCGTGCTGCTGGGTCCCAAGTGTATCTCGCTCTCCAACGCTGCCCTGTGCCCATGGTCGAGCAATGGTGCACTTCCAAGCCAAGGCCGGCTCAAAGTACATGTTTGTTAAAATTGCCTCGTCAGAAACGCCGTACAAACGTTTGATCGTGTCGTTTGTAAGTACGTTGGCGGCCTTGACACGATCATAGACTTCCTTACTGTCGAACATGATATCGAAGGTGATCTCGAAGGGACCAGAGTTCTTCGACCGAACAATGCGTGCGAGCTGTGACATGGGAGCTTCCCCTGAAGGTACTACCATCTGGCTCAGAGGCGCCAACTTTCCGTTTTCAAGCTCCTTCATCCTCTCCTCGGATAGTGTAGGTGCTGGCTTTGGCTCCGCTGTCTCCTGGATCTTGGTGTTGGTGATGGGGAAGAGGGAAAGCTCTTCTCCTTCTGAGATATCCATGAGATGGTAGACGCTAAACTTGAAGACCGCGCCGGCGTTTTGCTCCTGGGGGGCGAGCGGAGAGGCGAAGTTTCCTGTTGTTGCTTTTTGATCCTCGTACGCGAAATGTAGAATCGAAGCTCGGGCGTTCTGAGCCACTGTATGGGACAGCTCAGAATCAGGAGCGACTACTTCGCCCAGAACAGCCAATTCGTGCGGCTGAGCCTTGTCGGCCATGGGCTCCAACGGTCCCATGACACCATTCTTGCCATATACATGATAGATGAGGCGGAACCCCTCAGACTCATCAAGACCGGGGAACAGCTTCTGCGTGTATTTTCGCACACGTTCCAAGAAATCGTCAATCTGAGAGATGAGGATACTGTCGCGGATGCCACCGACGAAGATGGTCCTGTACCCAAGGTGCTGTACGCCTTCCATCTTGACCTGATATGGAACAGGTACGAACTTGGCTCCCGATACTCGACAGGTCTTGGGTGTGATCTGCTCATACTTGGCAGTAGATAGATCGAGGTAGCCACCAGGTCCCGGGAGTCGGTCCGGTCGTGTCTTCTCATACAGCGTGTGAGCGGCAACAGATAACGGCGTGCATCGCTCAGCTGGCGATAGTGGTGTTAGGTCGAACGAATCTTTCCTCAGGGTGGCAACCATAGAGCGTCCCTTTGGTAGAGCGCAGATACCGCCGCATTCGAGGATCTTGCCGACATGCCAGGCTACTCCAGGCTCGACGCCACGAGACATACAGAATCCGGCGAACGGGGCAGGGTCGTAAGAACGACCTCCGATAATAATATCAACATCCTGCTTCAATGCTTCCATGTATCTTTGACATATTAGTTCCGAGTATCTTTTTCCTGGAATCAACGCTTGCTTACGGTTCTGCGCCCATCTGTGCCACGATATCAACCGCGCTATCGACCGCCTCCGGAGTCAAGTTCTCAAGCGGTCCACACGGGGAAACCCGGCCAGCGCTGATCCTAGATTTGATCTCATTCCTCTTCAAGTCGGTTGAAATGGTGGTCATCGAGAAAGAAAAGCCACATTTCTTCGAAATCTCCTTAATCATATCACCCATCTCCTCCACGTGCTTATTGCTACCATCACCACCGGCCGAGCTGACTAACACTTTGATCTTGAAGTGAAAAGCGGCGGTCAAGATCGTCTCCAGGTCTCTTAGGTAGGAACCCCGACCGCAGGTCATTTTTCCCATGCCAAGCTTGTACGGGCCGGCATCTGTCGAGCCGCTGTCGACAATTATGGCTGCCGGCCGGTACTTGGCAACGCCATACCAAAAATGATCCGAGTCGTAGCCATAACCAAGCATAGCATTGGGAGTGAGGATGTTGAAGCTTCCATCCAGCGCCGTAGCGCTCTCCTCGACATATTCTCCCATGATCTTGGTGATCGTTTGTTGATCTGAAGGTTTACTTTCAAGTCTTTCTGTCCTTGAAGCCATATCTATAACATCCGTCGCCAGTGTACCATTTAAAGAAGTCTTGGAGTCCGGCTATCGACGCCCTGGCCGTGCTCGGAACCTCGGGTTTGTAGATTCACGGCATCCCCCGGAGCCGAGCTCAGTGCACACCCCGGTATTCAGTCCGGTGCGGGCGGGCAAGCGGAGGTCTGGACGGCGCGTGCCACGCGGGTATCCGTAGGGCAATCAATATTGAAACCTCAGACCGAAGCTAACAGCGCGCCGAGACCAAGTAAGCTGACATCCTTGTAGATTGATTGGGTCAAGTTGGAAGCATCGCATGGGGGAAGCGGAGGAAAAGGAATGAGGGGGGTTCGGGATCTGACCGCAGATGCCGAACATGCCGATGACGGAGCCGGCATTTGGAGTGCAAACAAAACTTCAACCGTCCCGCCACATCGGCAACTTTGAGAACAAGCTTATCCATGGTAATATACAGTTTCCTATGCTCTTCACCGTCTCATATCCGCGCTGTCTGAGTAGGGGAATAAGACAATCAAAACTTCTCAATAGGATAGTTGGTTGTGACCCTGCAATTGAGTAGGCAGGGACGGTCTCGCCCCTCGAACTTGTAAGACGGCATCCCAGTCGTACAGATGCCACGGAGATGTGTAGCCTTGAACCTAGAAACCGAATCATGTGGCAATTCTCATCTTGCATTACCCCACTGAAGCTGGGGTAGAGCTTTATTCCCCGCGGGAAGCCCCAGGTTCTGGGTCATGGTGTTGTCCACTCTCCACAAAGCTACGAACCATGGTCACCCAAGAAACCCGGACTCGGAGGCCCCTGGTCTAGCTCAAGAACGATGGTCGCTGGAATATTATAAAAGCAGGGTGCTTTCTGTATTCCATGTCTGTGGTTCATCATCCTTCGTTGTGGTGCTGACTCTCGCCCTGCTTTCGCCCATTTTCGTCGTTCTTCAATTCGAATATTGCCCATTATGGGTTTCGCGGCGGCCAAAAACACCAATGATCCCCCGGAGGTCCGTAACTGGACCATCCACTACATCGCCCTCGTGGCCTCTATGGCTGCGCTTTCTAGTATGTGTTGCCACTGTTGATGCTGGAGGCTTCGCGTCTAACAATACGACTCACAGTGGGCTATGATACCGCTGTCATCGGTGGGACCATGTCCCTAGACTCTTTCACAAGGGACTTCGGCATCGACAACATGAGCGATGTGGAGAGAGACAACACTCAGGCCAACATTGCCTCCACTTTCCAGGTCGGATGCTTCTTCGGTTCCCTCTTCACCTTCCCCTTTGCCGAGAGATTCGGTCGCAAAAAGGCCATCATGCTAGCTGCCGCCATCTTCATCGTTGGCGGTATTCTCATGACAGCTGCTAGTGGCATTGTCAACTGTGTCATCGTTGGCCGCGCTATCGGAGGTCTAGGTATCGGCATGGCTACCATGACTGTTCCCGTCTACATCGCCGAGACAGCGCCTCCGAGTATCCGTGGTCGCCTTGTGGGAATTTTCGAAATCTTCTCTCAAGGTGGTGGCATGCTGGGCTTCTGGATCAACTACGCCACCGATCAGACTATCAATGTCGAGAACAAGGCTCAGTGGATCGTCCCTCTGGCTTTGCAGTGTCTTCCTGCCACGCTTCTCTTCATTGGCATCATCTTCTGTCCGGAATCCCCACGATGGCTTGCCCGTGCCCACCGTTTCGAAGAGGCCGAGCGCAACCTATGCAAGATCCGTGAGCTAAGCCCGGACCACCCGTACATTGTTCACGAGATGAGTGAAATCCGCACTCAGGTCGAGGAGCGCAGTGAGCAAGAGTCCCGTAAGGAGCAGTTCAAGAAGCTCTTCCGCCCTGGCACCCGCAACCGTGTCGGAACTGGAGCCTTCCTTATGTTCTTGCAAAGCTTCACTGGTGTCAACATCATGACCTACTACTCCCCTCGTATCTTTGAGACCCTTGGCATCACCGGTACTAGCACCAAGTTGTTCAGCACTGGCGTCTATGGTGTGGCTAAGATGTTGGGTATGATCCTGTTTGCTGTCTGGGTCGTTGAGAAGGTCGGACGACGTGGAGGCCTCCTTTGGGGCTCAGCTCTCGGATGCATTCCTCTATTCTACGTCGGAGGGTATGTGAACATGGCTGATCCCCTCAAGAACTCAGCCGACGGCAACCTCCAGCAAAACGGATGGGCCTACCTTGCCATGGTTTGCATCTACCTCAATGCTTTTATTATTTGCGCAACTTGGCAGGGTATTACGTGGACCTATAGCTCTGAGATTTTCCCTCTTGACATCCGCATGATGTGTGTTGGTATCTCGACAGCAAGCACTTGGCTTGGCTCCTTTATCGTGGCACGTGCCACCCCTTACATGATTACTGGTAGGTTTTTTCAATCGCCACAATAACTTGAATGATTTTAGCTAACAAGCTGCAGACTTGGGATACGGAACTTACTTCATGTTCGGAGGCTTCCTGATATCCATGGGTATTTGGGCGTTCTTCTGCATTCCAGAGACCAAGGGTGTCGCTCTGGAAGAGATGGATCTTCTGTTCGCTCGCCCGACTCACCAGACCGTCTGGGCTCAGCTTCGCAGGAAACCCCTTCCTGCTATTACCAATCCTGATCTCACTCGCACGGACTCGATTTCCAAGCAACACGCTTTCACTCACGACGAGGAAAAGGGTGCTTGAGATCATTAAGTAATACGGCACATGGGAAAATCTGAGAATCGTGGCGCGGTGAATGGCACCTTAGGCTAGCGCGTACGTGCAGTGGGTTGCCTCTATGCTGGGCGGATGGTACCTGTCTACACAGGTACATATTTAAAATGATATTGAACAACTATTGTGCATTTTCCAGTGGTTATCGTGTGATTAATCGTTGATATGCGCGTGTCTGCATGTATCTACCATGGTCTACTATCGCTCTCCCGCGATTGAATAGGCTATCTACTCGGTCTGCTCCACCTTGCCTCACTCAAAGATAAGACGTAGGAACACAGAGATTCTAATTAATTGATAAAAGTCTTGTAGTCTACTAGCACTTTTTCCATACATCGTAACCAGTCGTAAAGCTAGTAAGAAACATGGCCAACGCTACATACCCTGGTTCCGCCGTGATCCAGCCGATCACAGTCCCCGGAATCAAGAGATCCAGCACGTTCCCAAATAGCTTTCGGCCTGTGGCCACTGTCTGGTCCTGTAGCTTCTCCAGTGCCTTTTGGTTTTCTTCCTTGTCTTTCTGCTGCTTCTTTCCCTCCTTCGCATCATTGTCTTTCTTGACAGGTGGCTTAGCCAGAAGTGCCTGCTTCTGACTGTGCGCCTCATACAATCGGACACAGCAGGCCAGCCCTCCTGCCACCAGTGCGAGGAACCAAGAGCGCTGCGATTCAATCTTGATCTTTTGCGCGTACTCTTCGCCCCATGGACCCTGTCCAGGCATGCTCAGAACATCCAGCAAGGTAATAGTCTCAAGAAACAGATACGAGCCATTGAATGTATGCGCTGCAACATCCAGCCAGGCGGTGAGTGACAGTCCCGTCTGCTGCGAGCCAAAGATAGTGTAGGCCGAGTTGAAGGCATCAAAGAAGCGGAAAAGACGAATGGTGCGACGCGTCAAGCCGAGATGTCCTTGGAAGCGATTCAAGGTCATGCGCGTTGAGATGGTGTCCAGATTTGAGTGCGATGCAGACATATTTGTGAAAAAGTCCCACCATGACTTGGAAGCGTAGAAGTGAGTGGATAGTGGGAGTTGGTAGATGGTGAGTAGCTGTACAAAGGCTTGAACAGCACGCAGTATCCGCTCCAGCCCATCTTCCAAGGAGCATATATTAGCGAATGATGTCTCAAATCCTAGGGATGTTCTTACAAGCATTGGTACTGAAGCGGATGAAGTGCTGGAAGCCCGAGCCGCTGTGGTGAGACATGTTGGCGATGTCCAAGCGTTGAGACCGTGATGAAATTTGTCAATCAAGCAATTAAACAGTTACGATTTTCGATATTTAAGTCCTGCCCGCGGACATGATGTATCAAGCTTCAATTGCGTTGAGGGATTTGCGATACCGAGGTTAGCTTGACAAGGTGAGAAATCGTACTCGGTCATCTTTCCGACATTTAATTTTATGGGGTCACGACCTGATCCTACCCTACAACATGCAGTGTATGATCGATGAAAAGGAATGATATAGTAGGAAGGCTTTGAAGATTGCAATCTAGTAGAGTCTGGGCTATCATGTTTGATTCGTCGCCTTCTTTTCGTTAAATAAGAAAAACTTTCGGGCAGATCGTGGTTGTGCTTGTGAAGTTCTACAATGTACGTACGAAAATCATGTCACCACTGCCGACCAGAACTCACCAGAAGATTTCTGCATGGGTTTAAATTCCAATCCCAGTCACATTATTGTACCATCGCAATTGGAGTTTGAAAGCCGAAAGTAAGTACACAAAGGGACAGGTACTTGGAACAGCAAATTCTCAAAGGCAGACTTGCCGACTCACCCTGGCTTGCGTACAGCTTGGAAGCACGTATCACAATAGATCGTCTCACGAACTACCTCTTTAGGATGCGGATGGGCCCAGCTCAGGTCGATGCAAGAAGGGTCTTCCCTTCTTCTAATTATTGTGTCCTTTTCGCCGAGCCTATGGAATGCCTGGTCTATCCAACATACGGGAAATATTGAGGATGCGAGCGACATGTCACTCATGGTGATCCAGACCCCGTCGCTATCGGCACCTCCCCGACTAGTTCACCGGGGAACTCTTGGCGCGTCGGTCATGGTCCGCGATGCGGCGGTGTCGATACCGAGAACACCGGGCTTCATTGACCTCCGGTATCAGAGAGTTCCTCGGCGTAGGTCCGTATGTAAGAAATTCCCATTGGTTGGTGAACCCCGAGTATGAAACCATCGACTTGCTAGAAAATCATTCACCAAGATGCGTATGGTATATGGGGACTATTAGCTTGCCTAAATCTCCAACAAATCCGGCATGGTGTAGTGGCCAACATTTCGCGCTCTCATAACCTGAGGGATACATTCAAGTAATCCGCGGAGCCCAGGGTTCGATTCCCTGTACCGGAGTTCTTTTTTTTTCTTTTCTTTTTTTCTTTTTCTTTTCTTTTTTTACTTTTGTTGCATTTCTTTTTGGTCTTTAGGCCTTGAAGTCAATATTTTCTTCACACTACAGCTTCTTACAAATTCTAAACTCTATTTTATATGCCCCATCGGGTAGAGAACGAGGAGAGCTGTGAAATATCCAGCAGACAAGAAAGGCTGGCTGAGTTTAATGTCATCGACCTAAGGGGTCATTTACTCGTATGGTTCAATAAATCAATCTGGACTACGAAACCAGTAGAACTGGCTAGATGTACGACTCGAAAGAAACTATATGGGCCCGATCGTGTTTCCATGCTCTTATAGGGCATTCGGCTCCATAGGCCGGTTGGCCGTCTCATGCCACCAGCTCGTGATGCTGTCCGTCAAGCCAATAGCCCAAGGGAACGCATCGGGCTGGAAACCAGCACCCGTGTCGACTCCCCCAAATGGCACGTAACTTCCACCACCAGCTTGACCGGCAGTGCTAGAGTATGGGCAGTCTTCAGGCCGAAAGCTTCCACCATTCGCTTGCCCGTTCGGCGCTGAGTTCGTCAGCGGAAGCGCACCGTGAGGAGGGAGCTCCGTTGCGGCGGTCGGAAGTGCCGTCCAGCTTGAGGTCGTAGGAAGTGGTGCTGTCGGGAATCCCATACTGCCATTAGCATGATGCACTGATTGTCCAGAACTCTCCGACTGCTGGTCCCAAGAGGTACTAGGTGATTGTTGCTGGCCAGCACTTAGCAGTCGTCGAATTGTATCCAAGCTCCTCCCACTGCCAGGTGTGTGGGTAGCTTCATCCTGAAGGACCCTCACGGCAGCTGATAACCTCAAGGCAGCCTCTTCGCGATCCTGTTGGCTGGCGGCTGTTCGCAAAAGCTGCGCCTCCACCGTGGCTGCTGTGAAGATGCAGTAACTGACTTGGTAGGTCATAAGTCGTTGGGGGAAGCTTTTGGTGAAGAGCACGTGGATGCCGTGGATGGCTTTGGAGTGGGCGATGCATTCGGATAGGCTCCTACTACGAAGATCTGCGGAGGAGGAGCCTAAGCAAGGTCTCTGGAGAAGAATGTGCAAAGAGTGATACAACAAGCTGAAGAGTTAGCCGGAACGGATCGCTGAATGATGGGAACAAAGATAACATACTTCAAAGACACAATGTGTGGCGGAGGGCTCTGGGTCATCGAATGGGGATCGTCGATCCGGAGGATAGTTGGGAGCTCCTCGTACCACCGATTACACCTCTCCCCAAGATCCTCAATCGAAGTCGCAAAGTCATGACCGGTGGACGTATTGGAGAAGAGCAGTAACATATCCGTTGTGATTGTATGGATGCTACAAAACGCGCAGAATGTCGAGCTGCTCATCGCCGGCGTCGGCGCAAACGTCTCGGCAATCTCGGGGGAGTGGACTGGGGTCCAAACGCGTTGATCGTCAAACTTATCGAGTATCTCGGCAGTCGTGTAGGGCAGTCTCGTCATCGACGGCAAGCGACCGAGCGCCAGGCTGAGAGTCTTGTCCCAGATGTACGCGCTGTTGTAAAGACGTCGTCGCACTTCTCGCTCGGCGGCCGTCCATCGCTCTGCGCCGGCAAGTCGCGACGTGTCGAGATGTAGTCCAATGTCCTTCATCATCCGGATGGCCATACCAGTGTACAGCCATCCTTCGGAGCTCTTTCCGGCAGCGCACTGTCGGCCTCCCAAGATGAGAAGACCTTGAATCGTCGGGATTGCTGGCCTCGGGGCGGACATTTCCTCAAGGAGGAGCATCTTTGCCCGGGAGATGAAGTCTTCACCCTCCACCTCGCCACGGTATCGGTGGTCCTGCTGGAGATGCCGAGCTGCGAGCCCGAAGATGCACATGAGCAGGAAGTCGGAGCAATACGGGCCGCCAAGGGCTAGATCCATAATCAGGCTAGGTCGGTAGACGCAGCTATGCAGAGGATGCAGCCAGGTCCAGTAAATGTCAAGTAGCTTCAGGCCTACTTCGGTCGTGACACCCGTACCATTCATGTACGGCTTTGTCGCGATCAAAGGCAGCCAAACCGAATCCATTAGCGTATACTGGGATCGTAGCGTCTCCAACTGCGCATGGCTGGTGTCGACCGAGTCTTCCAAGCGGTTCTCTTCGAGCCCGCCGGCGTGAAAACGGCTCGTTGGGCCATTGTACGTGACGGTGCCATCTTCGCCGACGCCGACTTCAAACCAGATCTGCTCATTCTCCGCGTCAAGTCGATTCGCAGCTGCTGTGCCCGCAGACGTCGACGGGGTTAGGTCTTGGCCGGAACCGTTGAGGTTATTGCCAGGCGGAGCCTGGGGTCGGTCCCGAGAAAATGACGCAGTACGATGATGCTCTGCTTCCCCAAAGCTATGATGCCGCTGACCTTGGCCGTTATCAGGTGACGACCCTTCCAGCGAAGCTTCAAGACGTCGAATCCGGGCGTTGGCCTCACGAAGCCGGGTTTCCGCAACGGACTCGGCAGGCCAAACGCACTCGTTTCCCGAACGGCGGCAGCTGGCGCATATGGGGTGGTCGCCGTTGCACTTTACTTTTCGCAGCTTACAGCTCAAACAAGCAAAGCCATATTTGCGCGCCAGTCGCTGATTCGCCCTGGTACTATTGTTACTAGCTCTCGCTCTCGGGCTGGAAGCCGAGGCCGGGGTGTCGCTTTCTTCCAGAGTTGGCGTACGAGGGCTTGAGAGCCTCGGGCGGGACATATGCTGGGGGAAAAGGGGAAAAAAAAGAAAACAAAAACCCAAGCTTAGGGATGGGTAATTGGAAAGGAGGGGGGGGGAGGGAGAAGGAAGCGACTGTGGTTTCCAGAAGGAAATTATGCGCACGGCGTATAGATGGCGATTCTGAAAGACCCCACGACGATGAAAGAAAACAGATAACGCCGACGGAAGAAAATGAAAGCCGAGCTCGGCATCATACCGAATCAATAGTGCGGGGAGAGAGCGTGGGGGACTTTGCTCTCCTCTCCTCTTCCCCCGCATGGATTATTTATGGAGGCCTCGCCAGGATATGCCGTCGGACTTTCACCGATGATACGATTCTTTTCCCCATTGAATAACATTAAAGTGCTATATTTGGCTCGTAGCCTAACTCGAATCTGTTAAGCGACCAGTTAGAGGAATTTCATTATTCACGCGCGCAGTATATAGGTATCTTGTGCTTCCATTTTAACAAAGTGCCTTTGCTACCGCCCCGCCATGCTTTCTCGTGGTTTTTGGAGCACGTCCGGGTCTGAGACCCGATAGAGGGCCTCTTGGCTTCGGCACTTCTCTCTGCTGGTAGCTTGTCTAGTCCAAGCTTGAAGGGAGGAAGAGATGAGGTAAGGCGCCTTGGCTTATAGATCGAAAATACGCGCAAAGAAACCGGTATTAGCTTCTACGCGACTCATGACCGATTTCCACACTGCCAAGGCTGGCCATGGTGCAGCCTCCGCTCGTTAGCTCCAGGCCGAAAGTCCCCTGGAGGCGCTATTGGTGGCCCCTGTGTTATTCCCTGTTACTCCCAGCCTCAGCCGTTCTGTATCCTCCAGTGGCTTTTATAGCGTGGACAGAAGGAAGGCCGTACTGCACTAATTATTACCAGTAGAGAGAATATTTTGTAATCCCGAATTATGGCTCAAGGGCAATGCCGAGCAGGAGGCTGTTGGCAAGCCGGTGTTTACCTGACTACCGAACGGGGCCGGGGCACGGACCTGTGTGGACCAACTATCCCGATTCGAGTCAGACGTTCACTTCTCGATTCGCTTGAGATCACAGCATCGAATCAATTCTTGAGAAATCCATTAAGCGTTGATCCTATCTAAAGCTATTCCCGTAATTCATATACCGTATACCTAAGTATCATGTCCTCATGGCCCGAGCCGAGTGAATAAAGCAATGCGCCGTTTACTATGCATGTTGTCTAAGTAGACAATTGTTTGTTTGCTCCAAGAAAGCTTGCGACATCTAAGGAAGATCCTCCACAGGGAAGCTGCGGTCGGGCTTGACCACCTTTCCACCCTTCACCAGCGTCTCGTTGTATCCAGCGTAGATGAGCTTCTCAATCTCGTAGTCGACGACCGATAGGACGGTGAAGCCGCTGGGGTCCCAGCCCGAGGTGATGGTGAACTTTCCGCAGTCCACGGGTCCACCGGGCGTCTCGTTGGCGGGCTCGCCCTCGACAACGTATTTGCAGGCGGTGGCGTTGGCGCCTTCGTTGGTGTTGATGCCGAAGCTCCATGTGCACTTGTCGTAGTCTTCGTTGCATACACGCTTGAGGGTCTCCATGGTCCACTCGTCGCCGGTAGCCATGATCTTGACCTCTTCCTCCCGAGGAGTAGGGACCGCGAGGGCGGTGGTGGCGAAGAGGGCGGTGATGAGTGTCTTTCCAAGCATGATGGCGGTTTTTGAGGCCTTGATTTGGTTGAATGGAACTTGTAAATAAGTGTGATTCGAGAAGTTCGATGTTAAGTAGGCAAGATCTTAGTGTGTAAGTCTGGAGGTTGATAGCGATTAAAGTACACCACAAGAGGAGCTTACCAGGCGCCTTATATAGATTTTCCTTGCAGAGATCTTCAGCAGGAACAAATTCATGATCAACATCATACTTCTCGATTGCGTGTTTCTCTCGCCATGTTTTCGCCCGTTTGCTGCTCTCTACCGACATTCCCCAACCAAGCATTGAAGTATAACACGAGATGATCGGCACTCTCCAAGCCTCGCTCAGGTCGTGTCGCCACAAAAAGAAGGGGACCTCCCGCCCCAACCACCGACCACCGAGCTGCGGGGAGGTTTCCACCTCGCTGAAAACCACTGAGAAGGCCCTGAAATGACGTTCAGAGATGGCAACGTACCATCTAGCTGGATACCACGCTACCATCGCGACGTTTTTAGTACTTACTGGGTAGTATTTTTAGGACGATCATGCCCTGAGAGTTACTGGCCAATGAGGGGAACCTACCATCATGACGTGGTTAGTCTCGATAATGGCTTCGT
The DNA here is from genome assembly GCA_022814615.1 of Waltergamsia citrina. NCBI lineage: Eukaryota > Fungi > Ascomycota > Sordariomycetes > Hypocreales > Bionectriaceae > Waltergamsia > Waltergamsia citrina. The sequence goes on along the minus strand of JAKLNE010000057.1, from coordinate 91,004 downwards.
ATTCATTCTGAGATTCATTTTCATGTGCCGTGATGGGCAACGGGAGTCGGTTGTAGAAGACCAGGCTTGATTGGAGCTAGTTTAATCTTGGCTTATGGGTGTCCGAAACTTACGACAAACGTAACCATAAGCGAATGCATTTCCTGAATAACGTTCTGACATTGCCGAAAGGCTGGTCTCGTGTAAACAGAAATGATTGGGCGTGAAGCAATCGGATGCCGGGCAAGTAAGCTGGATCACTTGAGGGCCAGGGTTATTGCATTGGAGACCCGCTCCGTACGGAAATCTGTGCTCAGAACTTAAAGAGACGAGAGAACGTCACATCCAGGGACAAGAACAGATGAAATACGGGTCGCTAATTTGATGGAAGACGAAAATAAATCATCGATAGGTTCCAGCATATTGCATGTATTGAGGCCTTATCGTTGTTCTCCAAGCATTGCCGACACGTGCCTCGCCTAAGTGGAGCTCGTTCAAGTGAAGACGGGAAGATAAATGCGGTCGGACTAAACAACATCAGCATGCTGCGATAGTCTCTTTTTAGGATTAGCTCCTATTTGCATGGTGTAATCAATCTCGCGAAAGCGTTTCGGCATGTTCGTGATATAATCGCTGGGAAGCTCTGTTTCTACCGTAGCCAAGCCAGACGCCGCTTCTCTTCGCTGCCAACTCTTCATATCAGATCTCAGAGTTGCGAGTTGAGTAGCTCTTGGTCGCCATAGTCGCAGCAGTACCATGTAAAGAGCTTAGTAACAGCACCTCATAATTTGAAACCATTAACAGCATGCCCCTTGCGGAGAGCTCCAAGTTGCACAAGATCGGCCTTCGGTGGGACCGAATGAGAGTCCTCCCGCAGCTGGACGCCACCGAATTCCCCGACCCTATCCTCTTCGACTTATACTTAATGCTTTTAAGCGTAAGAAAATGCTGGTTTCAATGTTCGTGCCAAGAGCTGAAAACTCGAGCAAAGCTCGGCGTTTATATTTGGGCTGAGGCTTCAGCGACCAACTTGCTTTTTATTTGTGGCCCCAGATTACCACATGTTAGCGCTGCGTGTCTCACGCCAATTTTACACGCGAGTGCGAAACGGTACCACGTGAACATGTATACCATCGGTGACACACATCCAAAAACGGGAAACCCGTTGCTCGCGAGACGAGATTGTCCTAATCGTCAGACCGAAAACTCGGTGTACCATAAACACCCCCATTACTGGCAAAATCAAGGTCTCGTGTCATCTCGCCGCCTCGAACTCGAGCCATGGCACGTGGAGTTGGCATTGGAATGGGAAATGATCCAGCCCTGTTTCGGTCAAGCCGTCGATACGGAGCCGCATCCTCACACCGCGTAGGCCAGCTTGATCTCAAAATGGCTGACATCGTAGGACGTAAACACATCCCATAATTTCTCCGTGAGATTCCACGCTGACTCTGGCAAATGATCCTCACCAATACGTTCGCCAGACGGTGAAAGCGCATCCAGCCTCTCCCCGTCCCAGTAAAACCCCAATCCGCCAGGCACTTCCTTCAGCGTTCGAAATTCGCCTGATCGGAGGGCATCGTCCAGGCCGTCCTTGTCGGAATTGGTAACGAGTAGAAATTTGTGAGTGTTGAGAAACCATTGAGAGATCTTGTCCATGATCACGGGGAAATCATCTCGGAAGAGCGTCTCGGAGATGGCCATGGTGGTTATGGGCGAGCCAGTGGTGATGTAAACGTCAAGGACGTCCAAGTCGATGACATCGTTGTCGGGCTCCCTTTCAAGGTCAGCCAGGCGCTCTGGAAGAAAATACATGATGTCGCGATCAGGATCGAATGGCCGCGTGATGACATGGCGCTGTGTATCGTCGCGATAGCGGATTTCAATCTCGGGCTTTCCTGCAGCCTTGGACTCGCTAATCCAAGTGGCTGCGACGGCGTGAGCTTCTTGACTGACAAGCAGCAACGATAACTCAGCCTCGGCGTGATCTATCTGCTCGTGTAGGAACTCCACATAAATGTTGGGCAGAGGATCATCCTCGTCGAAAGGCTCCGCGTCATGAGCATGCCAGCAGCCCTTTTTGTACGGATACGGCACAGATGCATTCTTGTCGGGGATGCTGGGCAGCGCTTGTCGCCAAATAATGGTGCGCAGCTCCGGAGGAAGCCGAGAGAAGTGTGTGAAGGTCGAGGGTGTGGTTGCATCGCCGTCGGCCATGATGCCTGCGGGCGAAGATCACGACAGTAACGGAGGTCGCTATCCAAGGTCAGAGGCGGGCTGGAATGAGAAGTTGAGTGCCGTTAGAGGTTTTGAGTCTTCTAGGAGCGATGCGATCGGCGTGGATTTAAGCTGACAAATTCGCAATTTGTTGCGTGGAGCTGAAAACCTACATATTTGTACTAGGCGGCGCGTTTTCTGTTTGTTGGATTTGTATGGTGAGTTTTTAACGCTTGTTTCTACTCCTCATTTGAGGCGTCGGGGTCTAGATATTAGAGCAGTGAGCAAGAACGACTTCTGGAAATCTCGATTCGTTCAAGAAGCGGATTAACATGAGCATGATGAGTACGAGGTGTTTGTAGGAACGGCGTCGCCAATTGAAGAGAAGTTAGGTTATAATCTTTCTTTTTGTTGTATTTGCTTTTTTCCTTGTTCTGTGTGCTCTACAAGTTACGTCTTACCCAGTAGCTGAGATGATACAATACATGTGTGTACTATGCTTGGTGAATTGACCTGGCGCGACCGGCAATCTTGATGTTCTAACAGTACCTCTTATTCTATGTTTCGTCATTTAGGGGTAAAAAACAACTTGAACAAGAAATGTTCCCATGGTTTTGTTTACTTATTCCGTAAGACAAAAAAAAAATATCTGGCCGCACTTGTCGCATTGCTACGACGGGATAAAACCTCCCGTCTCACACTGATTCCGGCTTTTGCGACAGAGAGCTGTCAGCACATCGCTTCAGAGGAGGTTTGTACCTTTTTGTCCGCATGTTAGTTGCTTTTTTTGCTCATCACCCGTGGACTCAACACGGCTGATTTAGCAAGAAAATAGTCGTGGCGCTCGAAACCCGTCCTCGTCACCGGCTGCGGGCCCGGCGGCATTGGGACTTCGATCGCAAAGGTAATACCCGTGCGAGGCCATCGGACCTTTGCGACCGGGCGCTCCACTGATGAAATTGATCCTGGGCTTGCACCTGTCGGGATGAAAACATTCCTGCTCGATGTGATAAATTCACAGTCCATTTAACATGCCGTCGAGACAGTACGCCGAGCGGTGGGACATCTTGATCCACAGCGCCGGCGTTTTACATGTCATGCCCATGACCGATACGGATGTGGCGGAATTTAAACAGCTATTCTACGTGAATGTGTATGCCAGTAGCACCATGACAGAAGCGTTCTTGCCTCTATTAATCCAAGCTAGAGGCTTGGTCGCCGGCCTCGCTAACATCAATTCCGTTCTTTGTCCGCCGTTCATTGGAACTTATAGCGCTTCTAAAGCCACGTTAGAGGCTGTCCCACGAGCCATGCGCCGTAAGTTGTAGCCGTTAGGTGTGCGCGTCATGATACTTAAGACAGCAAACATACAGACAAATGTATTTGAAAATTATCCAAAAACTGTGTTGCCGGTGAAGGACTGGATCCAAGATAGATAGAGGATTGTCGGCTACGGCTAGATCCATCAGCGTCGATGAGTATTCGGGAACGATGAAGAAGGCTATGCTCAACAATAATACTAAATCTATCATTTGGGTTGGTGGACTCGTATCGCTTGCTTGGTTTCTCAGCTGGTTTGGCTGGGAAACGATGATAGTGATTGGTAAAACTCTCTTTGATATTCAACTATCATACTAATAAAAAGTAGGACAAACAAATGATTAATGTGAATGTGATTCTGAAGGTACAAAAGGGAGTTGACAGAGGAGCCAATCTTTGAAAGCGTCGTCGAATGGATTGGCTCGGCAGGCGGTGAACATCCAAGAAGGTATTTGATGATATCAAGCAGGGACACATTGTCCTCATGGGCAACCAGTGAATTTTGAGTCGTTAGGAAATTGAGGGCCAAAAATCACATTTCATAGACATTACGTTGACATACAATTATGTAAAGTAATGCAAAATCTCGGCCTCATGGTATTGTTGGGTGGATCATCCCCCGAAATGGTAACAATCTCTTACATGATTCCTTCGCTACCGAGATCCCGCCGGGCCCGCTCGAAGCGCAAGTCTGCCCTCTGAAGCACTGAAAATTTCCAATGGCTATTGGCCTGTTGTTGTTCAAACAGAAAACAATGATATTACATAACTTCTTAGTCTGGATGAAGCCATTGTATGATCCTGAATGATTTGAGATGACTCATAGTGATGCTTCAAGACATATAAAAATCCACGAATACTTCTCTTATGCCAAAGTTATGATCTGGAGATTATCGTATAAATAGAGGTGCTTAGAGAAACAAATTTGATGTTTGTAGATTGTAGATTGTATAATAGTGTTCAATGTATTTGTGACGCCACCTTCCTCAATTAATCGTCTTTTTTTTTTTGTCAATTTGCCTGGCTTCACTTCCTACTAGGTAGATCAAATTTCATCATATGTTCAAGTAAGAAGCCCTCATCCTCTGAAAAATCGAAGAATCAATGATGCTTCTCTTATTTTGCCGAACCTACTGGTCAATCTACAACCCCGACCCTGCGGACAGCAATGAATTCACTTCTGACCCTCTTCACCATTTTCTGCTTACTGATTTATCAATTCCGTTTGCCTGTCCCGCTAACAGTCAGCTTGAGCTCTCATAATCGCAGCTGAGAGAATATTAGGGCTAATGCAAAACTTGTTCAACGCAAAGGAAGCCAATAGCCATGTCAAAAGTTTAGGCAGCGTCAAGGACCTTCTGCACCGTGGACGACACTGATCCGGTCTGAGATGAATCGCTTGTTATACATTGAATGGAAGAATGTACAGTTCTAGTATACATAAAATATTACAAGTTGGCCTTAGAAGCCAACCTTCTTACGAAGATCTCCATGGTGATCTTGCCAAACGTCAGGCCCGATGGTAGTCTTGAGCCCTCTGAACCCTATAAATCCCTTGACCCTTTCCGGCAAGCCTTTGGCCACTTCTCTATCAATAGTCATCGGATTGGACTCTTCTGGCGTAAGCGTAGAGCTGAGAACCGTACAGCTCAGCACTCTCCTGTAGTCATCCGCTGTAGCATTCGTCTCCCCTCTATGCACAATCCTACTGCTGAGAATGAGACAATCGCCAGCGCTGAGCTCAATCTGCTCGACCTTGTCGTCGGGATAGTTCCAGAAATCGAAGCTCTTGTCGTCTGACACTTCCGAGTAATTGATCTCGTGGCTGCCTCTGACCACGCCCGTTGCGCCATTGGCCTTGGTTGTGTCTGTCGCTGCAATGAGAAAATTGAGAGAGAACTCGGGTTTCCACTTCTCTCCTCCACTCCAGAAGGGCCACCAGCCCGCACCGTCAGCGTGGAGCGGCTGAGCTTTGGTTCCGGGGCCAATCTCGATCATCTGGGCATCGCTAAGCCAATAGCCTCCTAGCTCCTTCAATGCTTCCCCCGACACGCCGTGTAGAACATCATTATCTAGCATTTCTTCCCGCCATACAGGACTAGTGTTCAAGAGGCCACTCAGCCGCTTCGTGTTTTCGCCAAAAACGTACCCGTCGGCGCCTTCGGGAAGGGGCTCATCGTTGACGTTTGCTGATTTGCCGGCAGGGATCTTGCTCAAGGGACCGTCCACGTCGGCGTTGAGACGGGCGATTTCAGACTTGGTGAACATGTTTTGCACCACCACGCAGCCATCTTTCTTTAGGGCGGCTGCAACGTCTGCAGCGGGAGCGCTGCGACTCACGCGGGTGAAGCATCTTGTTTGTGTAAATGGAGGTGCGGTAGATAATGAGCTTAGCGCTGCCCTTCGTATATCTACTTTGCATGCATGAGTTGTCTTTGTCGTAATAAGACGAAGACAATTGGTGGATTGGGCCATGATGATATTTAATTGTAGATGAAGGTTTGTGACAAGACAAAGGATTGGTAGGTTCTTTCGATGAACGTAGGCCGCGTCCGTTGCCTTTTATTTTCGAAGTTGGAGGCTATGCGGTATTCCGAAGCGGAGGAAATTATCGCCAAGCTCGCTGAATCAAATCCATCGTCGCGAAAAGAGCCGGCTTATTCTCTTTTGTCATTATTCTAAGTCGTTTCAAGACGGGATCGTGAGTCAGAAGGGCGCTATAATTGCCTTCAATTGGAAATGAGAAGCAAAGGCGAACGGGATTCCGTTGCTACGACCCACTGCTCGTTCAAAGCCTAGTCTCATTCGATGGTCTCTGGGTACAAAGTTGGCGCGCTACGGGATCGACAGTCTCGGAGCCCGCGGCCGGCCGAATGAGAAGCTTAACAATTTATGAGTTGGGGGATTAATTTTAGAGTTGTTATTCATGATCTCGCCCATGCCACTCTCATCCTTTTCCGAGTAGCTCAATCGAAGTTCTTGTTGATAATGCTTATATTGCAAGTCGCGATTATCCTTCTACCGGCGGTGTACAAAGGTCACTTTCCAGTACATCGTCCCATTACACCGTGGCACAAAGAAATTGATGCCCGTCTCACGTGTCTCACAAGTGTATGTATTTACTATGAGAACTTCTGGACCATATGCTACTGAATTGCCAAAGGCACTACACGGGCACTTGATCTAGTATGTATATCTGAACCGAGGATTATGCTCGCCCATCTCCTCAATCTCCTCTTCCGTCAATCCCTCTACCCTATGGTCCTCTTTCCCATCGGCTTTCCTCTGGTTCAGATGCCTAAAGTACGCCCAGAAAAGCAGGTAAATGATGGCCGACATGGCCATTAGCGACATTGAGACGGCATGCCCTTTCACGAAAGGCTCGTCCCCCGTTGGGTACAGCTGTTAATGGTCAGATCAACACACAAAACAAGAGTACAATTCTGAAAGAGTCTTACAAAAGGCGCTGGAATACCGGCTGAGTTGCCAATAGTGAGCTGCAGCCCCGTCGCCGTCGTCTTTTTGCCGTACCGAGGATTATTGCTGGGCAGCCAGGCCAGCGGGATGCCAACCACAATGTACAACCCTGTCGCTGCGAGGATACACCCGAAATACTTGGCCCCTCCCGGCGCTGGGCTGACGAGAATAGCGTAGCCAATTGTGCATACAAGCCCAGCAACGACAGGGAAGATGGCGCGCTTCTGTGTGCGATCCGAGAGGTAGGCTACTACCAGATAGCTGATGGCGCCAAGACCGTAACAAGGGATCGTGAGAGCTTGAATTTGAGCCGTTGACCAGTCACCAAGACCTTTGATTATGGTAGGCAGAAACGTGGAATACCCATAGAGAATCACGTCGCCGCCGAATTGGCCAAGGCAGAAGAGCCAGATCTTCCAGTCCTTGAGTCCTTCGTAGACATCGGCCTTGTGCATCTTATCCGAGGATTTGGTATGACCAATCTGCCGTCTCATGCGTAGCTCCATAAGCGCCCTCTCATCGTCGTTCAGGTAGTGGGCCGAGGCGGGCGTGTCAGCGAGCCAGAACCAGATCGCGGCACCGAGAATGACAGTCGGTATACCCTCGAGGATGATAATCCAGCGCCAACCTCGAAGACCGGAAGTACCGTCCATAAAGCCAATGCCATACGCGAGCAGCCCTCCTACCGATCCTGCAATAGCCGCAGACACAAAGAGGTAGCCAATTCTGAGCGCTAACTCGCGTTTGGTGTAGAACATGGTGAGATAGATTGTCAGTCCTGGGAACAAACCGCCCTCGAGTGCACCAAGCAGCACGCGACAGACCAATAGGCCGACATAGTTTTGCACAATACCAGTCAGCGTGGCGACGATACCCCAGCCGACCGTAATGAACGACAGCCACCGGGATGGCGTAAACTTCTTGATCACCAAGTTCGACGGCAGCTCAGACAAGATGTACGTGACGAACAGCACCGAGACGGCCACCTGGAATTGATCACCCGAGAGCCCTAAATCTTCCTCCATTCCATAAAGACGGGCGTTGCCAATGTTGACGCGGTCCACGAAGCTAAGAAGGTAAAGGAGCATGACGGGCGGGACGATCCAGAGGTCAAGTTTTCGAAGAAGCTTCTTCTCCGCAGCCTGGTCAATGAAAATGTCGTCGCGTAGATCCTCTGGCGTAGCCGCTGCTTTCTTATCCGCATCGCTGGTAGAAGGCGCCAGTTGCTCAGGCGCATCGCCATTGACCGAATTTGAGTCGCTTGGAGCCATCTTGCAGTTGATTCCGGATGGATGGGAATGAGGGGGAGGGAGGAAAAGCAGGGGTCTTATAGTTACAAGTGAGGGGAAGTGACGATTTTGTACTGCATGGAGACAAGGAGGTAATCTCCATCATTTTGAGGTGGAGATGCCCATCTTCATTCTCGATGGAGATAGTGTCGTGATGATCCTATGACATAGCCCAAAGAACCACGTTGATTAAAAATAAGCAGAGACGATATGAGGAGTTGCTTGGAATCATTCTCAAGGTGCGGCCGCGTTGCTCTATTTACAACAGCCGTTCTGTTAGGCTGGCCTAGAGAATCACGTTTCCAGTTCATTAATGTCTCTGTCCCGACTAGAATTGCCGTCTTTGGAGACAAAGTTAAGGCCCCCAACCCCAGCAAGATAAGCTCACCTTTAACCTCGACCTGTTAGCGTTGGCGTTTCCTCCTTGGGGCAGAGTCGTACTTCTCCCTGGGTACAGGGTTCTAATGAGCGTTGCATTAACCCGCAGTTCAAGCCTACACATGAATGGTCAAGCACATTCATACATGTACGTAGCTTGTGATGATATGACTGAGCTTACTGATCGAGTCCGCGAGCTTGTCCGCACACTAAGTTGTCCGCCGAAGCAGTCGTTCGCCGGCAGTTCGGGGGAAGCAATGCCGGATCGGTAGTATCTCAGTAGCGCCATTCAGGACCTCTTCACTCCTCGTCACACCGGCATTGCTCAGGTACAGCTAATTTCTTTTCGCTCATGAGGTACATGTAAATCTATAATCGTGTCGCTGAGGACTAAAACCCAAATTTTGCGACATAAAGAACTCCGGCAAAACAACTTGCAGGCTCGGTACAGGTAAGGAAAGAAAGGGTATTTTGCTACTTTTACAACTCCAACAAAGAGAATTCGCCACTCGTCGCATCCTCATCCATGTCCTTTACGCCATTCCCGTCCTCCTTCTTCGCCGCCGAGCAGATCGTCATGATAATGTTCTCGACGGCACTCACTGTGAGCTGAGAGTTTTTCTTGCGACACCAAGACACAGACATGTTCAGGATGTTCTTGATTTCTCTGCCATTGACTTGCCACCCGGCCAGCCGATCAATGTCGCTCGGGCTGAGCATGCCAATGTCTTTGGGTAGACGCTCGATGAAATTCTCCCAGACACGGACGCGCATCGGTCGGGTTAAGGCTGGAAATCTGATGTGAATTTGGGCTCGGGAGATGACAGCAGGGTCGATGCTGCGGCCCAAATTGGTCGTGAGAATAATGATGCCTGAGATATCAATTAGCACGGTTGTAGACCACGGAGGTGTCGCGAAGGTATCGCGAAGGTAATACCTTTGAAATACTCTGCATGGCGGAGGAATGCTAAAAAGTCTTTGTCAGTGATGGCTCACCGTGGCCTCTAACATTCGACATACCTAACAGTTCGCTTCGGTCTGCTCCAGCCTCTTGTGTCTGGAACAAGAAGTCGGGTTCTACAACTTATGATTAAATTTCGTCGTGACTTGCACCATCAAATTGTCAACATACCGTCAAACAGAACTAGACCACCCCATTCAGTAGCATCCTTCAGGAATTGACCAAGACTAGCGTCATAGCCCTGCATAATCTGGAGCATGTCTTGCTGGATATATCCAGGATCTGCACGTAATAGAGGACTGGCGAGATGCTCGGCAACTGGGAATCGAATTAGTATTGTTTTCAGCATCAGTCGCAAAAAGGGAAACTTACGAGATTCCGCCATTAACGTTTTGCCTGTGCCAGGCGGGCCACTTAGAAGCACGAGTAAACACTCGCCCTTCCCTCTAATGAGATCATCGTAGTGACTGACGCGATCTTTGTGGCTTTCCACCAGAGTTTTGATAATGTCCTTCTTGGCTGGATCCAGAACCACCTTGTCGAACACAGTTTCATCCACCTCCACAGGGTACAGTTGCTCAACGTAGAAGGTATCTAAGTTCGTTCATGTTAGCATATTGAAGTTGATTACCCTTTGAATAGAGACGTACCCCATGTGCGCGTTTCGAGCGAAAAGCCAGAGACGTAACGGTGCATGAGAAGCAGGTTGTCCTCGTCTTGCAGCACCACCTTGCGATTCCGTTCAATCTGCGCCGCCATGGGCCTTCTAACATCCTCACGCCCTAAACCAAGTCAGCAATTGCCATGAGACCCATCGGCCAGCCTATCGGATGTAACTGACACGTTGCTTTGGCGGGCTTTTCCTTCCCCGCTTTGCCCATATCAGCTTTCTGCTTCTGTCTTCCGCCGCGCTGTCCCGGCATTGGGCTGTGTTGTTTTCGCGTTGTTTCGATCGCATCCTCAATATGTCGCTCATCTTCAGAAGCCTCCTGGTCGACATCAATCTCCTCGAATTCGTTATTGCTGAGCTTCTGGTATCCGGGTAGTGGCTCAACGTCCCACAGCACCCTCCGAAGCCGGTACAAATGAGGGTCGATAACAACTCGGAGCTCGTCCTATCAGCGATATCTTGTCAGTTCACGAGGTCTTATAAATAAAGAGGTAATAGAAACACACATCCTCGTCCACCCACGGACTATCTGATCCGTGAGGGCCGCCGCGATTTCGCTTGTATGTCATGTACCGAATGGTTTGGAGGTCGAGCGCTTTCTTCCCCCTCTTCAAAAGACGCGCCTTAATCTCCGGGTTCCTGGAAAGGTTGACGTAGGGGAGATCTGGTATAGCAGAAACATGTACAGTTCCCTCAAAGTCGCTCACCCGCACCGTAGATTCGAGGGTACCATAACGGTAACCATCAAACACAACAAAATCAACCACCATCTTCAGCCGATGCTCATTTTGCTCCAGGCGCTTAGCCCGCAAAGCAAATGGCGGGTTCGAGTAGTACTGGGTGCCGAAGACGCTGCCTGGTGGGAAAAGAGTCCACACCAAGTCGAACGTAATCTTCTGCTCAGCATCTAGCTTCTCGAGCTCATCCAGCGTGTCGCTAAACATGTCCTCCACCACCGTCAGCAGCATCTCGCTGTGCGTGCGTGTAATCTCGTCTTCGGCCGTCTGGGATGCCTGCGCAATGTGATCGAGCGCGAAGAACAACCCATGGTGCGGGTGTATTGACTCGGCAAAGGTGTTGTCGCGAAACGTAATACCGTTCTTCTCGAGCGTATCCTTGAGAGCTTCACGCAGGTACGGGCTTTGCAGGACAATTTTGTGAATGTAGAACTCCTCGCGGCGCGTACCAGAGCAGCGGCGCTTGTAGATCTGTACGGCTGCCCCCTCTTGCTTGACCTTTTTGGCCTGCGGGAGGGTAGGCGGGGCATGTTCTACCCATTTGGGGTCTGTTTCTTTAAAGTCGGGCGCTTCGAAGAAGGTTTGAATATTGCTGGTTCGGCCAATGTGCTCGGCGGTGTCCTTCTTCTTGCGCGAGCGCGAGAAGAAGTGGTGACGCGAATGGTCGTGAGCGTCTAGGCGAGGGGCCTCTCGTTAGCAATCTAGCGGTCTTTTACAATCGCGCTGATCCAACTGTGGTGCTCACCATTTTCGGAGCCGCCCATGATGATGCGGTAGTACGGATAATTCTGAATCTATGTAACCATAGATTCAAGATGGGGATAGAGAAGAAGGAAAAGCCAAGACTGGCGACGGATTTTGGGCGAGTAATATTAGTCGTTGCATCCTAAAGCTTCGATTTCTACGGCATAGCTATAATTGTGATACTATGCTACTACGGGTGGTGAGCTGGTTCGCAAAACGCCTTGTTAGGCCTCTCGGCCTTCGATCTACTGGGGTTGAGATACAGGGTCCAACAGCATTAGGCCAGTTTTGAGTCTAGTCCATGTCAGCCAAGGCTGTATCGTGCAGCTATTTCGCTCCTACAAGCGTGATAAAGGGGGCGCAGCGTCGCAGACTCAAGCCCACTACGGCTTTGTCCGACAGCCCTGTCGCTTACATGGCGCTTTTCCCACTGCATTCTGGTGGATATTTCCTTGGCTTTTTCGCTCTGCCCACCTTAGTGATAGCTAGTAGTTAATGTGACTTGTCTAATAATTAGTACTAACCGTAGGAAGACTACTAAATCCATTTGCTGTGCGCTCCGCCTCCCACAACCCGCCACAGTAACCGAACGGGACGGCACAGGACGCGCCGTCGCGTCTTAGCGCCCGGGGCCTCATCTGATCTGTAGAAACGAATCTTCCTCATCTCTTGTCTCTATCCGGCTTCTCAATATTATGTTTACTTGGTCCGCAATCTGGCATCGACGTCGCCTTAGTTTACTAACGACTTGGGATCATGGTCAACCCTACAGCGTCCATCCCGCCTAATTATGTAGACCTGGTCCGTCGTGAGGGCCTTAGCGTCCTCCACGACCCCGCAGACTGCAAGTTGGAGTGAGCCTGCGGTCCTGGAACTCTTGGAATTAATCGACCGCATGCTGATGATTGATATAGCCTCGTCATTGTCCATGGTCTCAATGGCTCGCCTTACAAGACCTTTAGTGACTCGACGACTCAATTCTACTGGCCTGAGCATGTTTTCAGGACGCTGCCATCGGCGCGCGTCATGGTCTTTGGCTACAATGCCGACCTCTCGACAGGCTCCTCCAACGTCCTCGGTATTGCACAGCACGGCGAGAGCCTGCTCCTACACTTGAGGAACAATCGCGTCGGCGCTGATGTAGGTTACTTATCCCACGTTAAGAAACCTAGATATTCGTATAGCGACATAGATTTAATTTGTATATGGGCTAACAATAAATCGCAGAAGCAGCGTAGACCGGTTGTATTTATAGGGCATAGTTTAGGAGGCATTGTTATTAAGCAGGTAATATCTAATTCACTAAGCTTCATCAGCATCGAAGTCGTTGAATCGAGTTAACAAGATAATTTCTATAGGCTCTTGTCATCAGCTCTCTTCACCCGGCAAATGATAGTATCCTTCAGTCGACCAAACTGATCTTCTTCCTCGGCACTCCCCATCGCGGCAGCCACTTGCTGGACAAGTCTTTTTCGAAAGCATATCTGTCAATGATGAAGCTAGCCAACAAAGAGGTTCCGAAAAATGTCAAGACAGTACTGCAACCTCGAGGAGACGAGTCTTTTGTCGTGAATACCGACTTCATGCGTGTGAAGGGGAATATCTCCATTGTCAACTTCTACGAACAAGTACCAACGTCTCGCATATCAGATCTAGTAAGCTAGAGTCTTCATCACTTATGTTCAAAACCCATAATTGCCTAGTCTAATGCATGATTCCAGGTTGTTGATAAAGACTCCGCTGTATTTGACTCGGAGCATTCCGAGAACATCCCTTTAGCTCGGGATCACCATCATCTGGTGCGGTTTGAAAGTGCTAGCGATGACGCATATCATACTATCTGTCAGACGTTGAAACGCAAGGTTACTCATATTTTGAACGAGCTAGCGCAATCCGCCCATAACGGTAAGCCCTTGCGCTCTCATCATCTAATAAATTTCGAGGTGTATTGACAATGTGTTCTCGTAGGATACTCGCAACAAATGATGAAAGGTAGGTCACCCCTTTGTCTGAAAACTCTATGGAACGACGATTAACTCCATCTTCTTCAGCATGCCTACAAAGCTTAGGCGAATCTCAATTACCATACGGGCTCCCCCACGCCAAAGAGGTGCATCACAAGACGCTGGCCTGGGTCCGATCAACCGACGGCGAACTTTCTCGCTGGCTCCAATCTAGCTCCGGAATATTCGCTGTGACGGGGAAACCCGGAAGCGGCAAGTCATTCCTTATGAACGAAGTCTCTAAGCAGGTGCGAAAGAAAAGCCAATACCGATTCGAGGCTATTGTTCAGCACGCCTTCAACTCTAGAGGCACATCGCAAGAGCACTCATTCGAGAGCTTCCTACGTATGGCTATCAAGAAGTTACTCCGGCAATGCCCGCTGTCGTTTGATGCCATCCTTGATGAGTGGCTTGCTGTCGCATCAGATGCAGGCTTCACCGAAGCCGAGCTTTGTGACTCTGAAGACGTTGGTATTGTCCATTGGCCAATATCTAGTCTGAAGAAGGTGCTGCATACCATCGTGACGCAAATTTCGCGACGCTCTCGCATTTGCTTCATCATTGACGCACTAGATGAGTGCGATGATGCGAACGGTGGTATTGGTGACATTGTCAGCTTCTTGCACATCATAAGCTCGTCTAAATCCTCAGCTACCGACAAGAGCGGAGTCTGCGTATGCATCTCTTGCCGTGACCTACCCAGCACAGTCGACCGGGTTGTCGCCGGAGGCTTTAGGATGGAAACTTGCAACGAACCTGACATTGCTGCTTATATAAATGATCGATGGTATACCCTCAGCTCTCTTGTCGGACCCAGCGACGAGATGAAACAACTAAAGAAAGACCTGATCCAGAGGGCAGACGGTATTTTCTTATGGGCGGACCTAGCTCTAGAGCGGATCCAGACGGCACTAGATGACGGCTCGACAGCCGCCGAGCTGCGTGAGATTATAGACGAGATACCGGATGAGCTCGGGGGCTTGTTCGCTCTTCTGCTGAGCAACATCAACCCGAACTATTCTCAAGAGGCTAGTATGATGCTGGCTCTGGTATTATGCGCCCAACGACCCTTGAGCGTTCGCGAGTTCCGCTACGCTATGGCACTTACGTCCAGCACGACTATCAAATTCCACAAGGATCTCGAAGTGTCCAGAACTATGGTGAAGGACGACATTGTCATGAAACGACGCATTCAGAGTCGGTGCGGGGGCTTACTTGAAGTAAAGGCTGCCAAGGAGTCTTGGCCCGATGACAGAGTACGCAGCGGACATACGCATGTCGTCCAATTCATGCACCAGTCTGTTAGAGATTATCTATTGTCCAGCTCCAATGACAACAAGAGAGGAGATCATGGCTTTGATACGCTCGTCTCGAAGGGTCATGCAGCTCTGGCTAGATGCTGCATCCAGTACCTAGCACTCAACGAGATGCAAGATTTGGCCCGCCATGCACGGGAGGAGTCATCACTCGGGAAACATGCCGACATGCTACGATATCCTTTCCTCCAGTACGCTGGGAACTTTTGTTTCCGTCATCTCGAAGAAGCTGAGAAGCATGAATCCTCACAGACTGAGCTCATTGACGAGCATTTTGGTACAGACGAGAGCGCGTTTGAGAATTATGTGACCATATATAATTCGACACATGAGGGTGATCAGATGATTTCGGGGTTTAGTCTACTCCAAGTTGCGATTGAAAGCAATCTAGCAAAATACGTGGATCTGCTTCTTTCCCGCAACTCCTCAGATGTTGACGTCCAACTAGAGAACGGACAAACATGCGTACAACTCGCCGTCTGGAGGGAACATCACGAAACACTCAAAGTCCTTCTCGGGCATGGTGCAGATCCAAATCTGTTCGTCACGGTAAAGGCTGTGAACAAGACTAAGTCGCCCTCCGACGATGAGAACAATATATATCAAGCACCACTGGTTATGGCTTGTCACAAGGGCAACGCAGAAATTGTACAGACTTTGCTTGACAATGGTGCTCAAGCAAGGGATTGTAACACATCGCAGGACGGGTTACTCCTGAACCAGGCACTTGTAGCAGCAGCATACTCGGGTAAGAGCGAAATCGTCAAGCTATTGCTCGACACGGATCCAGTGACTTTCGCCCATCCAGAGATCCGCTTTGGAGCTATCTTAGGTTTGGCACATGCTAGTGACGAAGTCCTTTCAGACGATTCTCGTTACTACCAACAGAACTACAACCAGAGACTTGACGCAAATCTTCAAGCTACAAAAAGAATCTCGCATCTTATTTTCAGCGACATGGATATCTATGAGTTAGACTTCGAGGCCAACTCTGCAAGCTACTTCTGGTACTTGACTGGCTGTCGCTACGAAGTCTTGCAGCGCTTTCTGGAATTGGACTCTGACCTTTCTGGAGCCGGGAGCGACGGGTTGTCCTTCCTACATGCTGCATGCCTCCAAGGAAATGTTGCCTCGGTGCAACTCCTCCTACGCAACCGTGCAGATCCCACTGTTACTTATGGATCTCGAGTATCTTCTTGTCTTCACCTAGCAACCGGCAATGACACCCCGGCTGTTCTGGAGTATCTACTCAAGCTCGGAATGTCTGCCAATGCCATTGACTGTTTTGGAGATACACCACTCCACGGTGCAGCGCACGCTCGATCTCACGAGTTCGTAGACAGTCTACTTCGCCATGGAGCTGATCGAAGCATTCGAAACATGATGGGGCAAACTCCCTTCCATCGTGCCATCAGCAACAAACAACTCCGAGACCCTGTTGCCACGTTGAAGAAGCTTATGAGCGGCCCCTCTGACATACAGCTCCCCGACAGGAACGGTGTAACACCTCTGCACACAGCTGCACGGTGCGGCGCACTTTCGATTGTCCAGTGGCTTCTCGGCGAAGGAGCGGATGCATCGGCAATCGACGAATATGGGCGAACGGTCTTACACATGGTAGCCGCTTCAGTCAGCCCTGACTCAACTGACGTATTAGCGACTCTTCTAAATGGTAAAAAGCTCGGGCTGGACATCAATCAGCAAGACAGCGCTGATATGACGCCGCTTCACCATGTGTTTTGGCAGTATGAGTCTGCAGAGCGTGATCGACTTAAAACACCTGATCCGGCTCTTGCTGCTGCTAATGCTGGGTTGCTTGTACAACACGGTGCGAACCTTGGGGCACGAGATAATGCCGGCAACACGCCTCTGCACATGGCTGCGTGGAGAGGCATCATGGAAGCGGTACGCTTGTTTTTACGACATGGCGCCGATCCGACTGTCAAAGATATAAATGGGTTGAGGCCCTTAGACTTGGCTGAGATGGAAGGTGTGAGAGAGTTGCTGGAACAGGCTGAGGATGATCGACCCCCGGAATATACTATGGTCGTGCGATAGGTGTTATGGAGAGGCAAATAATATAAATATGTTAATTAGGGGCTCATGAGATGCATATAACTAGATACCCGATGTTTGGCTCTTAATGGTCTTTTAATACCGTTCCAGTTTTACAATACTCCGTTGTGTCAGAAGCTGTGTGGGCAGCAGTATACCACAAGCTGAAAAGGTCAAAGGTAAATTCATGTTTCTGAAAGTACTCGATTCTTTCGATTAGGCCTTTTCGGTATCCCCTTCCAGTGCTTTTTTTCTTTTCTACTTCTCACTCAACATACGCCAACATTTATAACAAACTATTGACTCCCGGATATCCACATCTCCAATCTTTACTACACAAAGGCCCACCTTACAGCCTCTTGTACGTTTAGAGTTGTATTACTCCTCTTGCGGATCTCAGGATCTCATAAGTGAATTTCCTCATCGCTCATGAGCAGAGGTTCAGAATCTATATGGGGAGATATCCTAGGCCAGAAACAGGAAATAACGTGCATATAAATTAAAACGTGAATGCATGCGATTTTCCAAAACTCAATTTCCGGTGTATTCAATAGGCTCGACCTTTTTCACAACCCGAGCCGGCTGCCCCATGGCCACACTCCAATCCGGGATATCCCTAGTAACAATAGCTCCAGCCGCGATGGTACAGCCATTGCCGACAGTGACACCCGGTAAGATGACAGCATTGCCCCCGATCCAACAATCGTCTCCGATAGTGATGGCTTTTGCATATTCAATGTCGTTCCGCCGACTTCGAACGTCGGTCTCGTGCGTAGCAGCCATAATGGCAACATTCGGCCCACACATGACTCTATCGCCAATCGTCACTAGAGCCGAGTCGATGATGCTCATGTTGAAGTTGGCATAGAATCTCTTTCCCACCTTGATATTACAGCCGTAGTCCATGGTGAAAGGGGGCTCGATGCAGGGTTGGTCGTCGACGCCTTCAGGCATGGACCCAAGGATATCTTTCAGTAGTCCGGCGCGCTCTGTCAGGAGTTTGTCGAAGGAGTCGGCGTTTGGTGGGAAGTACGAATTGTAGTGGATTGCCCATCGTCGTGCCTTGAGACGGGCAGCTTCTAATTCGGGGACGAATGAATTGTAACTGCAATGCTCTCAGTCAATGTTTCACTTCATTGTGGTAATTTGACACTTACAGCATGCCCGAGATCATCTTTTCGTATTCGTCGCCCGTTGGAATGTGGGCGTGCGACTTTGCCTTCTCCAACTCTTTCTGAGACTTTTCCGTCGCAGCCATTTTGAACGAAATTGAGGATCTAAAGGGTACAAAAATTAGACAAGCAAGATTGATCGACTTCGAATCAAAATGGAATTTAGAGTGAGTCCAGCAAATCTGCTCATCTAGAGTTTAAATACTCCTCATCGCTCTGTCTAACGGGGGCATTCCAGAGAGAAGCGGAATACTAAGGAAAACTATCGCTGCTTTCTTGCCACAAGACGCCAATGTTCCCCAGTTTCCTCCACATGATTTGCTCTTCAGGGCAACACGCATGGCGTTGAGGGGTTCATTGCAGGCATTTTACGCAGCAGCGGAGTCGGCGGAGTTGAGACTATTAACCAGAACAGTTTAGTTCGGCACCAGGCGATCGTCTTCGTTCTTTAGGTGTCAACATCTGCGCCGCTGGCAATTCCCGCTGTCTGCACGATACGGACTGTCCCGATTGAACCCTTTGGGGGCGTTTGGGGGCGATGCTCTAGAAGTAACAGATTGTCGGCGATTACCAAAAAGTCGATGGTTTGGCATCTGGCAAACACTATGGAAGTTGAGCTTTGACCATGTTGTTTTCTAATCGACCCTAATTATGTCCATTTGAAATTGGGGTACCTTGAAACGATCAGGATACCTGCTACATCTAGACTTCACGTGAAAGGGCCACCATGTGGCTTCTAATGAATCTCAGTAAATATAAATAACACAAACAATCGAAGGACGTGCGTACATTTCTATTTATAGATTCATTTCTCCTTGTTTTGATTGCGATTTTCGTCAAAGCTTCGACATGACCGGGAATAACCGTTGACTACCTTGCCTAAAGGGTACACAGGGTAGCAATAATAGGTGGAACATTTGTCTAATTACCAGGATGCGGGCAGCATGTCCTTATGAACAATACATAATGGCCGTAAAAGTTCACATGGAGTTAATGTAAGGCATGCGATGCGCTAAATGAATATCACTGCAAGGACCGTGCCGGGTGTTCGGAGGACTATCATTTACTCCACGCGAGAACACGGGGGTACGGTCTAAATAAAAACGCCGGAGCCACTTGGCACCGCTACATTTATTAATTACTGACTATGCGATCCCTACTACTCCGTACGCAACCCCTACTATTTGATCCCTGGCAGATGCTTTAAATAGATTTGCGGTGCCAAGCAGTTAGGGCTCCTTCTCTAGCCCGTTCGCAATCCACTTAATAAGATGTTCGCTTGCCTGCTGCCGACGAATCGAGATAGGAAGCTCCAGTCCCTTGACGAAATGACTTTAGTATCACTATTAGGCTACAGACGAAACAGATATGCAGGTGTCTAACACCTCTTTCCGAAAGTAGCTGACACCTAGTCATTCAGGGAGTCATGCGACAAACTTGGCAATAAGAAAGTAGCGTTTGGGGGAAGCCGAGCCTCGAAATCAACATCTCAGTCAGCAGCCCCCGACGCGAAGCGCGAGATGCGAATCCGGAAGCGAACCCGGAAGAAGAAGCTTACAAAATGATATTTGTTCTAGCGAATGATGTCAATTGAAGATTCCTGAGGGATTACCAATCTTCATTGGGCTTTCATTCTGACTCTTCTGACCTGCATGGCCGTCGGATCCTCTCTAGTCCACCGTTCTGGTTCGCACTCGGGGTTCACAATACATATTCCTTTGTACTGGGGACGAGGTACGGCTTGGATGCGATTGGTCTAAGTATTTCAGGGTTTATTGGGTTCCGCCCGTGGGGGTCTACACACCCACTTCAACTGGCCAGACTATAAAATGATCTGATCGATTTAAACCTTGTCAAAAGGGTGAATGGACCAGCCTAGAGATCCTGGGACAGCTTATACGAATTGCTCTTAAGAGCCAGGGGAGGTTGACTGTCTAAACACGTGTCAATGGATACCGAATAGCCTCAGATCTATGCATGTACCTAGCTATGTCACAAAGTAAGTAGCATTCGCTTAGAAAAATTGAAGGTCTCGTTTCCGATGCCCCTGCTTGGGTCAGAATATGGCTCTCAGTGCGATTGGTCTCGTCGAAGCAAATTGAAGAAGCCTAGTTCCCTCGCAAAGCCCAAAGTAGCTTCGCGTTTGATCGACTGTTATCATGCGTTGACAGCGTGGTGTCAGGGGCTCCACGCCGTCGCAAACTTCAGTTGACAGGGGCTTCGCATCTACCGGGCCCCTGTGGGGGAAACGGAAAGTTGGACGGCGTAAACGTCACCGCATTTGCCGGTTTGACGCTAGATTGTTTCACCACGGGCGCAGCAAAAAAGTCGCCGAGGAGGTGAGAGTAAAAAGACCGAGATGGTGGAGTTAGTCGCTTTATTCCCGGTGGAGGATGGTAGTGTCAAAAAAAGGGCACAATGAACGCAGGCGAGTCAGCCTTACACCATAATGTAGTACGAATATGCAGTCAGATCAACGGCATTGGCCTGTCTTGCATTGCATGTTTGCTCGCCATGGTCATGGATGGTAAGGTTTGGGGGCGATAAAGTGTTGACAGCTCCGCCCTGACCGGCGGGGAGTGCGCCAAATCGCCTGCCCCGAGCTTTCAAGCGCGCGCTTCCTACTCAAGGGCATTGCGCTTGGTGCAGATCGACATATCCTTGATAGTGACACGGCTGTCGCTAAAGGGGGTTGGGTTGGTCAATCATTGAAGAATTGAATCCTTACGAGCTGTCGCTTGAATTAATTCAAGTTTTCAGCTTATATGAAGTCATCTTTGTTTTTCGTATCTGCTCACTCTATTTCATTTGACTAAGAAGCAATACGATTACTCACTCAAGGCGGGCGTAGGCCATGGGCGAATACCAGAGCAGAAAACGGCCCCTGAAAATGTGACAGCTGGGGAGACACGTCATTTGGTTACTCAAGAACCGCCATTCCACCGAGCCCGCGTCTTGTTAATTACAAAGCTTTATCCAATCTCTGCATAAAGACATGTTTCTAAAAACAAACTGTAGGACCTAACTAGTAGGATTCCCTAGTGGTGACAGCCGTCAACCTAGTTGCCTATAGGGCTGCTTATAGGGCTGCCTATGGGCCATAGCGACCCCCCTAAAGCAAGCCAGGTGCTGGGGTAAGCCGGGATTCGAAGTCCGAACCCATGCAACCATTGGCCGGCTCGGACTTTTGGGCGATCGGGAAGTAGTGACTGAAATTTCCGTCTCAACTGCGCTCAAGACTGAGTTCCTTAACTCTCAGGGCTTCAGTTTGTTTTTTTCGCAGTACTTGAAATAAGTTTCCCGCAAAGAAAAAGAGGGAGAATGGTTTCTGGTGTCCGGCAGTGTCCGGGTCCACAAACCTCGCATCTGTCGGATTATGTCAAAAGCAAACGGCTGCCCACCCGCACCAGCCCCTTGGGTTCATAGATCCAGTGAGCCGTGTATCCTTCCCACCCGCTTTTAGTTCTTGCAGCCGGCCCTGTCTGCGGCCGACTTGGTATCTATCTCGTACAATGACCCGGAAGGGCAACAAAAAAGTCCGAACTGGATGTTTAACTTGCAAGTAAGTCTTCTGATGATTGTGCCGATTCGAACGATTGGAGGAATAATGTCCTCCTCGGATCGATATTTGCGTTCAGTTGATTAATCAATTTTTGGCTCTCTCGGAAAAGAGCTCGCAAGGTCAAATGTGACGAGGCAAAGCCATGGTGCAACCGCTGCTCCAGCACCGGACGCACATGTGAAGGCTACAGTTACAATCCGGACTATAACGATTCGGACCCTGAGCATGCCATTACACAACAGCTTCCGCTGCGTATCAGCAGCTCCCCGATGGGGGCCAGCAGCGAAAGTGAAAACCGGTCCCTGCAGTATTACTACGAGGTTGCCGCTCCCTATTTGGCCGGCAATACTGGCTCATACTTCTGGACGCAGCTTGTCATGCAATTCAGCGAATCCCACCTGGCGGTTCGACATTCAGTCATTGCTATAAGCTCACTATATCGACAAATACAGGAGTCTCCGGTGCCGCAAGGAAACGCGGCCATCTGGGACTCACATTTGACCTTACACCACTACAATGCCGCTATCCGAGAGCTGAAAGCCACACCGACGCCAACAGAGCACCAGCAGCCTTTAGTGCTGCTTGTCTGCGTTCTATTCATCTGCATCGAGTTTATGCAGTCGAATCGCGAAGCCGCTATTCAACATTGCAAACATGGGATGTTAATACTGGAAAACTGCAAACCAGAGTACAGCTGGGCGTCCGACCACCTGCTTCCTGTGTTCCGGCGCATGAGTGCATTTCCTTTCTTTTTCGGGCATGGGCCATCTGATTATCCCGACTTGAGTGTTCTCACAAGGACGAATTGGGAACCTTTTGGGACAATAGCCGATGCGCGGGACATGATGGACGAGATTTTCAGCCGTACACTTAGTCTCATGAGATGGGGCGATGAGTACAGAATGGGCGCAATGCAGGGACAACCAGTCCCGAAGCACCTGCTGGACGAGAACATCAATATTGAGTCCATGCTAGAGATCTGGAAGCGTTTCTATGACACTCTCGATCTGAGTCTCAACCTTTCTCCCTCTACAGACACAACACATTCGACCCTTTCCCTTGGCGACCCGCAAAGTCTTGTGGAATCCTATATCCTTCTTATCCGTTACGAAGCTTGTCAGATCATGTTGAGCAAGTCGCTGAACTTCAATGAAATGCATTACGACGAGCACCATCCAGGATGGTTACGAATATGCGATATGTTACACAGCTTAGCGTCTATTCGCCGAGATCAGATAGCCAGCGGCGTTCCTCAGCCTAGATTTGTGTTTGACATGGGGGCCATGCCTATTCTGACTTTTGTCTTGCTGAAGTGCCGGTATTTCGACATAAGACGGAGTGTGTGGAATCTGATATCTTATGTGGGAAGTTCCCAGGAGTCACTGTGGGAAAGGAGCTTCATTAGGGCAATGAGTCGACGAGTAATCGAGCTGGAACACGGAACAACATTCGATGAATCTGGAGAACCAAACCATACTGCATTATGGGAAGTCACTCCAGAAGACCAGCGGATGCAACACGTCTGGGGCGACCCAAAACCAACTTTGCGAGTTATTTACGGCAAAGAAATCCGGGGTAGGGCGGTCGGTTTTTTCTACAAAGGAAAGGATCACGGTTATCGCATGACTACAGAGTTTCTGGAGGAGCCGGCAGATCCGGTCGAGGAATAGACGAAAACTACGATTCTCGGGATGGCAAATTGTACATGTATCAATATTGATGAAGTGAACGCAAGCGGCGTTCAAATGAGCAAAATAGAGTAAATTACCAGGGTCTCCAATTACTTCCTATCTGCAACTCAATTCCATATTTGATCCAAAGTTCCATGCCTTCTGATCGCCACGTATCGTCTTCGATATGGACATTCAGCTTGTTGTCCTTCTCGGTGGCATTCCAGACCATGTTTTTAGGGTTATCGACCGAATAAGGAGGCCAACGTGGGAAACTCGTGTCTATGTGACGCATTTTAGTGAATAGCTCCGGGTCTATTATAAATAGAAACATTTTATCCACTTACCCTTGGCCTTATTTGGATCTCCAGTAGCAATAAACGCAATAAGCTGATCCGAGATCCCCCTAGATAGATCTAAGTGCGAGCTGACATTTACCACTGGTGGATTCCTTTCTAGCAGATACATTTCCGGTGGAAAGCGAAAGAAGTAGGCATATTCGGCCGAATGCGACCCAAAACCTGGCTTGACGCCCGTTTCCGTGATGGGGATTGACGTGGGATTGGTGTCGAAGCTGATCGTCAGCGGGGAAGCGCAGTCAAAGTCAGCAGCCACATCGTTGCAAAAGGGCCCCCAAGGATCGAATGCGATGCATCCTTCTTTTTCTTGGCTTACCGGTAGGAATAGGCTTTACCACCCTTTTCTGCCCATTGGCGCACCATCTGCCGTCTACCGCTTATTTGAGCATAGTCGCCCCCTATAGCTGCGAATCGTCGGAATTGATTGCCACATGACATGTTGGCTGCTTCGAGAGCGTCGCAGAATCCGCTATTTCTCATAGGCAGAGAGTAAGGCGGACTCGGGTCGTCATTTTCGTATATATCCAATATTCTGTCAATTAGTTCATCGCGAGCTGCTGGAAACAGATTTTCAAGAATCGATCGCAGCTCGTACTCTGTGTCAGCACCCGCAGCAAACCAGGCTGACATTGATAGTCCTTCGTCGCTATTGGCACCAGCCAAGACAGTTATATCTCGGCTAAATCCTCCTGCTTCCATCTGCCACGCAGGAGACTTTTCTATGAAATCACCATCGATCATGGGCCACCAGGTTGGAAAATGTGGCGACCTGTACGCTTCCCACAGAGTATCCAAAGGGGCGTCTCTTAGGCATTGAAGGCCATCGTCCGCGTCATCACAATGCGTGGCCTTAACAATAGCTTCATAAGCTTCCACACAATTTGGATGCGTAGGCATCAACATGTTGGTGCTTCCATAAGGAGCACCGCTGACCATGATCGCCCCTCGAAACAACTTTTCTGCTCCTTCGCCCCCGTATGCGAGGATCTGAAGTCCGATGGAGGCAGCACCAGCTGATTGACCCCAGAGGGTTACCCGATTAGGATCGCCTCCAAAGGCAGCAATATTCTTTTGAATCCACTCGAGAGCCATACGTTGGTCTTTCAGTCCGAGGTTCGTAACGCCCGCTGCTTGCGCTTGATACCCACCGGGGAACCCCAAGAAACCAAGTCGATAGTTCAAACTGACAGTTATTATAGGAGTTCCATTTTCTACGCTTGAACGAATCGTGTATGATGTGTTAGAGGTCGTATCATGCCCCAGACCGGCAGCAAAACCACCGCCATAAAGCCAAACTGCCACTGGCAGCTTAGAGATCTCTGTTGTACCTGAAGGCCGTATAATGTTGAGATTCAGACAGTCTTCTCCGACGCTCACGTTCTGATAGTCGAGGCTCTCTTGGTAGCAGTCGAGGCAGCATGCAAGACCGGGATATCGTGCATCGCGAGGCTGAACCCAAGTGTCAGCCACTGGCTCGGGATTCCGAAGCCGCGGGGCATGAGCGAATCGAATCCCAAAGAAGAGATCTTGATCAAATTCAGGCAAGTGACGACCAAGATAGGGTCCACTGGGAGTGGACACGAGGAGAGGTTGGATGCATTTGCAGTAAGTAGGCAATAGCACTGCCACGAGCAGGAGCTGAAGGAATGAAGGCATTCTGGAAAGCCCAAGAGGATAAAGGGACATGAGCGGCATTGTTCAACAAGATGGACTCGTGAAAGATGACACTGCTCATTGCTTCTGAACGTCAGTAATGTATGTTTTCTACTCCCTTGGTGATTCTATTATCTATGTTGCCGGATCAGGTCGGCTAAAGTAAACGTGCCCAAACAGCTTCGCTTGGTTAAATATCGCAGATCTTGGAAGCCCAGATTGATTGACTGGCCAATTGGAAGTTAGGTTGGCCATGAGCTGTGCAGCAGTACCCTGGTAACTTCAGGTACGGCTCGGCGACTTTGACATTGTCGGTCCCGAGCTACACAGAGGCTGCTTAGTATTGAGCTTGGAACCTCCTTCCAGTGAATTGAAAGCCTTACACAGGTCTAAAGAAAGATTGGTATTCCCTCGCCGTTAGTTTGGGCGTCTTCACGACTCCTGGCGGTGTCCTTATTCAGGCTAACCCGCCATTTGCTAACCCTAAGTCACTAGGATTCCTCCGCTACGTCCAGCACTTTGAGCGAATTGCGTATATAATATCTAGGAATGTTGAAATACCATCATCGCTACTTGGAATGAAAAAGTTGGAGATATGCTTGTTTTATGTGTAAGTCTTACTTAGAACCTTAGCTGAGTCTCGAGATGACACTACGCAATTCGTGCTTCGGCTTGGCTCCTATTGGTCAGGCCGTATAATTCGCACCCTTGTAAACTGCTTGTGTGACTCTTTGGATTGAATTAAAACAGTGAGCAACCCAGAAAGGGTTTTCCTTGGAGTTCTTGACTACTTCATCATTTGAATATTATGTGTGTAAATTCAAATGTCTGCTTTACGCGTGCTTCAAGCATTTTACGCATCAAAGAGGGTGCCATCATCGGTCTCTCGCGAGATCAAAAATCGAGTCCGCCACACTAGCCGCGTTCGTCACAACAGACACAGCAGTACTTCAATGGCAACACGAGAAAATCTTTCTTTTACCCTCCCGGATGGTCGCCGCCTCGGCTACTTAGAGTGTGGCTCACCCAATGGATACCCGCTCCTTTATTTCCACGGCTTTCCATCGTCGCGCTTCGAAGGCTCGGTGATGGACAACGCTGCCCGCAAGCGGTGTCTGCGAATCTTCGCCTTGGAGCGTCCAGGTTTCGGCATGTCAACTTTCCAGCCCAACAGGCGCATCACCGATTACCCACAAGATGTCAAAGACTTTGCCGCACATATTGGCCTTGATCGCTTTGCTATCGTTGGGTGCTCCGGTGGGGGCCCATACGCACTAGCCTGTGCCCATTTCCTCCCTCGTGAGATGGTCTCGGGTGTTGGCCTTTTGTCAAGCGGAGGCCCGTATGACAAGTCTTGGGATGGTATCCCAATTCAATCTAAATTAGGGTATTACGCTGCTCACTATTCACCGTGGGCATTAGGTGCCGTCGCGGGCGGGATGGTTGGTACAACCAAATGGCTTCTACGGACTGGGCCCCTCACCAGCTGGCTTGACAGATGGATGCGTGCTCAGGAGGACCCGACAAAGGTTAACGAAGCAGATAGAGATAATACCGAGCGGTCCCCAGAAGAAAAGAGGGAGAAGCTCATAAGGCTCCTATTCGAGGGTTTTGCGCAGGGCCCCCAAGCAGCTGTGCAAGAGGCCCAACTCCTTTCCGAGCATTGGGGATTTGATCTCGAGGATATCCATTACGACCCTGTCCATATATGGCATGGGGTCGAGGATGTCAATGCCCCTATAGAGTGGATTCGGAAGATGGCAAAGCGTATCCCGCAAAGCACATTGACTGAGTTTAAGGGAGAGTCTCATGGGTCGGTGGTCAAGCACCTGGAATGGATGTTTACGGAGCTTGTGCCAGACAGCGCCTGTGATTAATCGCGAAGTTGGACTCTTGTTAGCAGTGCACGTGTAAAATAGATAGATGTATTGTAGAGTATGCCATTTTTAATATTGACAACAATCACCTCTTAGGTAATGCATGAATTGCTCATTTAGCAGACTTCGGGTGAGTTTGTGTTGGATATTCCGCCTAGTATTGAGCCGAGTGATCCGTCGACCTCTATAATTAGTGTCTATATTATCTATACAAATCTTCCATTTAGTTACCATCAAAACCACCAGATGTACTCCGGAAGTAACACTCTTAATCTAGATTTTGCGCCTCACACATTTTGCGATACATCCCTCTTTGTGCCACCAACTCCGAATGCGTTCCCATCTCGACAATCTTACCACCGTAGAAGACGCAAATGACATCAGCGTCCTTGATTGTGGACAGGCGATGCGCCACCGAAACTGTGATACGGTCGCCCTTTTTAGCTGCTTCCGCAAGCACACCTTGCACAATCTTCTCACTCTCCGTGTCAAGCGCGCTCGTTGCTTCGTCGAGTAGTAGCACCCGAGGGTTACGGATAAGCGATCGCGCGATGGCGATGCGTTGCCGCTGGCCGCCGGAGAGCTGCGTGCCGTTGGATCCGGCGGGGGTCGCCATACCGTCGGGTAAGGAGGAGACAAAATCCCAAGCATTGGCAGCGCGGAGGGCGGCTTCGATCTCTGAGTCAGGGACCTCGGTGGCAGCATCTTGGGGTGTCATAGTTGAGTCGGAGGCGGTTGATGTCGGATCATCGATACCGAGGGCGATGTTTTCGCGTATCGTACCTTGGAAGAGCGTCGGCTCCTGCTGCACCAGAGAAACGATGCGGCGATAAAGACGCGGGTTTAGATCTGTCAGGTTGTCCCCGGCGATGCGAATGTTGCCCGTGGACGGGTCATAGAAGCGCTCCAGCATGGCGATCATAGTGGATTTACCACAGCCTGACGCTCCGACAAGAGCAGCAAACTGGCCCTTCTTGATCTCTAGATCTACGCCTCGGAGGACCATGGCGTCGGGGCGCAGCGGGTAAGAGAATCGGACCTTGTCCAGCTCGATAGGCCCGCCATCCTTTGGCTCGTTGTCTTTGTTGTCAGGCATTTCTTGCACGGTCGGTTCAAGGGCGTTGAGCCAATACATGTAATTGGCAGCATTCTTGCCCTTGGTAATACTGGTAGAGAACTGGAAGAGCTGCGAGGTGGCCTGACCCGAGAAGAAGACGCCCATGAAGGCGACAAAGAAATCGTACATGGATACTTCACCGAATGAGAGCAACCGGCAGCCGTACCAAAATCCTAGTGCCATGAACCAGTACTCTATAGACTGGGTAAAGGCGAACCAGATCATCATGCTGGTCAAGGGCGCCTTTGAGCCGGACACTGCGTAATCCAGCTCTTTGGTGTAACGCTCAAGCACGAGCTCCTCAATAGCGAGAGATGACACGGTGCGAATGGCCGTAACGGCCTCGGAGGCAATAGATGCACTAGAGGCGTTCCTCTTGGAAATCTTAGTGTCGAGCTTGACGTCAAAACGGACCTTGAGCCATCCGCAGCCGATCAAAGGCGGCAATCCAGCAAAGACGACTACTAGACCAATCTTCCAGCTATGTGCAATACCCAAGACACTGCAAGCCGTTACATTCAAGACGGAAATAAGCATAAGACCAACATTGAAGCCCATGAGCTCAAGCACCGACTGCGGATTCGAGTCGACGCGGCTGACGAGCGCGCCAACGTTATTCTCTTGACGGTCGAAGAACTGTAGATCCTGGCGGAGCATGTCGTTGAAGCTCTGGCGGCGGAACTTGTGCGTGAGATGCTGGGCGACTAGATTGGTAGAGTAGCCCATAAGGAAGTAGGAGATGAGGCAGCCGGCGGCTAGAACGATAAACATGCTGGCGAAGAAGTCTCCTCGCTCAGTCATGCGGTCACCGGTGAGTGTGAAGACATCTATCGTATGAGCGATGAGGATAGCTTGACCGGGGAAAGCGGCGGCTTGTAACGCAATCGATGTAAGTATGAGAAGAGAAATGTTGATAAATTGCTGAGGAGTGACTTACCAGCACCAAGGCAACCAAGAACGACACAAATGTATGCCCACTTTACCTCCGGGTTCTCAATAATCATGCGCCAGATCACAGAGAGAAGCCCGATCTCCTTATGGTTCTCAAAGTTATCACGTTCCTTCTGCGCCTCCAATCGGCTGCGCTCGCCAGTTGGGTATTTAGTCAAAGTCTTGGTCAAGTCGGCTGGATCGTTGTTGGTGTCAGAAGACGAATCATCTTCCTCCTCGTCTTTAATAACACCCCCACCCTGCTCTTCGCTTCCTAATGTCAGGTTCTGAATCTTAACGAGTTTTGCGTAGGCTCCATCTTTGGCGATAAGACCTTCATGAGTACCCTGCTCGATAATGCGGCCCTTGGTCATGACGACGATATTCTCGGCTTTGCGGATCGTAGCCAGCTTATGAGCAATTACGATGGTGGTGCGGCCCTCCGATGCACGATCGAGAGCTTCTTGGACGACGCCCTCTGCGTGGGGATCTAAGGCGCTGGTCGCCTCGTCGAGGAGGAGGACTTTTGGCTGGGAAACGACGGCTCGTGCGATGGCCACGCGCTGCTTTTGCCCGCCGGACAGAAGACTGCCTCGTTGACCAATATCTGTATCGTATCCGTGTGGCAGCTCAGAGACGAAGTCATGAGCAAATGCCAGCTTGGCGGCTTCTTGTACCTTGGCTAGACGCTCATCGTGCGATGCGTGTTCCATTGCCGTTCCGACGAGACCGTGGGCGATGTTGTCAAAGACGGAGCCCTGGAAGAGCACTGGCTCCTGTTGGACTAGTCGAACATTCTTGCGCAGCCAGTTGAGGTTCAGATTCTCAATCGGCCGACCATCGAGCTTGATCGATCCCGAAGTTGGCTTGTACCATCGCTCCAACAGTCCAACAATGGTGCTCTTACCAGAGCCACTTTGGCCGACGAGCGCCGTGACCTTGCCGGCTGGGACATTGAGGGTGAAGTCCTCGAGAACTGTGACACCTGGGCGCGTTGGGTACGCAAAAGACATGTTTTCAATCTCAAGGTGGCCTTCGATCGTCTCCGGCTGCTCGCCCGACTTGTCGAATGGATCGATGCTGGATTTGCGATCAATCAGTACAAACAGCTGCGCAGCGCCTGTCGCAGCACGGGTAAAGTCAATCGAGTACGGCGCCAGCATGGTCAAGCTAATGGCGGCGATAACCACAGAAAGCAAGACCGTGAAGATCTCGCCGGAGTCCTGAATCTCCCCGCGGGCCATCATGCGGACACCCTGCCAGAAGGCCAAACCAAAACCGAGATAGATGATAGTGTACTCGGTAGAGAACATGAGACCGAAGAGCATAGAAATCTTGCGGCCCCAACCGTGGGCTTCCTCGAGGTAGCGGTCGAACTTTCGAACGAGGCGCTCGCGCATCTCGAAAGCATGGACGGTGCGCGCGCTGGCGAGGACGCCTTCGGCAAATGAATTTGCTTGGGAGTAGACCTCTAAGATCTTGGTCTCGTAACCGGCCTCAATTCCCGCGACAACGCCCATGACGATGATGGTAGCAGGGGCGATGCAAAGACAGATCAAGGTAAGCTTCCACTGGGTGACAAAGGCAACGATAAAGGCTGTGACGAACGCCGACAGACCTTGAAAGGTGAGGCCGAATTTCTCGGCGATGCCAGCCTGGATCAGCTTGCCGTTCGAGGTGGCCTGCGTAGCAATGGAGCCACCCGTACCGAAATCGTAGTATGCGACCTCCTGACCGAGAGCAGAGCGGAGGTATGCGTGGCGTATGTTGCGGACAATGCGGTATGCCGCGTAAGTGAGAAGCACGTTGTAGGCGTAGGATAGAACAAAGCGGCCAATGCCGAGGTAGACAAAGTATAACCTGCGCAATTAGTTTCTATCACCACGTCTGGAGTTAAGCACCCAATACATACGCTAATTGTGAGGCATCATCACGGAAATCGGCTGGAGTAGACTTCTGGGATGCAAAGTCGGTGATAACGGTGACGAACCGGCCAAAGATGAGGTTCTGGAGCGCAATACCGGCACCAGACGCGATGGCGGCGACGATGCTGATTGCTTGAAGTCCGTATTCCATGGCTCCGGCGTATCTAAAGATCCTCTAGAACCAAGTTAGCTATCATTATGCCGTACTTGACAGGCACAGGTGGCCTTCACGCACCCAGTAGGCGGACCAGCCAACCATCTCCTTGGGCTCATCCGGCTTCGGCTCCGGCGCCGCCTCCGGAGGCGTTGACAGAGACTCATCGCTTTGCTCTGGCTTGCCCTTCTTCTCGTCTAGCTTCGCCGGCTTCTCCTTGTCGTTCGCGTCCGCCATGCTGGCAAAAACGGTGGGCGTACCCGGGCGACTGCGAAAAAAAGAAAAAGAAAAAAGAAAATCGGCGTCGACAGAAATTCAATTCGCTTCGCTGTTTGTGTGTGACAATGCGACAATAAGAAACGGTAAAATGGTCCCTGGAAAAGGAGAATGCCCGCCAGCAACGATATGGATCAGAAAGGAGGAAATTCACGGCATTTAACAACAATGAACATCTTGAAAAGTTCACGTCCCATCCCATACGAAACATGCAGCGCGTTTGTCAACGGCTGCCGACTTGGAGTTTTACCAGGAGCTAGCTCGGGCCTCCGCGGCCGCCGATCCGCTTCTTAGAGTGTGTGGAGAACAAAATCTCGGCGCGGCGCATGTTTTGGTGGTGTGTGCTCGTTTGCTGGGCGGACTTTTCTGTTCCCACTTGCGCCCGAGTGAGAGTAAGCATCGAGTGCGTCATCTCGGCCAGGAGATGTGTTTAGGGTTATGACTTGACGCCAACGGGTCCCGAGGACTGCTATCAGATTAACAATCATGCTCACAAATCTGTTCAGTGGTGAAGTATCCAAACGCCAGCGTTTCTTTGTACTCGGAACTCGGGCCTTGCCAACCCCCGAAGGCGACACGTTTCAATGTAATCAATGTAATAAAATATCAATGTTATTCTGTGTAAAACCTAAGGCTGATCAGCTAGACATACTCAATGAAAAGCATGTATATATTATAAGCACATCTCTGTTACGATGTTGACCAGATACGCGACCAGCTCAGTGACCATAGGAGGGGTCCACTTTAAACTGTGCAAGAAGACAAACACTCTTAGTGTAACAGAACAAGTTCGCTACTACCAAGTAGGCCGGAGAGCTAGGTATAACGAACAGGGTACGACTCAATTACAAGACTCAATCTTAGAGAGACTTTAAGATCTTCAGAAATCTCTGCCTACTAGTACTTAAGGGACTACTGTAATTACGTGTCGCATCCCGATCGGGGCTGTGTCGGTACCGCGTCGATGACTTACTGGGTCGCCCGTTATACTTCTACTATAGTCTATTGGATATACTGTAATAACTATAAGAAATAGAGATCGTAGCAATCAGCATAAGCTTGATCCTTATTGTGGATCACTAGGTGCACAACCAGAGTTTATATCGCGAAGATGATCGACTCTGCTTACAGAAGTTCACACTTTGAAGTATCTTCTCGGACTTATCGGCGAAAATAATCCTAATACCGATAATCCCTCCATGCTCGATCACTTTATGTCTTGATAGAGAACTCATAGAATGTTGAATTTCTTATAAAAGGAAAAGGTGAAAATAGCAGACGCATGCAGTAATTACATGCACCCTACTGCACTCCTACCGGTGACACCATGGATCTTAGCCCTGCGTGCCTAAATGCACGTAATAGAGCGTGTCAGGAATGCAGCAGGTTGGTTTTCTCACTTGGAGAGGTCGTTCGCAATCATGCTAATAATCATATTTGTGGACAGGAAGAAAATCAAATGTACGATTACTCCTTGGGTAATAGCTTCCAGACTCCGGCGCTAATTCTAACAAGGCGATGGGGAGCGACCCATATGTGGGCTATGCCTGCGAATGGGCTTCGAGTGTAACTTTCCGGTTAGACGTAAAGCAGCCTATAAAGGGGGTCACAGGTAATCATCAATTACTATAATATGAGTCCAGACGTAGGGCAGGAAGCTAATCAATTATTTCAGTGTCCCGCGTTCGTCGCGTTCGTCACGGCTCCCATCAATTCCTCCTATAAAAGCCAATGTAAATGACACGGTAGATTTCGGCGAGCAGAGCAGTGGTTGGCAAATTCCCTCAAAGGTATGCCTGGAACTGTGAGTAGGTACTCGGAAGACCTCTTGGGATCACTCTCTGACTTATACAGGATTGAGTTGTTCTTCCAGAAAGTGAGCTGCTGGCTACCTATTCTCCACCACTCTCGATTCTTTGAACGATATTTCTATCTGCAATATACTTCACTACAAATCGTTGCTCGGGATAAAGCTAGTGACGATGCTGCTTATCTCATTTACAATATGTTTGCTCTCACGGCAAGATTCTCCGCTTCGACCACCTTCAAGGATATCCCGCCCTTGGAACGTGGCGACCAATTTTTGAAGGAAGCAATCGCCATAAAAAACAAAGTAATGTTCAGTGATGACGTACCGACTATAGAGGTAGTCCAAGCAACAGTTCTCCTCACCTCCTATTATGTTGCCGCGGGTCAGCTTTCTCTCGCCTCAATTATGACAAGCGTCTGTCTACGTCTCGCATACAGCATTGGATTAAACGAGATCGATTACGAGGACTCTATGAATGAGTATAGCTCTCCAGATCACTCACACGAATGGTCAAAAAAAGAGGAATTGAGAAGACTTTGGTGGGCGATTTGGGAGTTTGACCAACTAGTATCAACCCTATCCCAACAGCCAAGGTCAATCAATAGCTCACAAGTCCATGTGCGTCTGCCTGTCTCCGACACGGCGTGGTATTCAGGCATTCCGGTGTATTCACCACATTTGGCTCTAGGAGGCCCTGATATTGCATGGAGGGTCCTTCTGAGCTCCCCGAATCAGAGCGCGCGAGCATGGTGTTTGGTCAGCCTTCATCTATTCACCTTTGTAATGGGAGCGCAACGAGAGCCTTCTATAGCGACTATTGACTACTTAACCAAGCTAGAGCTATCACTGAGCTGCTTTAAACTCGCCCTGCCACCGATATTTTACTTAGATTCCTTGATCCTTACTCAGAATAACTTTGCAGATGGAAACTGGGCTATTTCTACGCATCTTCTGCTCATGGCGTGAGATCACCATCTAAAAATGTATGTAAGACAATGGGACCTAGCGGCTAACTTTTTGTACAGGGCGGAGATTATTTTAGAAGAGTTGAAAACGGAGAGTGTCGTTTTCAACATGTCTTCAAGCAGTCTAGAGGTATCTATGGGCTCTCAGCTTAGCCGGATAGCCCATGCATGGACATCGGACTATATCTCGCTATGTCATCCGTTGACATCATGTGGTCTTATTGGCTCACGCGGAACGGTTGTTCAGAATCGTATGACTGATGTGTGGCAGAGGAGTGAAATCACACAGCTTCTCTTAACCCACTTTGCCAGAAAATGGAAACTAGGTATCGTCTTACTTCGTAAGTTATTATCTGGAATGTATAATTTGAGGCTACTAACTCATCTACCATCTCAGGCTTGCATGACGCTTTTACTAAGGGTAGTGAAGCTTTGCAATTTGACTTCGAGGATAAACATTTAGCGAAGCACTTTCTTCTCTTCTGGCCATCACATCATAGGCGCAAGCGGCGAGGACTTTCTATGGTAACCACACAGTCCAACATAAATGATGCTCAGGAGTTCTCTCAAGATATCGACTTACAAACTGGGCAGCCTGATTTATCCTTGTCATACGAATCCCCTTTATTCTTTAATAACCCCTTGGATGATCTGTCGACACAATTTATCCCCGATTATTCGAGCCAGTAAAATATTTCTACCAATTATGGCCTACGCTCTTCTTTGCACTACAGATCGCGATCGTGCATGATTAAGGCTCTTATTTTTCGACATAATATATGGTATTGAATCGTTGACTACGAGCAGGTCTAACACTGCTAGAGATCTTGTCCATTAATGCGTGATGAAATTGATTACTTAGAATGCAATACGGGCATGTGTGTTGGTCGTCTCTAGACAGGGCTTTGCTGTGTTTACTGCCAAGAAAAACCTTCACAATCGACTTCAGACGTCGAGATTTTAACTACACACCGTACTTTTCTAGTGTAATGTATTACTTTATGCTTATTGATTGAACTCACTTACAACCTTGTGCTAAGACCAATAACCCAACCTAAGATAGCATAGTGAGCATCTACAAATTGGGCGGATGATGTGGGTACGGTATTTTCAGAAATCCCGTACCCACTGACTCGGCATTCACAGATTGGGCGGATGAGAGTGTGTACGATTTGCTTCGAGAATGCCGTACCCACTAACCAGGCTGGGATGTTTTCCGGTGTGGCCGGGCGTCTATAGGATTAAGAGAGTGCTGAACAAGTTTTTGAATATAAATATAACGTCTTTGTTTTGACATGAATTTAGCATCATCACTCATATAACTTTCAAAGACAACACACCTTAAAGACAGCCACAATGGTCAACCCTAGTTTCATCCCTTTAGTTATTGATCAGCAAAGCGTTTTTCCTGCTGGTGCCCAAGCTGAGACAACCCATTCGGCTTCTCTGAATGCTGATTACGTTAAGTACATCAGTGCTAGACCGGAGGATGCGGTCGCTGCTGCAATATCCTCTTGGGAGGCCTTCCAAACCTGGTCTCAGACTAAGCCTCGTGATCGTCGAGCCATCTTGTTGAAGACGGCCGAGCTGATCCGTGAGAATAGTATAGAGCTCCGTGGATTATGTGTAGAGGAGGTGAATTGCACAGACTCCTTTGCTGAGATCAACGTTGAATGGTCTGCACGCCATCTTGAGGAGATGGCTGGCCGTATTACAACAGCTCTCGAGGGGGACATTCCTGTCGTTCAGACGGATGGGCAAATGGGATTCGTTTTCAAGAAACCCATTGGACCTGTTCTATCTATTCCTCCGTAAGTCTCGTTGATATCTTTTTGCTCTTGTATATTGCGCATCCAGGTCAAAGCTAATTTACAACATTGAACCTTAGGTGGAATGCGCCTCTCTACCTTGCGACTAGGGCAATGGATCTTCCACTGGCTGTCGGATGCACTGTGGTACTCAAAGCTTCAGAAAAATGCCCCCGTGTGCACCACCGCCTCGCACAGCTATTTCAGCAAGCAGGGCTCCCTAGAGGAGTCCTCAATGTCATACAAGCTCGGCGTGAGGACGCTCAGGCTGTGACCGAGGCTTTGATAGCTCACCCAAACATCAGACTCATCGAGTTTATTGGCTCAAAAGCTATTGGTTCCAAAATTTCAGAGGTTGCAGGGA
The DNA here is from genome assembly GCA_022814615.1 of Waltergamsia citrina. Taxonomy (NCBI): domain Eukaryota; kingdom Fungi; phylum Ascomycota; class Sordariomycetes; order Hypocreales; family Bionectriaceae; genus Waltergamsia; species Waltergamsia citrina. Next base: position 54,216 of record JAKLNE010000057.1, on the reverse strand, counting down.
AGCATTTGAAACCTCTCGTCTTAGAGCTCGGCGGAAAATCAGCCGCAATTGTGCTTGATGACGCGGATTTGGAATTATCGGCACGAGCCGCTATTTGCGGCGCATTCGGTAATGCTGGACAGGCTTGTTTTGCGACGGAGCGCGTCATCGTACACAGTTCTGTCTCTGAGAAGCTCATCCAACTGATGGTGGAAGAAGCGAGCAAGTTCCCAATGTCGGGTGCTGTCTCACGCGAGGGCCCTGAGCGCTTTCAGCGTATGCTGAATGAGGCGGTTCAAAAGGGCGCCAAGCTACACTACGGATCACTCGAGCTCAAGAACCCGGTGATGCCACAGGGTGTCATTCTTGGAGGTGTGACTGCAGGAATGGAGATCTGGGACGAGGAGACCTTTGCGCCATGCACTTCTGTTTACGTCGTTGACTCGGAAGAAGAAGCCATCGAAGTCGTTAACAATAGCCAGTACGGTCTTTCCGCGGCTGTGTACAGCAAGCGTATTGATCGGGCGATGAATGTTGCAATGCAGCTTGATGTTGGTCAGACGCATATCAATTTCCCATTTGGCACTGGCTCAGATGAAGGTGAGCATATGCTTTGATTGAGTTCCCCGCTGTCTATGAGGAAGAAACATTTACTAATTTAGATTCTTTCGATAGCTACTTTGCCTGTTGGTATTGCTAAGGCAAGCGGCCACGCGCGTCAGAACGGCAGCTATGGCCTCGAAATATTCCTCACGTTAAGGACTGTTACCATTAATAACCCGGATAAGCTGACTTCAATTATATAAAGTCTCAGCCAATATTACGCTGGATAGTTTAGAAAATCAACAAGATATTGTAGATCGATTTTATAGCTTACAGTGCTCGTGAGGGTTATAATCCTCTTATGAATATCTTGTGATAGTACCTGTATTGCCTACAAGTAGAATTGGACAGGTTGACTGCCAAGTCAATCAAACAGGACGAACCTTAGAACAGACAGCTAAAGAGTCCGAGGTTCGTTATGCCGCTTGAATATTCGATATGGGATATAGCGAGCTGGTCGGGCTGGTCCAGGTAGATCTATAATGCGAGTCCGACGAAAACCTGTTACGGTGGCGCACAGACTATTTTGGCCGATCAGAGCCATCGCCAGAGAACTAAACCTGCGCAGCGGCAATGATCAGCGTTATTGTACAGCTAAGCAGTATCTGGAGCCCATACTTTGTCGAACCTAACGACCAACCTCGTTATACTAGGGCTATGATACTTCTCGTCCCGTTCGCAGTTGTTGAAATGTGATTGTGCCTCCTGATGACATGGGTGCTGCGCCGGGCGAATGGGAAGATGTTGTCTCAGGCTGAAAACAGCACCGAGGCCCCGAACTTGTACACCTTGTAGATAGCTTCACGTTCATTGGCAACGCAGATAGGTCGGGTCAGCGGAATTAGATCAGCTGCAAAATCATTGTGTCGTTGATGATCTGAAGAAACTTATCCGGCGACAATGGGCAATGTGGCAATCTTGCAGCTTTACTAGCATAGTTGATTGGTATGCAGCTGTAAGAAAACACTAGATCACATGGCTTTTGTAAGACATTAAGAGAGAATGGTACCTGCATTTGTCTATCAGCAGGTGCCTCGGCTCAAATGCCTACCTAACCAAAGTTTGTTTTTTAGCGTGAAACGGATGAAAGGAACTAAGGCTGATCAAAATGCGGGGATGGGCTCGCTATGAAGACCCTGGCAATGTTGTAAATTGTACAGAGTAATTCGTAAGATGCGGGCTCTTGGGGAGGGTTGGTCGACGCCAATACCCCTGTTGCATAAACCGGCTGTCGGCACAGCATGTCCAGCTCGCAAAGGGCGTCTTGATCCGTAGAGCCCGTATTTGCCCCTTCTTCTTACCCATGCACCTCAAGTCTTGGGGTTCCCCGCCTTTAAGTAGGGCAGGCCGTGTCTTATCAGCTATAGTGGCAGCTCAATGAGCCAAAATAGTATCAAGCGTGACAGCTATCTGCTCTTTGAAAAGTTTTGTTTGTCATAGCCACATTGTCCTCTCTTATCGTCTCGTTATAAAAAAAAAAGCCATGGCATCACCTGAACCCGCGTCAGAGCGCAAACGAGTACGAACCCAAACTCAACTGGAGAGGAAAAGGCTGGCCGACCGCCTCAAGCACAGAGAGAACCGATTAGAGACCAAAGAGCGCCTAACCAGAATTGAAAATGATCTTGAGACGGTCGGCAACTGTCTCCAGAACATTGTCCGACTGCTCCATTCCAAGCCTCTAGCGCCAGCCGAAGCCCCAGCGCCTGCCCTGCCGCCAACTGCATGCGCTTGCCAAGCTCCATTTTCTGATGAATATTTCGACTCTGAAAAAAGACTTATTTCGGAACCTCCTTCATCGAAGACTCCACTTCTCACATCTGGGGAAGATGATGTCCTTGGCTTTCAGAACTATAGCTTTGGAGAAGATGCCCCGCATGAGCTAATAGCCAAGGCCTCAGAGCCATCTCCTTGGACACGCCAGCGCAATGTTGCAGATAACAGCCTGATTAGTTGCCGATGTGGTCTACAGCATATCGACAGCTTCATCAGTCTGGATTATTGCAGTATCACCTCTCTTTATCAAGGCCAACTTGTTATTCCGCACACTCAATTTTTCACTCAGCCTGCATCCCATATGGAGACATTCAATGGTGGAGGAGACATTTTTCATCCATCGCCTTCATTGCCACGTTTGCCATCCTTTTCGGCCCTGATGCTCCATTTCGCAGAGGAAAACGTACTCACACTTCTCATCACTGGCATTCTTCGCACATACTGTCACAAAAGCATTCAACACATGCTAGCTTGTTATTTGCTAGGCTATTGGTGTATGCGGGTATGTCGCGTTACGCCCTAACCACTGTGATATCTTTAGTGCTATGGGTTTGCTGATTTTATACTTATAGTGGCGGATAAATCCAAACCTGGAAACTATAAGAGATGTTCCCCCATGGATGATGCCAACAGAGGTACAAAAGTGGCATCCTCACTCTGTGGTAGTAGACTATCTCCCTTGGCCGCGCCTCAGAGATTATCTTTGCACAAGTGGCGACATGGACCCTCGTCATTCATTGACGTTCTACCTTGAGTCCATGGAGTTTCTGTGGCCTGCAGAGTCGCCTGCTTTTGTACAAGACAAGGAAGGAAAAGTTTCAATAAGTCCAGACTTCGAGGTAGCAGTGGCTACACTCAGTTCCTGGAAACTAGGCCCGCCGTGGACCGAAGCTTTTCCTCACCTTGTTCATCTTGTCAATGACTAGGATGGGGGCCTATCATGCCTCATTCGCTAGGAATAAATATCGCTTCGAGGGAATGTGTTCTTCTTAAAATCACATTTCTTCATTTGAGTCGTGAGTTATGATCACTCCACCTCGTCAATACTCAGGCAATATACTTGATGCCCCTCAGAAAAAGAGATGCCCATATTGTTTGGGTGGTCGACCCGACCACGTTTAGTTACATCGTTCGGTTGCATTGGCCCACTTTTGTCGAAGTGGTCGACTCGTCCACCTTATCAACAGAGAGCAAGGGTACACTTCTAGATATCTATCAGAATAAAGAAGAAATCGTATATAATATTTAGAAGAACGCGTGATGTAAGCCCCTTATGTCGGATACCTAGAAAGTAGAGCTTTCATTTGCTTCGGAGTACAATCTCGTCTTGACACAGGTTTTTACTGCCGCCAGTATGCATCTCAACAACGGAGTCGCCGTTCTATTCCTAGGCTTAGCCCAGACAGCTATAGCACTCACCAGCGATGCAACAAAACAAGCCTGCGATGAGATTTCTAAGTCACTGCCGAAGCGTGTCTCGACATACTTCAGTCTGACTTACACCAAAGAAGTCAATTCGTACTGGTCCACAGCTCTGCGCGATGCCAAACCAGCCTGCTTAGTGCTGCCGCAATCCGCAGAGGAGGTGTCTGTCGCAGTGAAGACGCTAAAGAAATACCCCACGGTCCAATTCGCTGTCAAAAGTGGCGGGCATGATCCGAATAAAAGGCACTCATCGATTGAAGATGGCGTGCTCATCTCTACCAAAGATCTCGCCGGCGTGACATACGATGCAGAGACGGGGTTGGCTCATGTGAAGCCCGGGGGTGAATGGAACGATGTCTGTGGCCCGCTTGACGAGCAAGGGGTGACTGTTGTTGGTGGTCGCCTTGGTGAGTCTATATGCTCATTGACTTGAAAGATTTACTCACAGAAACCAAGGTCTTGTTGGAGTTGGCGGCTACCTGCTTCAGGGCGGAATCTCGTTTCTCTCAACTCAATATGGTCTTGCCGCAGACGTATGTCGATTGTACCCTTTCACGCTTGCTAGTCTCTGACATCACACACAGAATATTGTCGGATGGGAAATGGTCGCCGCGAATGGATCAATCTTGAACATTGAAGCCGATAAACAACCAGACCTTGCCGTCGCCCTTCGCGGAAGTGGAAGTCAATTCGGTGCGCCGGCTCCCGTGCTTATTGCTTTGATAAATCGATTTATTAACTGTGAACAGGTATTGTCACGAAGTTTACCATTAAAGCGCATCCCATTGGGGAGGTTTGGGGCGGTATGCGGACCTACGATGCATCAAAGTCCGACGAAATATACGAAGCACTCCACGACTACGTCAAAGCCAATGCTGACGACCCAAAGACTGCAATCATTTTAACAGATATCAAGGCTATCGGAGGAGCAAACATATTTTTAATCTTTTACTTCAACGATGAGCCCGAAAAACCGTCATCAGGAGCGCTGTCCAAGTTCCTCGATATCGAGTCTACGTTAGACCTGACATCTGTGCAGTCCTATTCTGAATTGGTATTGTCCTCCCTTCCACCTTCAATATGTGCTCATTCTAACGTTTCCAGCTTAAAACCAATGGCCAAGGGGCAGAGCTTTTGCAGTCTCGCGTTTTATTCAGAGTAAGCAGAAAGACAGTGTTGCCCCTCGAGCTACATCTCTAACTTGCTCTCTTAGACCTTCACGCTGCCTTACTTGGAAGATAAGCCCGAAATCTATACCGAAATTTCGGAGAAGTTTGATTCACTTCTTGAGGACTATCTTAAAAACCCTCTCAGGCTTGCTTCGCAATGCTCAATCGACTTTCAGCCATTTCCTTCTATTATCGGCGAGCATAGCGAAGCAGCCGGTGGTAATGCGATGGGCATCTCCGGTAGCGATATTGACCGTATCCTACTGGAGATCCAGTGCTCATGGACCAATAAAGGCGATGATCAGATATTTAGCGATGTTGCTAAAGAACTCACAGATTGGTTGTATGTCCAATTGCCCAAGTGGACAGGTGGCAAAGACTATTATCTTCCATTCCTCATGAATGATGCTGGTTGGGACCAGAACGTTACAGGCATTTACCGAGACTATGCAAAGTTTAAGTCTTTGCAGGCTCAGATGGATCCGGACCATTTTTTCAGCAGCAGAGGTGGAGGCTTTACATACTAAGTGAAATGGCTATCTAGGGCATGGTAGGTTCTTCAGTGAACTATCTTGGTTGTAATTATTCGCCCTTTTGCTAGTCCTGTGGCTATTGATTCCCAAGGAGCAAGATGATCAATATGAAGCTTTTACCCTGCTCCAATTTCTTCGGTTTTTATTTAGCAGATCCAGTTGCCCTTCTCGTCTTCCCACCCAAGCTCCGCATATGTCCATCCCATCTGCGTGTTCTTACCATCGACCTTGATGTGCTGGTTCGCGATATTATTAGACAACCGATGCTTGCCAATGGTGCTCCATGCCTCGTTCATCGCCTTCATCTCATCGTCACTAAGCGTCACCAGCTTAATGTTCTCCTCGATGCGCTTGGGGTTGGCGCTCTTGGGAATCACGTTGACACCGCGCTGAACAGCCCACGATAGCGATACTACGCCAGTCGATACACCATGGGCCTGTGCAATGTCGTCGAACAGCTTATTGCTGCCACCACCTCGCAGTGTTCTGTTTCCCGGCCATCTTAGTACTCAAGAAATGGGAGACGTTGGGGAACGGGGGATAACTTACGCCCAGCCCATGACCACAATGCCCTTCTCCTGACAGTACTCAACCAGCTTATGATGTGGGTTGAGAGGATGCAGCTCAACCTGGTTAATAGCTGGCACCACCTTGCTCGACGCCGCCAGCTCCTCCAACGTCTTCGGCGTGAAGTTGCTGACCCCAATCGCACGACACTTCTCCCCCACCAATTCCTCCATCATCTTCCACGTCTCCACAAACGTCGGACTATCCCATTTCTTCAGCGGCTTCTTTTCGGGCGCGGGTGTTGTTGCCCAAGGCCAATGCATGAGGAAAACATCGAGATACTCAATGTCCAGATCGCGTAGGCTGATGCGAAGCGCCTCGGCTGGGTTGTGGTGCCATTCGCCCCAGAACTTACTGACGACGGTGATCTCGCTGCGGGGAATACCACTGTTGCGAACTGCGCGGCCGACGATTTGCTCTACGCCGTACATCTGCGCTGTGTCAATGAGGCGGTAGCCGGACTTGAGGGCGTGGATGATGGAGTCCTCGAGGGCCTTTTCATCCTCAGCATTGGCTTTCCCTAGGCCTGAGTGTTAGTCTGTCGTGTCAATAAATCATGCTTGGGATGTTTTTAAGTTACCCTGCCATGTTCCGAGTCCAACAGCCGGGAACTCGTGGCCTATGTGTACATTCTCGTTAGTCTATATTCAATCATAAGGACAACGAGCGGCGGGAATCTCCACGCCCTGATCTACTACGTCACATACCATTATTGAGCTTGAAGGTCTTGATGCAAGCCATAGTGCTTATAAATCCGTCGTCTCTAGGTAAACAAGAAATTTAAAGTCTAGTATATGTAATTCTCGTGTCTTTTGTCGTCTTCTAATTCTCAGAAATGTTTTCGTGACCAAAAAAGGTGACTCCGCCTCTCCGCGTATGCGATGTTTTAAAGGTCCCGATTCAGCCGCTCCATGACGCTGCGGATAAGGGCTTTTCCCCACCTCCCGAGCCATTTATTAGCGAATAGCCGCAGCAGACACACAGCATGAGCTTGATTCTTAGTAAAGTTGTACCTGGTTGCTTCCAGGCGGCGTATCCATGTTTGAGTATTACACGGACAGTGACAGACTGGTCTTACACAATTGCCTCTTTCGGCAATACTTCCAATCACCCACGTCCCAATACAGACAACGAGCCCACGCGGATCTCAGGACACGAGAGGACGAATGATAGTCGGAGACTTAGAGTACAATGCCGTTCTCTATTTGAAACAAGGGCATATCCTGCGGGGAGATCTTGCGGGGTGGAGATCAGGTAACTGTCATTTCCAGCTGTCGTATGCTTGTCATCAGACCCTTTTCTCGCGTGCTTGCCGTCAGCCTTGTGGAACTAAGGGAGAAATCTTCGAATATGCTTGATTTTATTCGTATTAAAAAAATGAAATGAAGAATGTTTGCATTGAATACTCTGATTCAATCGCACTTTGGCTTTCCTTCGGCTTTGTTTACAATGTCCAAAGATATTCTTACTCGGCTTCCTGCAGCCGTTGGCTGCTCAACTCCATCTTCGTGACGCTACACGACTCTCAAGGGCAGACACACACATGCCGAAGCTTGACGTTTCTCAACTTTCCCAAAGGTCAACAACTTTTCGCAGGAGCATACGTCATCTCAAAAATACTAGGGTAAAGAGGCTATAGATAGACATAACAGCCAACAGACAACAGAACATCACACCTTACCTCCGAAATGCCAACAGGCTCAGGAACATGGTTGGGTCACACAGCAGTACCACTTACCATTCAAACACATGCATCACTCAAGAAAAGCAAAAGCAAAGATTGCAGCAGCATTCACATGGTATGCAAATCATGGTATTCACGGATGGCCCGTCACGTCTTTTCACGCGTGTCACGTCAGCACGGCACCCATCCAAAGCACTACATAATCATCCGCCTCTCCTGCCCATCCAGTCTATATGTACTTATCCCAAACAAGAAAGGAAAAAAAAAAATGAAAAAGGTATCTCATGCTGTTGGATTTGTCGCGCAAAAAAATGGCATATCTCGCAGTAGGAGTAGGAGAGTAGAGGTGTGGGTATACTGCGGCAGTGGAGGAGTCGTTTTGGTTTCCGGACAGACATGTTCGTGTATTGTTGTTCTTTTCATCACCACCATTAAAAGCACCAATCATCATGCAAAAACAAAGTCACACTCTCACAGAGATTGACTTCACACGCTTCAAGTCGTGGCACCCGCAGCAGCATGGGAGCCGCTGTTGTTATCAGACGACGTCAAGTCGCCCCTAGAAGAATCCTTCTTCTTCTCTTTCTCCCCGTCCACTGGATCATCTGAGTGCGAGCCAGTCTCCATACCGTCGGCAACCTCGCCTTCAGTAGTGTTACGTAGAACACCAGGAGCGACGGGTTGCTTCCAGTCGTCGCGGCGCTCATGGAGGATGAAAGATTCAAACCACGAGGGAGCGATGAGACCAAGGAAGCACCATACAAGGACGAATTGGCCGATGATGAAGCCCATGATGTGCAAGGGGTCGTTCTTGGTCTCTTCAAAGTTGGGGTAGGCGAGACTGAGAATAATCGACAGCAGAGGAGCTGTGAAGTACCTGAGAACGGGAGCCCAGAAAACCGGGAATTTCCAGTTCTTGCCCAAGCCAATGACCGAGTTGAGATCGTGGCGGAGTTGATTGCCCTGAGTATTTTGTTAGTAACTAGTTCCACGAATTCAGTTCCACCCCGCGATGGATAGATGAAGCTTACCGAGTAGAAGGCCAGGAAATAAATCTTAGACGCCTGTTTGCGGTTCTTGAAGAACCTAGTCTCAATGGGCGCATCGGGCGTCTTGGCGATAGCAACAGCAACAGCAGCGACGACGAAGAAGAACGCGAAACCAGCGCCAGCGCCAGCGCCAGGGCTCACAGTGTGGCCGACGATGAGACCGAGCAGTTGGCCTCCAAAGTAGGCAACGTTGAAGACGATATAAGCGGGCTTGCCCACCTGTGTGAAAACATCCTCAAATCGGTAGAGAGAGGTGGCGCTAGCCGCTTCAGCCCACACGACAAAGACCAGTCCAACGTTGTTGATCCAGACGTCAATACCATCCATATAGAAGTAGCCAAACTCGGTAAGGTTGGGCAGGGACAGCAGGAAGCACACGAAGACCAGACCCGTGCAGACCCAAGCGCGGCTCCAGTTCTTAGCGAAGGGAGAGTCCAAGATCAGAGTCATGACGGCGTCCAGCATCACAAAGGTGGAGCTTACACCGACAACCATGAGCGTGAAGAAGAAGAGAGCGGAGAAGAAATTGGCGCCGGGCATCTGGACGAAGGCCTCTGGGTACGTCATGAAACCCAAGCTATAGCTGCCCATGGGGTTCTCCGGATCGGGCGTCAGGCCCAGGAAACCGACAATACCGAAGGCAGCAAAGGCAAGGGAAGCCTCAAGGAAAGCATTGGTGCAGCAGAGAAGAATGGCGTCCTGGGCAATATTGGCGAACTGGCGGTTGTAAGAGGCATAGGCCGTGTAGAAACCGAAACCAACACCAGTGGAGTAGAAGACCTGTCCGACGGCATCCTGCCAGATCTTAGTGCCGGACAGTGTCTCGGCTCTGAAGGTGCCAAAGTACATCTTGATACCCTCGCCAGCATCGGGAAGCGAAGCACCACGTCCGATAAGGATGACAATGACAATCAAGGGAAGGCCCATGGTGAAGTAGACGACGCGGCCAGTCCAGCCAGTGCCCTTGAACATACAAGCCCAGACGAGGAACCAAAGGAAGGCGTTCCAGCCCACCAGGCGGCCATCGAGGGAGATGTTGTCGTAGACGACCCAGCGACCAGACTTATCCGGGTCAACGGCACCAACGACCTCGTACATGAAGTAGTTCTCGGTATCGCCAGCCCAGGGGAGAGGGCTCTCGAAGGACTTTTGGAAGTAAACCATGCCCCAAGCGATAATAGGGATGAAGTAGACGGAGACGACGAGACCGACAAAGTTGAAAGCCAATCCAGTGCCTCGCATGCGGCGGCTAATACTGTTAAAGGCGGTTACAGTACCTCCACGATAAGCGTTACCAGCGGCCAGCTCAAGAGACATGGCTGGAATAGCGAGGAGGACCAAGGCCATCAGGTACGGGATGAACCACTGGATGCCATTGTTGTTGAAGACAGTGGAAGGGTATCGCAGGAAATTACCCATACCAATAGTGCCACTGAGCGAGGCGAGGAGGAAGGCCGTACGCGACGGCCATTGATCGCGACCATCGGCGGCTTTTGTGGGCGGTGGGAAGACCTTTTGGACGACGCTCTTGATTGCGTTCATGATGACGGATAGAAGACGGCTGTAGAGCCGTGATACGCCTAACGAGGCAAAATGAAATAAACAGAAAGAAGAGTAAGTAAAGAAGTTAAGTTGGAGTAAAAAGTAGTAGAAAACCGGGTAGGTTGGTGGATGGAGAGGAAGGGTCTATTATATGGGGTTTTTTTTGGCTTTTGTGTTTCTCTCTGGACCCTTGACAACACGCGAGCAGGAACTTCAACCAAGCCCAGACTTTTTTTTAGAGAGATTTCCCGGATGCAAGTTTTCTATTTCAGCCAGGATCGTGGGACCTGAAGAACGGGACAGGGACGGTATAAGAAGCCAACTGGAGACCACCAAGACCAGGCTAGGCAAGGCAGGACGAAGAGCGAGCCAACAGCGGTTCAAGACCAACCAAGCAAGAGAGCTTTCGGAGACGGCGAAGTGATGTCTGATGAAAGGGGTGGCCGGGGTGGAAGCTGAGTGGGCCGATCCCCCCGGTCATGGACATCATGGGCCCCCACCGGGCGAACCGTAACAGCGACGAGCTGAGGAGGGAAGAAGACGCACGCAGCACATGATGGTGTTGCGTAAGCGTGCATCCCAAGAGACTTGGCATGACGCTGATCTCAACTTGGGTTGGTATTGTGAAGAAGATGATATGATATACGTATCCATCCATGATTATTACTACTGAGTACTAAGTTACTAGTATCCCGGCTGTATGTAGGCGATGGAATACTCGTAATACTGTAATGAGAAGTGGAGTCACTGTTGGCTGCCGACTCCCCTGTAGACGTCCCTGTAAATTCAGTGATGGTGTCCTGTACAAGCGGGCGATCAGCCAGTAACACGGCTGTATCTCAGGGCTTCATGCCCGCTAAACCTCTGCTGTTGAGCACCGCGGCCCCCCAAAAGCAGCGCTAACACCCGCTGGGACACCTGCTGGAGGGTGGGAAAAGCGGGGAGCCCGCAGAGGCACGGCAGTGGATAATAAGGTTATTTCAGCGCTGTCTTCCTATTTGCTCAGCGGTCTCTCAGCGCATGCACCTTAAAACTTAACTGCGTTTAAAGGCGCGGGAAGACGCCAGCGGCGTTTTTTGTGCCGAGCGGCTCAAGGTACGTACCTTTTTTTCGGTTCCAACCTCAGGCCAACTTGAACTTCGTAATGACGCCAGGTCTCTTACTAGGCCTATGTCACTCCTTTTCTAACTCCCGTCGATAGCCTCGATCTCTTCTCACGAGACGTCACTTAACCTCAACTACGAGCACTCTGTATCACCGTGAGAATACTCGCAGGTCCCACCCAATTCTCACTGGTAGATAACAGCCTAGTCGTACTCTTATGTCGCAGCCTATGACACGGTTTGTATTACATGCATAGTACTCGTACTCACGTTGTACGACTACAGTATCCTCGTCTGGCCGTGATCTCACCACCAAACAAGCTTCGGTTTCTCCGGTCCCCATGTCTTCCTACTCCATATCCATGCCGCTATCATGCAGGCCAAGATCCCAGCACACGTTGCTCCCAAATTGCCTCATCCATGACCATTTTCACCATCCCATAATGTTAGCCCAGCCAAGATCTCGCCTTTAGCTAGCAGCGCAATGGTGTCGCCACAGGCCTAAACGCGCATATTCACATACGTTACGAGCAAATCACATCCTTTCAATGGCTTCTTGTCTGCAGGTCTTGGACGCTGCAGCCTGTTGAATACAAGAGTTTTAAGACACTTGGCTAACCGAGACTAATGGAAATCAGGATTTTGCGTTCTCAAGAAGAATCGAGCGGTGCCTCTTGGCTCATCATGCGTGCGATTCGTGTCCGTGCCATTCCACTCGGTCCCGTTTTCTTTTGTTCTTGTCGTCACACCTTCAACAACTTCTTGTGGGGGTTTTCCGCCAGACGGAACGCTCAAGTAGTGATGAACGTTTTAGCGCCAACAGTTGCTCCCGTTGCCGTCGCCCTCCGGAGACCTCTCAGCGGATGTAATACATCATCATATTCACTTATCAATAGAAGGCGAGGATAAATCGGCATGCCCACTGGAGCCAGCTAGCAAAAAGCCATGCACAGGATTCGCGTGCTGGTTTGATGATGATCCGGGGTATTTCTGACAGACTCCAGAGTGAAACTGCAACGTATCCGGGCGCAGACGCTCCATCTCCATTGTCATCCACCCGCCGCCTCCACTGAGATCGCTCTCCCCTGTTTGGGGCAACGAGCTTACCTTTGGGGCTCGACCCTCTCTTCCATTAATTACGGTTCCCTACCCTTCCTTCTGTGGGATCCCTGTTGGCTTGGTTTGAAGAGCGCACGGTCGCACTGCAATGTGTTTCGCAGCTCGCCGGACGGCCGCGCAAGATCTCGTGACTTGATGGAAAACCTCTCTCTTTTTCTTTTTTCTTTTCTTTTCAAGAGCTGAAAATCACCTGTTTTCCACGTCTGTTGGCTCTTTTCCCTCTTCTTTTGGGCTAAAAAAATGCCTCCACTTTACAAAGTCTTGAGCCAAGCGACGGTCCGATACTCATGTACAGACAAGCCTCGACCTCGGTCATACCTTGAAACGGAACCTCGATTATTGGCTTGGAAACTGAAAAAACGGTCCACTTATCGCACCAGCTAAGACTCCGTACAGATTTTAGTCTGCCTCTAAATCTCTCCTCTGCTACGCCGCAATCACGCGACAGGGCCTTGGCCAGACGGGGCAAGGAATACCATAAGCAGCACAGACTGCCGGCAGGCTGACCATTCCCTTCCCTGTACCTTGTCGCGCGACCGTGGGAGCAAACATCATTATCTGTTACTACCTTATCTATTTTGGACCGCGCCCCAGTTGTCTACACTTACGCCGCTACCATTTTTCCTTGCCTGGCAGGGTTGACTTTAGACTGCAGTGGGTTTTTCTTATCTTTTTTTTTTTCATATTCCCGGACAAGGCCGATCGACGGCATTTTACACGCGCTGGCCGCGCGCCTCTTGAATGACTAGCGTTCTGTGCCTCGCGATTAATCCTAGACCCTGCAGCTGGAGCGGTAATGTCGTGGGATTTTCCTCCTTCCTATGACGGATGAAACGACATTGCAAAAATCTCCTGGTCAATTGTCCCTGGTATTTGGTAAGTTACAGATGACTACAAACAGCATGGTTCTTCTCCAGAATTTGGTGTCCCTTCCTGGTGGCGAATCCCCCCAGTGATACGACGTCAATGTCAAAGAATCCTAAGTCTGACCTTCGTCATCTCCTGCGCAAATGCCTGAATGTGGTAAACCTTTGCGCACATCGAAACGTGAAACCAAAAAAAAAGATTGTTTGTCAATCACCGCAGCCTTAGCACGAGGATCCCGTTCTTCCCGCTTTCGCTAAACTCTTTCTGTACTTTTGATGATTTGACATTCAAACGCCGCAATCAAGCTGGACTGTGCATTGCATGGCATGGTCCGCATGGATAAGCCTTGACCACCCAGTGGACAAGCTTCTTGTTCCATGCATGCTTCTAGAAGACTTCTATCTTCCGTTCTTTTGGAGACGAGGCGGCAGGCAGCAGGATAACGATGCATGGTTTCAAATTGCCGTACCCATCCGGTTATACGAGTATTCAAAGATCGAGCGACAATGCGATATTATTTAGGTCTCTCCTGAATTGGACCACATCTTTGCGGAAACACTCCACCGACATTCCATTGGTATGAAAGCTCCAGGAACTGGAAGTGAAGATCGCCTATCTAACGATCAGAACAAATGTCCGGATTGATAAATGTCATCCAGTGGGTTCCATTTTGCCGTATCTGCCGTTTTCGAGATCCGGGGTTCCATCTCGGAACTGGCTCGGGAATTCTCGCGATTCAAATCAACGTATCAACTGGGGAAAGACCGTTTCGCACGGTATCGTCAACCTCAAACCCCACGGGGCTCAGCTCTAGCTGGGTAGCTTACGTTTTCAATCATGCAGAGTGGGTATCGCCTCCACGATTCGTGTATTCTTGCCGTAAGAGGCTTGGTATGCTGGATAATAATATGAGATATAAGTATAATCTGGTTCTGATTCCGCAAAAGAGTGAATAAGGCTTGGATCAGCCAAAGTTTGACATTAGCAGCTCCGCGTTAGCGCATATGCGATATCGATTAATCTCAGAAGGCAGAATTGGTAGTACCCGTGAATAACATCAACTAAGCGCCATCATCGTTTCAAATCAACAAATCTATCCTGCCATTTAGTTTTCTAAGGGCTATGCGAAGAATCAGATGTCTATTCATGGTGTCGTTGCTCTCCCAAGCTGTCGCTAACCTAGGGTGTAAGCCGATTGGCAAACATCTTGCAATCGCTCTAACTGCAAATACTACGAGCAGCGGCTTTTAGTATCAGTTGATTGGCTTATTACATTGTGTTCCTTCGAATACATAGTCATTTTTCCTTCTTCGTCTGCTCTGAAAATGATGTGTTGCAATTATGTCTCGAATACGTTGCGCGTTCATTTAAACAAAACCCCAAGATCACAAAAATGGTAAGATGCTTGTATGAAGCTGAAAGTTCAAAGATACAAGAATAGCGCAAAATATCACCTCAACATGCGTTCATTAAATCAGAATAGCCTGTTTATTCTACTCTGCAGCCCGTTTTCGTGTATTGTGGTCTTCGTGTTCAAGCTTCCGGTGCCTCGTGGAGCGACGCTGTAGGGTAGCGCGTAGGTCATGAAATGTCAATGGAACGTACTTGAGAATCCAGTGCTTCTTTTTATTTCTCTTCCCTTTTTCCTCCTATATGTAACTCTAGAGAATATCTAAGGCCGATTCTCTGATATTTTACTCTTATCTGAAACTGGAGCCCACCGGAGTGTCGTACTATTCGATAGTTCCATCCAGGGAGTAGGAGTTCCTTCACCGCTTGTCCACTCCTCTACAAATGTCGCTGCAACAAGGCGTGACTGTAAATGAATCATTGAATCGTACAGACTGTAAGTTCCTACAATCTCCTACAACGGCCCACAGCGCTCTGTAATGGTTATTACGATAGCTGCTTGCGATAGGTCTTAGGAACTCTTCGCAATATCACAGCAGACTGGATCGCCTGGGTGTCACCTCATCTTGCCAATAAATGACATGGATTCAAGAAAGAAGCAATTGAATCGAGGATAGTTACCGTATGGCGGCATTAAGTTGCCTTAATGCTGTCTATCGTCGACCGACCAAAATCGAGCGTCATCATTATATCAACTATCAAAATAAACGCGTAGGAGCTATAGACCCGGTTGATTTCAGTGTCTGCAAAGGAGAATCATATGCCGAGAAAAAAGAAAACTGCAGCCGCTGAATATATGTCCATTATCTTCCTTTAAGGGGTTTCAGGCCATTTGTGACCGAATCACAACGCCACAGGCTATATCAGTAGTCTTTGGGATGTGAAATGGCTAAGAAGTATCGCACTTATCCCCTCCCATGTCTCATCAGTAATAGAAGAGATGATAAATCTATAGACTGATTAAACTTATGTTAACAAATAACGTACTTTTAAAGAGGTTGTGTGTGCACGAGTTTCTCCTATAGGCTGGAGTGGGTGCGCAAAAGCTTCTGACAAGACAATTTGAAAGCCATACGACTATCCCACAACAAGCGGTGACTATGCTCATATGTACGACAAATCATACATCATGCCGTTGTTGCCGAATACCACTAACCATTGAGCAACAAACCTCTGGTGGAGGATCCCCGTTATTCCATGCATTCCACACGTCACCTCACATCTCCCCGCACGAGCAGATATATTACTATTAATCTATCTCCAAAATCGAGAATAGAAGCTTCTGTGGAAAACATCTCGCTTTGAATCTATTCATTACGTGGAAAGCATTCATCACCATGTCTTCACCACAGCAAATCCGCACAACAAAGCTGTCAGATGGCAGCGAAATCCCGGTGGTATGCTCACGTGTGCCTGTTCTGCCTGCTATTATGGTAGATGAATCTTTTGACTTTCTTGACTAACCAACTATAGCTCGGGTTCGGCACCGGTACCCCCTGGATGAAGTCTGACCGTTTCGCCGCCGCCAATCCTGAGATGGTGCGATTAGTTAAGGAAGCCATTGCAGCCGGCTATCGTCATTTTGATGGGGCGGAGGCTTATGGTACGGAAAAAGAGCTTGGTCAGGCGATCGCTGAGAGTGGTGTTCCTCGTGAGGAGTTCTTCATTGTCTCGAAGATTTCCAACACGATTGAAGAAGGATCACCTGAGGATGTCACCGCCGGACTCGATAACTCTTTGAAGCGCATGGGGCTTGACTATCTCGATCTGTGAGTTGGCTTACACTTTATTTTCTTATCTTTGCATGTTATAACTATGACCTCTTTCGTATCTAGAATTGAAGTTTCCTCCTGACCATACTTTTTACTAGGTACTACCTGCACACCCCATACGCTTCGAAGCAAACTTATGTCGAGGCAGACGTGGCCAAGGAGTGGAAGCTCATGGAGGATCTCCAACGCTCTGGCAAGGTTCGCGCTTTGGGTATTTCCGACTGTCGCAAACAGCACATCGAAAATCTCTTCAAAACGGCAGAGATCAAGCCCGTGGCCTGCCAGATCCAATTCAACCCTTACATCGAGGGAGCACCTCAGTATGCAAAGTGGCTACAATCCCAGGGCATCGCTTGCTCAAGCTACATGGGTCTTGCGCCAATCACGCACCTAAAGGGGAACCACCTCGATGAGACTCTCGACGACCTGGCTAAGAAGTATGGCGTTGAGAAGAGCACTATTCTAATCCGCTGGCAGCTCAATCTGGGGATTCTCGTGGTCAACACTACGACTAAGCCAGAAAGGTTCAAAGAATATTTTGCCGCTCTGGACATCGAGCTAAGCCAGGAAGACCAAGACCTCATTACCAGCATCGGACAGTCGAAACATCTTCGGATCCCATTGCCTCCTCTGTACGATGGAGGCGAGCACGGTCCTTACGAATACTAGATTATTGCACGTAGCTTTCTATGACTAGATTCGATCCTTACTTAGAACAATATCTTGTATTTGGGACTTGTCGTGCTAAAGTTGAGAGACGGATATTATAATTGAAGAATTAAAACAAAATCAGTCTTATATCACATGCATATCGTATACCATTCTCTGGCTTCTTGTGGTCTTGTCGTATAAGTCTAACAAAACACGTGGTTATGGCCAATGTTCAATATTTCGTGTCTCTGTCACCGTAACTAATAAAACAGATGTCGATGTCAAAGAACAAATCACACTAGATGAACTTCGCGCTCGAAATACTTCGATTTTATTTTTGTTCAATTGAATCCCATCTTACCTATCACGCAACATATTTGAGAAATCAGCTAGCATGCAGGCTGCAGGGAAGCATACATAGGCAGATTGCGAATGTTTCGATGGTGCATGTCGCCACATTTCGCTTGGTGGGCGGACGCAATCCTTCCGGACCCTTAACTCGACAGACATAGCATAGATCAACCTATGGTAGCACAAAAGAATTCAAGATAGAGGCTCGCATAGGTACCTGTAATCTGAAAGCAGGAGACCTCAGAACAGGTTTCCACCACACTCTCGACTCGACCAAAACGCAATCCGGCAGGCTGGTAACGCCACCAGAAACACAACCTGCCGTTACGGCACTAGAAACCCCGTTATGCACACCGGTCCGCCCCACGATGGCGCACATTGGTGGAAGCCATTGGCTTCGATTCCTTGCCGGGTCCTGGCTCGTTTCTCCTTCTACCGGACCAACCGACGTCCAGTCAGGACCCTAAAAAGTTCCGCTAAACAACCGTCGAAGCTGGACCTCTCTTGTTCTAGCGATAAGCAACCCGGACCCCGCGCATAAGTCCCTTGCTCGGACCTTCAACAACTGCCGCTTTGGGGAATCCCCCTTGCCGATCCACCGCCCCTGGCGTGGAGAAGATTGGCTAGGGGTCACCTAAAAAAAAAGTTTACTGATTGCCTAATAGTTGGAGAAACGAGTCTGGTGAAGGCTTACGGGGCGTAATCCTCTTCTGGAGATTCTATCTTCATGCCTGCGAATGGCTACGAGACCGAGGCACAGGGCCAGGGGTGCCGGCGTGATCGCTGGGGTTCAATTCGTTTGTCATTGTTTAAAAGACACCGACATCCCTAAGGGCGATCGCATTCCTACTTGCCCTTGTCTCCCCACTCCTCTCCTTGGACCTCTTCCTCCTCATCTTGACTTTCATCCCTCTATCGCAGCTCAAGCTTCAATCTGTAGTGCAAGATGAAGTCTACCGCCTCTGTCGCCGCCGCTCTGGCTCTGCCGGCCCTTAGTAAAGCCACCCTCTTCGACAATGAACAGGTCTGGAGCGAGGCCCGTGACGTGAGCTCCTGCTCCGGCAAGGGCAACTGCACTGAGTTTGTCACCTCGGAGAAGCTCCAGGCTCTCATCAACCTGGACGACCTTCTCGCTGGCTCCCAGAAGCTGCAGGATTTTGCCGACGCTCATGGTGGAAACCGCGCCTTTGGAGGCGGAGGCCACAATGCCACCGTCGACTGGCTGGCCGAGACCCTCGAGGCCACCGGCTACTTCGACGTCGAGAAGCAGCCCTTCACTGAGCTGTTCGCCACCGCCGACGGTAGCTTCTCGTACGATGGTAATGAGGTCGAGACGGATCCCCTCACTTACACCCCCGGCGGCGAGGTCAAGGGTCCCGTTGTCAAGGTCGCCAACCTTGGCTGCTCGGCCGACGACTTCCCCTCCGAGGTCGACGGCGCCATTGCCTTCATCTCGCGTGGCGAGTGCCCCTTCGGTCAGAAGGCCACCAACGCTAAGACTGCTGGTGCCGCCGGTGCTATCATCTACAACAACGAGGCCGGTTCTATCTCCGGTACCCTCGGCGACCCCTACGCCGACTATGCGCCCGTCCTCGGAATCTCCAAGGCCGATGGCGACAAGATCCTCGCTGCTCTTGAGGAGGGTGACGTTGAGGGTGATCTGGTGGTTGAGGCTACCGTTGAGGACCGTGTCAACTACAACGTCATTGCTGAGACCAAGGGCGGTGACCACGACAATGTCCTGATCCTTGGAGGACACTCCGACTCTGTCGCTGCTGGACCGGGCATTAAGTAAGTTTATTTCCCTCTCAGTGCGTGAGCACAAATATTTCGTAGACTGTGACTAACTAATAACCAACAGCGACGATGGCTCTGGTTCCATTGGTGTTCTTCGCGTCGCCGAGGCCCTCTCTAACTTCAAGATCAAGAACGCCGTCCGCTTCGCTTTCTGGGGAGCCGAGGAGTACGGCAAGCTGGGCTCTTACTACTACATCAAGCAGCTCAACACCTCCGACACCGAGCTCGCTAAGATGCGCGCCTATCTCAACTTCGATATGGTACGTTCAATTGGTTGAGTTTGCAACAGTGGGAATTGATACTAATAGTTAAATAGATTGCCAGCCCCAACTACGTCTACGGTATCTACGACGGCGATGGCAGCGCTTTCAACCTAACTGGACCCCCCGGCTCGGCCGAGATTGAGAAGGAGTTTGAGGACTTTTACACCAAGAACTACGAATCCTACGTCCCCTCCGAGTTCAGCGGCCGCTCCGACTACGCCGCCTTCATCGAGAATGGCATCCCTTCCGGCGGTCTCTTCACCGGTGCCGAGGCCGTAAAGACCGAGGAGGAGGCCGAGAAGTTCGGTGGCGAGGCTGGCAAGTCTTACGACGAGAACTACCATCTTGAGGGCGACGACATCAACAACCTCAACAACGAGGCGTATTTGCTCAACACGAAGAGCATTGCCAACTCGGTCGCCAAGTACGCTATGAGCTTTGAGTCGATTGAGCCTGTTGACCTGAAGAAGCGTCGCTGGGCTACTGATCGTGAACAGTTGTGGACTCGCGCTGGTCTGCATGAGCATACCCATGCTCACACTGGTCCTTGCGGTGGTGGCAAGAGCCGCTAAGAGTTGTGTTTTTTTAGCATGTGAATGTGGTAGCGAGGAGTTCGTGTTGTTTGGCGAGCGGATGTACAAGTGCATAGGGAAGCTATATGTATGAAGTTTTAGAAAATATCAAGTGCCCTAGTTTGGGCAAGACTTTCCATCCATGTTGTGCACCTCTTTCAACTGGGTATAAGCTGGCGTTCGAGTTGTGTGTAAAGGCGGCTAGAACCTTGCTCAGATTATACTAATACCGGGCCTATCAGCGTTGACTTATCTTGTAAGAGATAACAACAGTAGAAAATGCGCAACAGCTCAAGTAATGGCAAGCAAAATTTTGCCAAGCTCAACAGTGGTGTTCCAGCATGTCATGCAAGCCCGGAAGCGCTTGAAGGAGGGAAGTATTGACTTGACACTTGAACAGAATCATCTTTACGAGCTGCTCATACCGCCTCTTGAAGCGAGAATATGAAATATGCTGTTGATCTTGTGGGCAGACAGGACAGGTGATGAGTTCTGCCGAAAAGGGAAAACGAGCTCTCAGCCATCATACACTAAAACCCACCGTATTCCTCGGATTAGGCTCAACGAGATACGATGAGCACAATTGAATGTCGCTGCCTGTCAAACGATTGCTTCTCCTTGCTTGAGTAGTGGAAGGGCTTCAAACTGCCTATAGTACACATGTATAATAAACCTGATAACCCCCAAAACTCTTTGACAACAGCTATTCTATAGAAGACGTTCACTTCTTCACTTCAATTACATCGCAGCCAACACCGACCTTCTAGTCTACTGCCAGCACCCACCATGACTGACGCTAACGGGAGATCGCCCACGAGATCGCCGTGCAAGCGCTATACACTCATCGACAAGGCTTTCACCAGTCGCTATGAATTCATCGCCGACGGAGATATCGAACACGCAGCAGAAACACCTCTTTTCGTCGCCAATTATTCCTATTTCAAACGCCACAAACCAGGCTTAATTCTCTACGCCAGACAAGATGATAAAACAAATTCAGCCGTCGCATGTGCCTGGACCTTTAGTCACACCATGGGCTGCAAACTTGGAGTAGGCGACATAGGCGACGATTATTCCGCTAACACACAGTGGGAAGAGTACAAGCCCGCCAGCGTGGGCAAGACAAAGTGGCGCTGGAGCTTCAGCCTACCGGATCGCAGTTTAGCCCTGATGTGGAAGGGAACAAGCCATCACGCTGTCGATGGCAAGAAGCTCACGTCTTGGAGTGGTAGCAATTGGAAACTTGTCGCGGCAGAGGATGAGCAGACGATTCTCGCTGTATTTACAGGCCGGGCCGGGTTTACGACGGTATGTGGTACTCTGCAGATCAATGTTGATTGGGGTGATCGATTTGATCATTTAGTGCTGATCACACTGGTGCTCTTGTAAGCTTACATAGCTTTCCCTATTACCCAGCATGGCAGATACTAACCACTTCTATAGGCGACGTGCGAATAGTATGTAAATGAAATCATCAGCACATCGATCAATGGTGGGCGCGACGTTAATTAGTAGCAGACCCTTATACCGTTTAATATTTACAGGGTTGGATATTCCTAGCCTTCTGCTGCCCTTGTTCCGGGGGCAGCGATTGGAAACATCACCAGATCTGGGTCTTCAAAAGAATAAGAAAAAAAAAAAAAAAAACACGACGGCGAGAAATAATCGCGCACGCCAAGGCAAAAGCTAGATCTCGCCTAGTTCGACCTGGTATACTTCTAGATCTGATTCGCTTCAAATCATCAGCAGACTCTCACGTGACGTAATCAATATAAGCGCATGAAAGTCTGACTTCAACCTTCATCATCGACGCCAGTATCGTTTGTCCACGATACCTGAACTCAATCCTTACAACAACCTCATCTCACCTCTTCATCGAGCATCACGAACAAAAACAAACAGGAAAAAAAAAGATAAAATCAAAATGACCTCCGAACAGCAACCAACCCCCATCATTGTCTGCGGAAAGAATGAAGCCATCGGCGGGCCGGTCATCGAAGGGCTCAAGCCGGAATACGAAGGTTTGTGCGAATCCTCCACCAAAACCTCCCATGACAAACGATCTAATCATCCGACAGTCGTCCAATTCATCTGTACACCGGAAGCTTGCATTTCTGAGATCCCAACCGTTCTTCAAGGACAGGCGCCAAGCAACCCCAGCAGCTCGCTCGGGACAGGCAATGTCTCCCGTCGACCTGTCGCCATAGTTTTAGGTGGGGGCTACGCCGACACCTTTGACCAGGTCCGCGATGGCGTCGAGGCGGCTTTCGCTTCCTCTGGGTCGAGTGGTGTGGCATGGCTGAGACACGATGGGACGAAGCCTGCTCCTCCCTTGGGCCCTGAATACAGCAAGGCGATCATGAAGCGGACCAAGGATACGCTGAAAGGCTTGGCCGATGAAGGGAAACTTGGGAATGGCGAGTCTGCTGTCTATTGGTACTGAGGTGTGCACCGTTCAACAATCAGTCGCCACACCGAACATGTAAATACGTGCTGCGAATTCTCACTCTGTACATAGATGGAATTGCCCTCAATCAAACATATCCTTAGTCTATAATTTGAGATCTTATCGTAGCCAGGTAGCGAATAATCGAGCGGTCGTCGAGGATGAGAAAGGTGTAGATGTCCAACCAATGACACGCGACAGCCTCATTTTTAAAGCGTTGGGCATTACGTGATTCCAAATTCAAGACCAAGATTTCTCTGTTCCATTTTTCTCTACTTCAGGCAAGAAATCAGAAGGAATCGACGGCAGCTGGGCTTTAAAGAGGATAAAAGAGGCCTACAGCGGCCGGTCCTATCCCCACCTTTCCGCCGGTGCCGGCCCCGGCAATGGATGTCTCGGACTCAAGAATCCTCGGTCTCGCAAGCCGCCACCGGTTGAAAAGTCCGACCGGCACCCCGTTCCTTTAAGGCTGACAAACCCGCGCCTGTTTCATGCTCTACCCCTCTTCCAGATTCTTCTCTCTGGAGGCGGAAAAACAAACTGGGAACTAACATCTCTGCCACACAGCGTAGACCTCACCCATCCTAGCTCACCAGAGGCCGGAAAGCGACGTCGGAGATTGAGCAGCATCAACATGGCCGACGAAACTAGGAACGAAGAAGCTGCGCCCCAGAAGTACGAGCTTCGTAGCCTCAACCACTCCGAAGAAGACATCCAGAAACTCTGGCAGCTGTGGCACAGCATTTTCCCAGAATGGCCCATCGGCCAGGAGTGGCTCCAAAAGATCTTCCACGTCCTCCCAGGCCACCACGTCATCCACGACCATGGGTTCTGCCTATCGTGGCTTCCAGACGGCGAGAACGGTAAAATAGCTGCCATAGGCGTCTTACCTGAGCATCGCGGCAAATGGCTCGCAAATGCTCTGTTGGACAGGGCAGAGACAGAGCTACAGAAGGCAGCGGCTGAGAATGGCGCGGAGCTCAAGTCGTTGGAGGTCGGGTCGGTAGGCCCTCGCTTTTGGGCGCGAATGCCAGTTGACTTTCCGCCGAAAGTAAAGAGCTTTTTTGAACACAGAGGTAAGCTCAAACTCCAGCACATGCGGGGTTTTGTTTAGTTGCGTAACAAAGTTCTTTCTGAATTAATAATGGTGAAGGCTTCGTCAAATCCGAAGAGCCGAATACCCGCGACTACTTCAAAGATATCAGCAGCGGGCCCATCGCGCCTCCAGACATCATGGAGAGGGTCGATAAAGTGAATGCAAAGTTTGTTCCGTGGTCGCCAGAGATGCAAGAAGAATGCATAGCTAAACAAAAGGCTCTCTTCGTACGTCAAAAGCAGAATTCTCCTTCCTACGCGCCATATGTGTGCTGACTTTCTTTCAGAGTTGGTCTCCTGCTTATGAATTTCTTGCAGCCTACGGCCAACATCACGAGGTCCTGGTGGCTATTGATCCGGAGAACGGACAACAGGTTGGGTGGTCGCTGATGTGTTCACCATCTTCAATTGCCAGCCAAACCTTTGCGTTCAGGCCTCTGCTCCCGACGGGGGAAAACACCGGTCTCATTGCGGCGGTAGGCATAGATGAGAAAGCCAGAGGGAAAGGCATCGGACTGGCGCTAGTTGTAAGAGCCATGGAGAGCCTACGAAGCAGAGGAGTGGCAGGTATCTTGGTTGACATGGTTAAAATTCAAGGATTCTATGAGAAGGTTGGATTTGAGGTGTACTGGGAGTACGACGGCTACGTCAAATCACTTCCTTAGGCGACCACGAATCATGTCACGATCCGGATGATATCATCTGCATACATCAAGAAGCGTCGAAGTTTCGTTTTCTCTCTGTTCACGAGAGATGATAAAATGAATGTTTCATCTATGTGTTGAATGAACCGCATGCAGCGTTGCAAGCCGTCTACCTTATATCCTGTTGAATTCTTGCTCTTAAAAATCAAGTGTTGAAGTGGACTCATCCCATGCGCCAGTTGAATGCATCGCCGTCGTTATTTCCCATCGTTCGCTTCGTAAAATCAGATCAAATCCCACATCATACCAACTGTTCACTTCTTCTGCTTCAGTAAAGAGCTGAGCACACTCGACTGTTTGGTCTCCATCTCGAGAAACTCGCCTTCGTCAGTCGACTGAATCGTAACAGCGCCACCAGCGCCGACCCTCCAAATTTCGCCCTCAGCCTCACAACCTCCGACTTCGGCTTGAGTGGTATCGCGCTTTCGGAAACGACGTTTGCTTCTTCCCTCTCGCATAGCTGTGCGTATGACGACAGAGAAATCGCCAGCTCCTCCGACGTCTAGATAACCCAAGACACCAGAGTAAATGCCTCTGGGTCGCTGCTCGATTTCGCTCAGTATCTCGCACGAGCGCTTCTTGGGCGCTCCCGTCATTGACCCGGGCGGCAATGAGGCCTTGAGAACATGCAGTCCGCGAGGCGCATCTGGCGCTGGCTCAGGCAGCTGGCCCTCGATGACTGACACAAGTTGGTAAACCGTCGCGTACTCCTCTATCACCATCAGCTTCGACACCCATGTCTTGTCAGCACCAATCACGCCACTCAGATCGTGTCTTATGAGATCCACAATCATCAGGTTCTCGGCACGTTCTTTAGAGCTTCCAAGAATCTCGTGAGCCTGTTCTCGCGTCACATCGGGGCCTTTCTTAACGGTCCCTTTGATAGGTCGGAACTGGCATCGGCCATCGCGAGTCCAACGGAGGAAGCGTTCGGGGCTGCTGCCAACGACGACAGATTCGGAGAGCCGCATAAAAGCGCCGAAGGGTGCGGGGTTGTTCTGACGCAAGCGCTTGTAAAGAGCCCACTCATCGAGACCTTTGCCTTCAGTGGAGGGAATGAAGATCTCCGTCTCGTCAGTGAGGCAGAGCTCATATGAGTCTCCGGACGCCAGTTTGTCCTGGCACTGGAGCACCTTGTCTCGGTACGCCTCTTCCCCAGGCCGGTTGATCTGGGCAGTGCTAAGAATATCATCCAGCGCAGTCTTTTCTTTCAGGTTTTCCTTTTCGGACGCTGTATCTGTGTTCGTCCCACGTCCGTTCAATGCTACCCTTCGCTCCTCGTTTCCATTGCAGTGACGGCTTATCCTGTCGACAATATTTCTGGTTTCCAAGATCCAACTGTCGTCTTCAGGAAGTAGTGACTGGACAAAAACATGCGAAGTCTCATGATCAATGACGATGCTGCGATGGATGAAGGCGAAGTGAATAGTCGGGACATCTGGATCTGTGCATTGCCTCCCCGGACACACATCAATGGTCTCGAGACCTGCTTCATAAGAAATATAGCCCATGAAACCGCCCCAAAAAGGAATCTCTTCTGGCGCAGAGTCTGACAGCCAACTATCTCCATCAATATCCGGTGCTTGCAAGAACGATCCAATGGCTCGCGGGTTGTGGCTGTCCAAAGCTCCTTGTAGAACAGGCCAAACATTCTCGATTGAGTTTCCCACGGGAAGCGTGTTCAAGTCCTCCCCATCAACGCCATAGCGGAGCTCACGGTTGGCATTGTAGACGACTTTGACTGTTTTCCCAGGCACTGTAAGGCCCAAGATACTATATCTTCCTGAGTTGTGTCCTTGAGAATCAAGCATGATTACCTGATCTCTGCTGTGGCCAAGCGCCTCAAGCAAAGCAGGAGGACTGACGTAGGAAGCGGTTCGATGTCTCGCCCATCGCAGAACGGGCTTCGCTGAGCCCAAGACTGATTGGAGCTTCTGCGCCAAGGGAGATTTCGTATGTGCTTTCGATAAGCCATGATCATTAGGCACTCCTTCCTCCACGGTATTGGGAAACGAAAAACTGTGTCGGGACAACCTTCGGGATACCTGGGGGGTTTGTTTGACGATGGCTTGGCGTCCTCGCCGGTGTAGCCACTCCTGAGCAAGCACCCACCAGTTGGTAATTAACTGTTGGCCTCCTGTCGAAGTACATATTGACTCGGGGTGGAATTGCACTCCCCAATACGGGCGTGTAGTGTGCTTCACTCCCATAAGAATAGGCCCATTGATCTCGTCGTCCGCATCCCAAGCAAGGGGCTGTAAAGTGGGACATGAATGCGATGGTTCCCAGACAACCCGTCTCGCGCCAACAGAGTCGCCAGTATCAGCGAACAGTGAGTGGTATTGCGTGGCTTCAAGGTTATTAATATCATGGAAAATCTCGACTCCTTGGTGAGTCACTCGGCTGACAATCCCGTGTCGCGCTTGTGTCAGCTGCTTGATCTGGGCACCTTGGGAGAAGCAAAGAGACTGAAAGCCAAGACAGATTCCAAGCACAGGCAAGAGGTGAGCGTCACTCAGTTCCCAAAGCCTGCTGATAAAGCCAATGTCGCTGGGTGATTGCGGATGTCCAGGCCCTGGTCCAACAACCACGGCATCAAACTCGTCAACTAAACTCTCCAGGTTGCTACCGGCTTCTTTGTCGTCAATATGAACCAGTGCCACTTCGACGTCGAGACATTGCTCTAGTAACCCGACAATGTTATTGGTGAAGGAGTCAAAGGCATCGATGAAGAGGACTCGACGGCGCTCCCCAGCCACTGCTTGGTCAAGAGAGCCCATAATTCGTAATGAAAGAGGAGAAGCCCTCCTCTCAGCAATGGTTTTGACGACAACTGTTACTAATGTTGATCAAATGCTGAGTGACGGTGATTTTTGTTTGCTGGTGATGGGTCGGCCTCGTGAAAAGCGCTCAGATGGGGTGATGTGATGCGCCCATTGTCTCTCGGCATAAGGCGTAGAAGCTCTCTGCTCCTCCAAAGTCGTTGAGTGAGAAACTATGAGTTGCTGATTCCGATATCAAGCATCGCCAAAGTCTCGAATATCGTACCCTTTCAATAAAAAATCGTGATCATATTTACGAGTAGCATAAAGTTCACAAAGTCTAGCTAAGCTAGTCTAACGGGAATGACGCCGAGATGCCGAAGACCCTGAAATTTCTGGCTTTCAGTGGATTTCAGCGGTTGGCGTCGGTTTACAGTGAAGCCACAGAAGCCACAGCAGCCACAAGCAACCACTAGCAGTGTCTTCCTGTCACGTGATAACCATATCCAGCACTCCGACAGTCATTAATGATAAAATCTACCCTACACTTATTCTCTTATTAAGATCAACAGCTACGCTTGACGCTACAAGTAGCAGCTGACAATGGATACGTTGTTCATGCTTTGACCTAAAGTTGCGATGCTGTCTTAGTATACTTTTGAGGCATGCTTCCTACTTTAATGGCCATGAGCATGTTCTCTGGCCAAAACATTAAATACCAAAGAATTCAATCACAAACGCCAATCAAGCGAGGTTTGATGTAAAAGGGACAGAAACACTCTAAGCTACGTGCAGTCTAATAATCGAAAAGAACTTTAATCCCCTCGAAGGGTTGGAATGTCTAGATCCATCTAATCATCACCGCCAAAAGTAGGCCCCTGTGGCCGCCACAACCACCACCAACGGCGTGATCCGAGCAATACTACCCAAAATTACAGACACTTCGCCCTGACGCTGAGACTCACTGCGCTCCTTGCTGTCATTCAACCGCGGGAACGGAATATCAGGAACGTCTTTCTCCAAGAACGCGCAAAGTGGCTCCCAGCCATCGCCCATCTTATACTCCAGCCGTCTCTCAGGAGGCACCAGTTTCCGGATATTGTGGTAGTAATTGTCGTACACCTCGTGCGCGTTGGCTTCAATCTCTTCGCGATTTGTGGCCCCGAATAGGCCCAGAATGCATTTGATCATAGCGTCGAGCGCCCGCGACTGGAATACATGTCTCACCAGCATGTTGATAAACGCCCGTGTCGGACCAAACATTTTGTCTAGCACGCCGGCCTGTAAGCTTTTCAGCCAGGGGTCAAAATCCCGCTGGACAACAACGACCTTGGCTTCCGGATACGCCTCAATCAGCTGCTCGACAAAGGGACATGCAAGGTCCGTAATGATGTCGTACTCATCACCCCATAGCTCGTCCCAATCCTCCCGGGTGTAGCGGGCACGGCGGCGTCGGGCTCCGGGGACCTCAGGATATGTCGCTTCCGCTGCTTGCTCGATGCCCTCCCATGGGTTGCCGAGGATGTTTTCAACACCATGATGCGTTTTATACCCGAGTGTGCGGTACGCTTCCGCCAGCGATCTTGTGGCCATGCGATATAGAGCGACATGGATGATTTTCAGGCCGCGGTCAGCCTCCGGCTTTTTGGTGGTGGCCATGACTCGTCGATCTGCGGAAGAGAAGAGGACGTGCGGATCCTAGAACATGTGCGCTAATTGTAACCAAGGCAAAGCAGGGAGCGCAGCTCCGAGCTCATCGACAGAAAAATGATCGCAAGGGGCAATTTGATAAGATGAGGTTCAGAATGAGGTGATCGCTAGCAAGCTCCTCGACGTTTCAAGGGTACACCAAGTACGACGGTAGCATCGGTTAACCCCTGGTCAGACTCTGCCAGACTAGGGAATCGACCCACAGGCGCGTGTACCCGGTCGATTTCACCGCCGACCGAATCAATTGCATCGTGGAGAGCTTCTTGTAAGTTGAAAACTGGCAAGGTATTAACGACTGAGCATTAGTGACACGGGAAGTGACTTTATGTTAGGCTTGTTGTGTCTAGAGATGGCAACTCTTGGGTCGCGACTCGAAGGAGACTGGTACACTCTATTCCACGTGGCCGGCTAGTCGGCATCTTATCACACCGTCTCAGCACCAAGGAGCGGGACTCTCTAAAGGCAAATGCACCAAGGAAATGCTGCGGTCATTCAAGAACTTTAAAAGGCCGTTCTCCCAGCGCAGCTGATTACACCAAATGCCCACTTCTCAGTTGCAATCGCTTCGAGCAAAACTTGCCTTTGAAACGACAACGGGGGATGACTTACCAATACCTTTAGATTGAGAGACACTGATACGCACCATACGAGCGATGAAAAGTCGCAGCAATAACTCCGCCACTGCTTTATCCAGCTAGCTATCAGTCTTTTAGTACCTTGCCGCAGGCCGTAGAAGTTCTGACGTAGCTGCTCTGTGGCAGAGCATGTTGTCCAACATCACCTTGGTGATCCAGAACCATGCACGCTACCATGACGACTGCAATGAGAGGCTGTACGGTCGCAAGTATGCGATGACTATCAGCTCAGTCTTATGCCGCTCAGGATTCGGAAAGAAGTTGTGCCAGTAC
Source organism: Waltergamsia citrina (assembly GCA_022814615.1). Classification (NCBI taxonomy): domain Eukaryota; kingdom Fungi; phylum Ascomycota; class Sordariomycetes; order Hypocreales; family Bionectriaceae; genus Waltergamsia; species Waltergamsia citrina. The sequence goes on along the minus strand of JAKLNE010000057.1, from coordinate 24,359 downwards.
GCAGACTTGATCAATAAGCAAACAGATCCATTGACGCTGTCTTTGACCCGCTTATGCTTACATGGAAGGGTCTTTGTACCAAAAGGGAAGTTGCAAGGATCTGGAAATGGGCCAGACGTCCAGACCAAGCCCGGCTACGACCCCGGTATTAGACCACTCCGCGTTGATCTCGGCCGGGAAAGGAACAATTTGATATCATATGTCCATTGGCAGCACTCTAATTACACATTTTTATTTCGGCCGATCGATCATGATTTGTCCTGGACGCATAATGAATTTGTCAGCCTGTGAGACTTCACCAAGACTGGATGAATTTGTCAGTTACGATATTCCTGGGCTTCATGTTAATACTGTTACTGTGGTTATATAAACAGCTGCAAAAGACGAATAAGTCTCATCAATAAAGTCATTCAAACAAGATTTTCTCTCAAGCCTTCATTCACCCGAAGAAAACTCAGGTCATCATCATGCCTACAATCACTCTCTACCGCTCAAACGGCGCTTGCTCCCTAGGAGCCCACGCCCTCCTCAAAGAGTTGGGAACTGACTACAAGTCTGTACTGATGGATTGGTCTCCTGAAGGAAAGTTGGCCGCCAAAGATGGAAGTGTCAGCGCAGAAGACTACCTCAAAATCCACCCTGATGCTTTCGTCCCCGCTCTGCAGTTCAACAACGAAGCTCTTACCGAGAACATCGCTATTCTGACCTACATTGGCTCCCTCGCACCCGAAAGGAACCTCAACGGAAAGACGGACCTCGAGCACGCTCGAGTTCTGGAATGGCTTACCTACCTTGCTGAAACTCTCCACGGGCGAGGCTACAGCATGTTGTTTACGCCTTTCCGATTCTCCACTGATAGTACTCATGTGGATGCCATCAAAGCGAAGGGACGAGAGAAGATCGAGCAGACCTATGCTGAGGTCAATCGACGCCTTGGGGACAAGACGTTCCCGGTTGGTGACCACGAGACGGTTGTCGACTATTTTTTGATCCCCATGTACTACTGGGGGCTTCGAACGGACTTTGACATGACAAAGTATCCCAACTATGGTCGGGTTGTTAAGAGGATGGAGGAGAAGGCGTCTGTTAAAGCTACGAAGGAGGAGGAAGGGTATGCGCATTTGTCGGCCGTTTAATCTCGAAGATACCTGTATGTCAAAGACCAACATGGAGATATAAGAGAGCATGAATTACGCTTAGATGAGAGTGTTGGGGGTATAAGATGTACGGAGCTAGTTTGGGAAAGTCAATATATTCTTGACTTACATGGCTTTGAAGTCTGGACGCGTCGTGTTCAAGAGCTAAGCACATATCTGAGAAAAATGTACTCCATCGTTCAATCCCAACAATAGATGAAAATATACACTGTAAATGTAACTCAAACTCCTAGTTGTGGCTGCTGCGTCTCTCTCCGTACAATCATAGTCTGCCAAGGAATCGAAAAGACCATCAAAGCACATATAATCGCATAAGGTAGACTAAAGTAGAAGGCCTGCTTGATTGCGCTGGCGAGAATATTTCGGAGCAGGGTGTTCTGAGTCTGTCTAAGTGTAGGTACAAGAAAGAAGCATTTGCTTGACAAATACCGGACTGAAGGCATGCTGGCCTCTTGGATCACTGGGCGATCTGTCTCAGCCCGATGAGCCCTGTCAGTTGCCCATAACCTTTCCCCGGTCCTCACACAAGCTGGTTGTATACTCCATAGATTAAATCCTGATTCTTGATGAGACCTGAGGAGAATTCTAATGGTGAAGTTATACCGCAATCCTATAGCAACTTGTGTTTGACCATTAGGCGTCAGGGGATACACTTTTTGCAGCGGTAAGGATTTGATCGCATGAGGAAGGAAGCGGCTTTGGCCACAATCTTTAGGTGATATTTATCATTGTTTGAATTTCCTCTATAATCCCTGATGCCGTCAACTTCGCCTGGCAACCAATCCTACTGTTGGCTCATTCCATCCGAACCAGCCGTGCGGTGCGCCAAACAGCTCCGATTCTAATATCCCCATGTCCATGAATTGTCGAGAAAATGCATCAATTGACTGGTGCTGTGGCAACTCCCAGCTGACTGTCCGCCTGGCCAAAGTACAGAAACCATTGTCCCTTGAACTGCACCATCCCCTCACTAAATACGACCTCATTCACTAGTCCCTTGCGCTCATTGTGCTCTGAGACAACCACCGACGGCTTGTCCAAACGAGCCAGAGGGCCATGGTCGAGATGGTCGTAATCGATCAACATCTGACTGATAGAGTATTGATTGTTGCGATAGCCAGCGGTGCCATGTGTAGCAGCATTATACACAAATATCCATTTGCCGTCGCGCGTTTTCACCGGTGGAGGCCCTGACTCTAGCAGACGGCTCTCCCATGCGTGCAGAGGTCTCGCAAAATGCGAGTTAAAGTGCTTCGCATTCCAGTGTAGAAGATCGTCGCTCTCAGCGACATAGAGATGAGAGTCGCCAAAGATCATTGTGTACTTCCCACGCGAGTTCTTCTCCGAGAAGATGGCGCCTGATTTAGTGTGGCCGCTTCGAATGTGAAGGTGACCTCTGTCACCGGCAGCTACGTCGGTGAAGTTGGGGAACAGCGGCGGTTGCTTCTTCCAATTAATGAGATCGGTTGATGTGGCTATGCATAGTCGTGGTTTCTTCCGGTCATAGGCTGTGTAGGTCATGATAACGACGCCTTGGAAGCGAACGACGCGAGGGTCTTCAACGCCGCCGCCGGCTTCCCATGACTCTGTGGCCTCGAGAATTGGACGGTCTAGACGAGTGAAGTTGTAGCCATCGTCTGACCACGCTAAGCCGATACTTGATGTCAATTCAGCGTTTTGCGCCCGGTAGAATAAGTACACCCGTCCGTCCAGGACGATAGCACCGGCGTTGTAGATGTGAGCAGACTCCCAGTCATGGTTGGGATCGGGGACTAAGAGAGGGTTTCCCTTGTACTTGGTGAATGGCCCGATGGGGAAGCTTGGTGCTATGTAATTGGCGTCGCCTTCGTGTGATTCGGCAGTGATTTCCGGAGCTGTTGACGAGTAGCCGGGCGTGATTGGCATTGTGCCAATTGGATGGTTGACGCGCATGAATGCTTTAAGGCGCCGCTTCATCTACGGCCAACTTGTGTTATGTGTTATACAGGCAAGGCAGAAGAGACCTTGTAAGAAGGGAAGACATGTTATATCCTGAAACGTGGAGAAAGTGTCAGATCATTGATGGTAAGCTACCACGTGCCTCAGCTTTCGATTCATTGTTCCCATGACTTGGCAAAGTATCCCATACAATTGAGGGCCGAAGAAGTGGCGACTTTGTCCATAGGCAACCCGCTTCTTCTCCATTTTGCGGGGGAGCTGGTCAGCTGGCCCCCATTACTCGAGGAGGAGGGGAATCTGTCACACTAGTAAACGAAGACTAACGCCACATGGGCGTTTGAGCTTCTTCTTTTAATTGATTCTAGAATTCCAAGCCCGGTGTTTGGCACCTGTAGGCTGATCTTGATAGTATAGGTTCTCCTCGGTGTGTATGATGCCCCGACTGACACCTTCGACCAGAGACCACGCCAACTACTTTAACTGTAAAGTATCGCAAATTCAAGTCGGATGCATGAGAGATAATTGAAGGCAGTCAAGAGAATTACGGCTTCGGTGCCTTCCAGCCCAGCAACCCGAAACGCCGCGCCACCATTCTGAGCCTTAGGCTCCTTGGAAGAAAGTAATACAAAAACCATGCGAAGATGGAAGCACTGCCTTGCCAGAACCAGGTCACCTGGCGCTTGGATTTGATCATCTTTACCACTGACTGGGCGTATTGTTCTGTAGGCATAGGGTTGGCCTGCGACACATTTACTCGCTTCAGCCAGAACTCGCGAACGGCATTGTAAAGCGAGCCTTCAGGTAGCTCCGGTTGAACGTTGCGGACTGACATTGTTAGAGAGGATGCGGACGCATAAGTTACGTTGGCGGAGTCTTACCTATACCACTTTTGACACTACCAGTGATAATAGTTACAACTTTCACACTGGCAAATTGTTAAACTACGTCTCAGATTTTATGCTGTGGATTGGCTTTGACTTACTCAAATGGCTTCATCTCCATGGACAAGCAGTCTCCGTAAGCATGTAGGGCAGCTTTGGTGGCGTTGTATGAGCTGGAAAACGCCAGGGGAATAATAGGCGCAACGCTGCCAATGTTGATGATTGTGCCCTGAGCGCGAATCAGGAGCGTTGCAAAAGCCTTGACCATCCTCATGACACCCAAAACGTTCACATTGAACATATCGTGCACTACACCATCGACGTCGAGATCCAAAGCAGGAATATGCGTTGCGATGCCGGCATTATTGATCAGCACATCGAGCTTCCCATCCGTGAGCTGAGAAACCGTCTCTACAGCTGACAAGATGGATTTGGTGGACATGACATCGACCAGAACAGTGCCGAACCCTGGCTTCTGGAACGTCTCCATGGCTTCTGACCTTCGCGCCGTGCAGAAGACGAAGTAGCCTTGGCGCTGCAGCTCCGTGGCTAACGCGCCGCCGATGCCATCTTCGCTTACGCCTGTGACGAGCGCGGTCGGCTGACCGGGAGCTGGACTTTGTCCAGCCATTGTCATCGAAATGTGAAGAGTTTGACAAGTCGAGAAACACTGCGACTGGAGACTTTGTTCATCAGTTGACGAACACAGTCAGCTTGGGAGCTTTGACGCTAATTAATAGAAGCCGAGGTTGACATGTTGATCATGGTTCATAGAGCACTAATGGCCTTAGTCATCCTCCGTTGGAGTAAATCACATCCATGTTCATCGAGTTTGACATGGCCGGTTGTCGGCGCGTCACTGTTGGATTCCTTTGCACAAAGCTTGTGGTCCATTTCTTACCGAGAGGTCTATTGTCTCCGTTGGAATTCGCCACTCTTTGAGCAAGCAATCTGAACTGATTGAGAGTTGCGGCATCTCCGAGCTCATTGTGAACCCTAGCCCAAAGCACTAGCCCAGCTTCCTGGTGTGGAAGTAAACGCTGTCGTGAAGCTGAGCTGATTCTGCGAGATAGGCCGCCATCTCGCCTTCCGCGCATCGTTGACTTAGGAACTTGGTATTTTCTAGCGGCTTTAGTTAACGAAACCCCATTCTCAACAGCTTGAAGGGCATTTTCCAGGTCTTTCTCAGTGTATGCTCCCATGGGAAACACAAGTCGGATCAAAGTATGGCCATAAATTGAAAATAGATAAGAAGTGAAGAAAAAGTGATCCCAAAGTAATAGCGCGTTCATAACAACGCGACAGTGGCGCGAGCAAGACTTTCACGCTAATAGCTCCACTTCAGGGGGGAAGTTTAGGGGGGAAGGGACCTAACTTAACCCTGTACCTTAAGCTTGGATGTGGCTCGTTAAATCTCCAATCTGAGAGACCTGGCAAATTTCAGATTGCATCAAAGTAATTATATCGAAATTAGTGACTGCGGAACAATTGAATATTCAGGATTGATTTATATCGAAAGCAGTGCTTCATGCAATTTTTAGGGAGGACCATCCGCCGAAGGAACCTAAACAACATCCATGCACATCGAGACCCTATTAGCAGTCGAATTTCTGTTTCCTAATCAGAGTCAGTGACATGAACGACATTCACTCTACGATCTTGCTACAAGTTGGCAATATTTTCGTAGATGATGTGCTCATCTCTTTTCAACGTTGTATCAGTTGATAGAGTTCAACTGGATATTAAGCTTGCGACACAATGATCAGGGTAAACTTTTTGGCCCGTAAGTCTAGATAGTATTGAGAATGACAAGATCATGGTTGCTAGTCTCGTAGGGAAGGAAAGAGAGAAAAGTCGCGAAAGTATCCATGGAACTCTAATCTCTGTTATATAGCGGCTTACAAGAAAGTACAGTGACATTGGGTTACTTCAAGGGATATTTCGCATGATTAAGGAATCTGTGCCCGCGGGCAAATAACAACATGGGTCGGAAGCATGACCGATTGGACTTGGCAGTGCACCACTTCAACCTGGAGACGAAGTTGAGGCTGCCAACCATCCCCAGTTCTTTAGCTTATCCCAATTCATGGGGGTTTATCGCTTTCTCTCATGGATTTTTCTGAATCTGGTTCGCCCGAGCTTAAATATGTCGAAACGAGCTGGCCCGAACAACTACTTAATTACGCTACTGTATTTAAGCTAGGGCTACGGCTAATGTTCCCTTCTTGGGAAAAACCTCGCGGAAGGAGAGTGGGAGAGCGAAGCAAAGTCGCGGTTATCGCCAACCCGCGTATTATTTCCTATTGGGACGATCGACTATAGACTCGTAACTATCGCAGCCTTATCATTTCATCAACCACGACCAAATCATTAAGACGTTTAGTTCCGCCCGTCATGCTGCAAGTTACCGCCAGCTAGCAGACAACTACATCCCAAGAAAATCTAATACAAGCGACGTGCAAGACATCATTCAATCTATATGGCCATTCTAAAGGTAGGATGAGGCTATCGACTAGACTTGAAAGGGTACGTGGCTAGAAAAAGTGACTACAATAGTAAGATGATAGAGACTAATTAGCCTTGATTAATTTCATTGAAGATGTGGAAGGTACCTAGAGCAGTCAGGAGGTGTCTAATAGTACATATTGTCCGTCTAGCTTTTCACTGCTGGTAAGCAGATACATTCAAACCTTGTACTAGTTAAAGCATCGGAAGACCAACACAGGAATGTGTATGAGTCTTCTCCAAGGCCAGAAGGCACGAATACGTGAGCATACATTTACGCGTTGAGATCACTGCTGCTCTTGATCATCACTGTAGTTGTACTTGTAATAAATAGCGATGGATGATTCAGGAGACGAGTTCGCACGGCATGGCAAGCATGTACGGAGTGCATACAAGTCGAACAGTCAAGCTCTTATGGTTATTGTTGAGAGACCAATCGCGTGATTCAATATGATGGCTTTGACATGCTCACAGATATAGCGACATATAACAGACCATATCTGTCTTTTCCCATGGCGCGCTTGTCTACCCGGTAACTTATTGCTCATCCGCTATACCAACACATGTAAAGCGTCACTCAAACCTGCTGAGGCGTCTTGGATCTATCCCTCATCAATCCAAACATCTGGACAATCTCTACCCAGAAGCCGACTGGAATCTCCTCAAAGGCAGCCTCATAGGCATCAATTTGAGGCTTCTCCCATACCAGGTCTGCCTCTGCCGCCTTGATGAACTTGGTCTTCTTGGCAAACTTCCACCCAAAGAAGGTCACTGGTGCGATCAGAAGCATAGTGTAATAAGTGAAGAATCCCTCGACAGTGAAGTTTCCAGGAAGGAAAGTAGAGTACCCATAGCAGAAAACCACACAAGTCAAGAAAATAGCGGATACGTAAGCACCATAGGGCTGGAACCAGCCGAAATATGGCAACGTGCGTCGATCGATACCCTGAGCTTTGAGAGCGTTGTAGAAGAAAATGTATGTGATCGAAATGACGATGTGGTCGATGATCTGGGCGGCCGTGATGATGTTCGTGAGCCACGTGAGGACAACGGTCGAAGAGTTCGAGACTCCTAGGAAGGCTAGGAAGGGGAAGCACATAACGATGGCTAAGCAATAGATAGGCAAGCCAAAGGAAGTGCACTTCAGCAAGAATCGCGGTGCCTGACCTTCTAAGGCAAGACCATACAAACTTCGGGTACCGTAGTAGGTCAAGGCATTTCCAGCGGAGAAAATACTAGACACCAGAAGGGCGTTGACAACGTGAGGCAGAACGTCGATGCCCATGTTGCTCATGGCAATAACGTAAGGAGAGGCGGCACCAGTCCCTGCACCATCACCACCCGAGGCAACGCGTACGAGTGCTGGGTCGTTGTATGCAACGATGATACCCACGCACAGTGATGAGAGGATGAAGAAGATGCCGAATCGGATATAGGTCGTTTTGAACGCGTTTTTCAAGTAGACTCGTGGCAGTTTAGCCTCGCCGGCGATCATCGAAACGTACTCCGGACCGACAACAGTAAATGCCGCAATCCAAAGGGATCCCAGAAAGCCCTCAAATTGACCCAAAGCACCTGTCGAAAGATGCTCAGCAAAAGGAGCACCTTCGGCGCCCCAATTTCGAAAACCGTAAGCGTCTCCTTGTGGGTTACCGCCAACCATGGTGATAAATGTGAAAAAGAAGACAATGAAGAAGAGGAAGACCTTGCCTAGCGACAGCCAGAATTCAGCCTCGCCAAACCACTTCACAGCTCCCACGTTGATCAATCTGCAAATAATTTGTTAGCATAAGGGCGAGCGATTTTAGCCCTGGTAGAGCTAAGGCGGACGAACCCGAAGAGCACAATACAAATCGAGACGACGGCCGCAACAGGTATGTCATCACGCCAGAATTGCAAGACGAGATTGATGGCAGCAATTTCGAAAGGAACCAAGAGGGCTTCGTAAAGGAAGAAGTTCCAGCCAATCATGAAGCCGAAAGCCTCGTCGACCCAATGACCGGCCATGCGAATAAAGGCACCAGAAACAGGCATGAAGGTAGCCATCTCGGCCATACAGTTGTTGACCAAGCCAACCATACAGGAGTAGATGGTATAGGCGAGGAACAAGCTGCCTGGGCCGCCATGAGCAAGCCCAGTGCCGATTGACACGAAGACAGCCGTGCCAACGGAGCCACCAATGGCAATCAATTGGATTTGGCGATTGCCCAACTTGCGATGAAGTTGACTGGTGTACGTGACATTGGTAGTCACAGTATTCAATTCAGAGTCGTGAATACTGCCATCCCCGCCTCTCTTTTCCTCTTTCTCATGGAGAGACATAATTGCGAATCTCTATGACATGTGATTGAGGTTGAAAATGGAATGTTGTAGGAAAGAAGGAGTTTGAGTTGCAAACCACAAGCAAGTGTCAGCGTTCCCCATTGAAAGAAAAGTGGCAAGGCAGCGGGATTTAAGCGATTCAGGATCGACCAGAAGCTAACAATTAGCAAGCAGTCTTATCAATTATTGTACTTGTACATGGAGAATGCTTGGGGGCAAGGCTGGGGGAGTGTGGAGATTATCCGGGGCCGTCTGGGGTGTCCTCCTGGAACCAGGAAATCGGGCTGGAAATACCTGTAATATTACACGTTACGATTCGAGAAAGGCTGACGCGGGTATGCTAGTTCATACAAGATTTAGCGTATTGACTCTAGCAGCCAGTATAGTTTAAGATCTATTCCAGAAAGAGAAGGGTTGCTGAGATTCCCGAAGGACGAGAACTCTTGCCATTATCCCAACTCTTAGCAGCCAAATTAGCACGAATGTACTTGAGACATATCCTTGCCCCGTTCTCCACGAAGATAAGAATCCTAAGATGTAGACTTTACTTTAGCGTGTACGAGTAATGTCTCCCTACAACTCAACCTTCTTCCCCTAAGAAGATCGGATGTGCTTCCGAACCCTGAGTCAAATAGATCCACTCTGCGACAGGCCGCCAAATAACAATCGAGCAGGAGGCGTTTCTCAGCTCCACTTCCCGATCCCTGAAGGTGGAACGCGAGGTACAAAGAGACATGCTTGTACTTTGGATGATTGCCTATGGTATTCTTGCAAGCCCCAAACCCTAATTGCCTTGGACTTTGCTTGCGGGTTTTTATTCTATCTAGCTCTCCATTGTTTGTTCTGCCAAGGCGTCTCTCATCAAAATTCCCCTTGTGGGACTGGCCCCTCACATGTGCCGTGAGGCTCAAGAAGCTGGCTCATGAATCCGCATGTCTACATTGGCCCAGATTTCCCAAGGGGGGATACATTCGTTGCTACACGTATATATGAGAAGCTGACGATACTTGAAGTTCGGCCGGAGACACAAGAGGTAGAATCATATGACAAATAATGAAAATGAAGATTTCAGAGATCACTGTCTTCACCTACATGTGCGAGTATGCCCATGGCACCTACGTCATGTCTGGCGGCCGTCAGGCCACCGGGTACACTTCCATTGTGATACGAATTCGTACCGACACGGGTATCGACGGATGGGCCGAGAACGCGCCTCTGGGAAGCGACCATCTCCCAAGCTCATACACAGGCGAGCTAGCGGCACTCGAAGAGATCTGCCCTCAAGTTCTCGGCCTCGACCCGCGGGAGCCCGGCGCCATAATCGATAAGCTGGATAGAATAATCCGTACAGGTACTGCGGCCAAGACTCTCATTGATATTGCTTGTTGGGATATCCTGGGCAAGTCGGTCGGTCTACCCACCTATGTCTTGCTTGGCGGCTTGCTCAGCCCGAAACCTCCCGCTTACAACGTCATCAGCCTTAGCGCTGATGGCATTGAGGGCAGTGTTAAAATGGCCGTGGCCGAGGTACAGAAGGGTATGCGTGCTCTGCAAATTAAAGTGGGCGGCGACCCCTTAGAAGATGCCGCACGCTCGAGGGCCATTTACGACGCCGTTCCCAAACATGTCTACCTCTTCGCTGATGCCAATGGCACTTGGTCGCGTGCGCAGGCCATCAAATACGCTCGCGCGATAGGACAGGAGATCACTATCGCTCTCGAGGAGCCATGCCGCCTACTCGCTGATAATGGAGCTATTGCTCAGCTCACCGGACTTCCTGTGATTGTTGACGAGTGTATTCTCACCATCGCCGACCTCGTCGAGGCCCACCGATTAGGCTGTACTGGGGTGAACCTGAAGATCTCTCGAGTTGGCGGCCTGACCAGGGCCCGTCAAATGCGCGATTGTGCTGTGGCGTTGGGAATGTCCCTGACTGCCGACGATACTTGGGGTTGCTCTCTGACAACGGTGCAGAACCTCGCTCTGGGTGCTTCAACGCCAATGGACTACTTGACCGCAGCCGACTGCTATGCCGAGTGGACTAAGCCTATGATCGCTGATTGTCCTCGGATGGGCGCCGACGGCCGCACACTGCCTCCTACGACACCTGGTAACGGTTATGGGGAGATTAAGCTGGAGATGCTAGGGGAGCCGCTCCTTAACTTTGTTCTATAATTTTGAAGAAGGGGGCGGAAGAAAAAAAACCACAGAGAAGATTTATGGCTGTTTTTCAGTTGTGGGATTGGCCAGACCCTCGCCTTCGATATTTTACACCTGTTGTGATTCGATGCAACTGACGATGGAGCAATCGCTAACTCAGCTTGTTAGCTGAATATTACCCGATCAGGTTCATGACTGAGAGGATCCCACAATTGGTTCCTAGGATTATGAGACTAAGTATTCTGTTCAAATTAATGGTCCTCCAATACACTGAGTACATCTATGCACCAGCACACTGCGCTCGTACGAAGAACTGACCCCGGAGTAATTCAAGGCCCAGTGATATTTATATTTTGTTCAAAGGTCGTTCACGACGTACTTCATACACTCGCGCAAAAGACAAGTGGTCAAGTTAACTTGAAGCTTAGCTGTGGTAATTTCCTTTTCTCCCTCCAGAAGTTTGTTGCCTCCAACATCTCTTCACAACCGCTCAACAACGACGCCCATTTTACAAAGAAGTCTGGGCTGAATTCCCATCCGCGAATATCCCATGAGTCGCCCCATATTACTAAAGAAGCATTTTGAGTAGTATCGAGATTAAGTAAATCGCACATAAGTCCATTGGCGAGCTCATCCTCATCAAGATCTCCCGTTTCAATCCCCGCCAAGATATTTTCTCTTAATCTCGGGATCGGGAACAGATCTAGCCACGGATGATGCTCCACCCGCCGCTGAAGAGGAGTTGGAGCAAGATGAGACGGGTATTGCCGACTGGCTTCGCCTTCTTGGAAAGGACGTTGCTGCAGGAAGGGTGAATTTCCATCATCGCTTCCTAGCAGCTCGACAGGGATGTGCATTATGAAAGCGTTCTTACACAACCCATCAAATGAGTTGACGCGGGTTAAAGCGGGTAGATCTGCGAGCATCGGGCGTCGCAAGCTCCAATTTGCAGTGGCTTTGTGCAAGAAATCTACAACCTTGTCGTAGATGTCACAAGTCTGGAGCACTAAAAGCATCGAAAGGTGGTGATCGACCAATAACTGAGGGGGAAAAGCATGGCCAGCAGCGGTGGACTTCTGAGAAACAACCGTTTGATTGGCTTCATTTTTGCCCAATCGCTCCATATGCTTTTTTCTCCCTATTAAGCAATGTAGAGTCAGCTTAAAGAACAGTCAATGTTTGTTTCGCCGACTGGCTGGACCGACAGGTCGACTGACGATATGCTCTTTGATTCAGGCGATTTTGGGTCTTTCTCCGTGCCCTGGGGTCGGTTACGCCACCCCAATTGTCACCGGGATCCCACGATTCCGACAGGTTTGGTAACATTTTGAGGTAGATCGAATATTTCAAATTACCTGACGTTGGAAAGGTGCAAACGACAGTAAAGCTTGATAGTACGAAAGAGGATTAGAGGCTTGCTTTATGCATGTTGCTTAGCCCCTGGTCAAGACCGAGGGTCCTCTCGCCTCGGGGACTTGCACAAACCCCGCCACACCGATCGGCTCTGTGATAGTCCCTGGTGGATGCTTGACCCGCTCTCGGGAATGCGCAAAGAATGTTAAATCTACATCCTTGCTTGCCGTATTTTGATGGGGTCTGGCCGTATTTTCGGGGCCTAGAAGCAGCCACCGAACAGCAGGTAGTGGTCTTATTCCTATGCCACTTGATGTTCAACCCCTGCGGAAGAAGTGTCCTCGGTGAAGTTAGAAGCTGATAGTAAAACGCTATGGTGATGCGATATACGCAGTCGACGCACTAAAAAAGGCTAAGAGCAGAACCGACAGGGGTGTCAGCAATCTGCATATGAGGTGGAGGCTGTCAAAGCTACAGGTCCGATCGATTCGGGGCACTGCACGAAATCAAGCATCTACTGGGCCAATATCCCAACATTGAGCCTTTCTTATTGGTAGACGATAGAGCGGAAATTGGAGGGCCGGCATTCCAGTTCAGTACCGAACGCTCAATACGATTAATCACTATTACTGGCACCCTTTCAGCGCTTGGACCTACAGAGTAGCCCTAGCCCACCTTAGCTAGCCATCTTTCAGCTAAATAGCCTTTTGGAGAGGGCTCCAGCCTGGATGCAAAATGCTTACACCCTTGACAGACAACGCCACACCTGGTTTCTCCAGACTAGCTATACCTAGCGACAGTGTAAACCTAATGGAATGAGCGCGTGCGACTTTCTAAAGCAGAAAAACTCATACATACAAATAGAGCCCTAGGCCAGATCTCACTTCCCGTCCTTGATACTGCAACGTTTTGCATTCCCGACATTGCATTTTGGGATTCCTCAGACTAACAGAGTCTTTTCATAGAAGATCCGTTCACGATGACCGCGTTTCGGTCCGAGGACATTCCCGATCTAAGCAGCCAGGTCATCATTGTCACTGGAGGCAATGTTGGTCTAGGATACGAGACAATCCGTCAACTCAGCCAGCACAACCCGGCGAAGATTTACCTTGCCGCGCGATCCAAGCAGAAGGCTGAGGCAGCCATCGCCTCGCTTCGACAATCCACACCTGGAGGTAGCGACAACATAACGTTCCTTGAACTTGACCTCGCGAATTTCTCCAGCGTCAAAGCTGCCGCGGAAAAGTTTCTGAGACTCGAAACTCGCCTTGACCTGCTTATCAATAACGCCGGAATCATGATGGTTGACGAAGGTCTCACTGCGGATGGATACGAGATTCAGTTCGGGACCAATGTCCTTGGCCCTGCACTCTTCACTCAGCTTCTATTACCAACCTTAAGATCGACTGTCAAGATTAATCCGCAAGCACGTGTTGTCTTGCTCTCTTCAGCTGCCCATGCTCGAGCGCCAAAATCCAGTTACGATAACCTCGAAGAGCTTCGAACAACTCTCCCAAACCGACATACAACACAGCGATATACTGCGTCAAAACTTGCCAATATCTACTATGCTAAGGCGTTGTCTGAAAAAGTGCCAGATCTAAAGATCATCCCTGTCCATCCTGGTATGGTAGCAACCAATTTGCACCACGCTTCTAAGGGCATTTTTCTTAGACCTTTCCTCTATTCTGCGGGCGCTCTATTCGCAACACCAGTCGAGAAGGGCGCACTATCACAGATTTGGGCCTCTACCAGTCCCAATGCTAAGAGTGGACAATATTATGGCCCTGTCGGTGAAGCTGAGACTGGCTCGAAGTTAAGCCAAGATTTGGATCTTCAGAAAAAGGTGTTCGGTTACATTCAATCCCAGCTTGAAAACCATGTTACAACTTTCTAAAATTAGCTTTGTATAAAAGAGATGAATGAAATCAATGTAAGCCTGAATCAATGTTTACTAAAGTTATTGTTGCGGTTTCCCCTTCTCATCTTCCGGGCTTCCTCATTCCACACTATCCCTGCTTGATATCTATTGGGCAGTGAAGTAATCCGAATGACGTTTGGACAACATTTCACATAACTCATTGTAGTAATACAAATATTTCGTACTACTTGCTACGTGCTGGCATCATACCAGCAGTGTGCATATGTAGCCTAACTGGTGTTTTTAATTCTTTTAGGTAGCATGCAGTCTATTGTACTGCCATTGTTCCTCCACATCTTGGCCTCTTTTTGCTTCCCACCAGGGCTCTAGAACAGCTGTCTTTAGTACGCAAAGTATCTGCAACACCTTAGCGTTCTTCTACTCAATATTATGATCTTCCTAAAGATTAACTAGGTTATTAGTATAATCTATTATTGCCTTGTATGTATATTATCACCTCATAATTAGCTAAGTCAAATCGTTAGCTGCTAATCGACGCCAACAGAAATACCCAGGGTTCTAGGGTTAAAAATCCCAATGATGAATATCAACATGCAATCCCCAATCGTAACTACTGGTTATCTACCTCAGCCACTACTCTCTCCACCATCTCACTCAAAGTCTCCTCCTCCACAAGACCTAGTATTTGATTCCATTTCTTAGACTTCTCAGGGAAGTAACCAACAAGACTACCACTATATACACTTGCGGTAACTAGACCATAGTAAGCTTCGTCCCAGTTACCCTGCTCCAGTTGCTTCACAGCGCTTGCGTGAAGGGTGGCTGTATCTGATCTTTTAATGTCGAACTTCTGGCCTGTAGCTCTCTCCAATGCTTCCCAGACCATGTTCTGGCTGAGCTCGAATGAATGAACAAAGACATATTCATTTCTGGTTTCGGTAAAGTTGATAAGAATTGAAGCAATTGCTTCGGACACCTTAGCAAAATTAGTGGTCAGAAGGCGTTGATCACCTGAGCCATAGATAGTGCCGCTTCTAGTCTTGATATCCCAGCCGACAAGGCCATTGCCTTGTTTTAACAACTGCGGAAAGTTTAACCAGTTAGCTTTTGCTTACAAGTAATGAAGGTAACAAAGAGCATCAATCCAGCCTTTGCACATACCCAGTCATACCACGCGCTTGTGCATAGAGCAGTCCAAGTGAGACTGCTTGACTGTCGGGATTTGATGTAATCAATGATGTCTTTCTTGGACTGAAGGTGTGGTGCTACTTCAGCAAGGTCATCTCGGGATGTATCACCGCCGAATTCAGTGGGTAAGATCCTTTTCACGCCTGCAGCTATAGCAGCGTCTATGATAGTTCTTTGTACAGCCACGTTCTCTGTAGCAATAGTGGACACGATTGCATCTTGCCCAGTGAAAACGTTGGTTAGAGACTCTAAAGAGTAGTCCGATGAAACAAATGATACATATTTATCTTCTTGAACTGTGGCAGGTTTCGCGGTATTGCGGCTTAGAACGGTTACTTCGAAGCCCTTACTTAATAGCACGGGAACAAGCTTCTGGCCTAGGTTACCACGACCCTATATGATAGTTAAACAAATGCTTTTGACTGGAATTTTCAGCTAAGACAAAAAGGAGAGTGTGGGCCGGACTTACACCTAGAACCGTGACAGTTTGGATTTGTGGTGCCATGCTAGCAGGCAGGTTAGGGCAATAATTCTACTAAAGATCAAGAAGACTTCGATCAATTAGGTCGAAGTCACTCAACAAATCTACTGAACCGACGAGTTTGATCTTATTTATACCTCTCAAGAGACTTTATCCGCTTAGCATGTACTATGTAGCCTTTGATAGATGGTCAGACGATATCCGGTGGAGACTAAGCCTGGTACGGAGTAGCCTCAATGAATAGAGGCAGGGGTTAGCAGAGAGCAGGGTCTGCGTGGAGACTAAACCTGATTCAGGAGCACTTTTCTGACAGAGACGATTCATAACCCGCCTGTAAGGTCTGGTGCGTTTGCGTGGAGACTAAACCCGATCCAGGAGCATTTTTCTGACAGAGGTAATTTATAATCTGCTTTTCAGGCCCCGTCCGTTTGTGTTCTACTTCAAACAAATCTTCAATGTATTTTTCAAAAGGTCTTTGCTGATCGTCTAAAATAAGATTGGTGACAGACACGTTTCCCTAAAGCAACATGACAATCCTTCGTCGGTCGTGCGAGGCCTGCATTATCGCTAAGAGGAGTTGCGATCGTGGTACCCCATGTCGGAGATGTGCGACTAGACATCTACAGTGCCATTACCTTAATCAACCATCCGCACAAACCGCTATCGGGCGCATTAAGACCAAAAATCATAATCCTGTTCGCTATCAGGCCTACGTTTTCGCACTGAAGAGAAGCCGTGGTCCAATTCTTGACATCTACAACCCAACAAAACTTGAGCTTGCTCGTGTATTCCATTCGTCATCATTGCAACCCATTGTGGATATACTCAAGCGATTTCCGCTTGAGTTTTGGAGCCAAGGGTCCACGGCATTTATGCCATCGCAGCTGTACGCTGAAGCCACGCCGCCTGCCCTCCAGGAGTTCCGAAGGAATTATGCTAGCTTTTTGCGCCATCAGAGCAGCAATAACTTAACAAGCATTGAACACAGCGTGTTAGGTCCCAGTTTTCGTAGGCTACTGAAGAAAGCTGAGGAAACAACGTCAATCCAAGATTTACTTGCTTATGCACAAGCTATTCTACTTCTACAGATTCTAAGACTGTTTGATAGTAATAGCGGGAAAAATGCAGATCGTCTTGGCTCTGACAATGACAGACTTTGGCCTGTAGTGCACAGGATTTGGGAGCTGTCACCTATCCTAGCGGAAGGTGAAGCTAAGACATGGCATGGGTGGATGCTCGCTGAAAGCGCTCGTCGGACTATCTTAATCAGCAACATTATCTTGGAAGTCTTTCAAGGTTGTAAACGAGGATATATCATGTTTACACCATGTGCTGAGGTTTTGCCCTTCGACCAACGTGTTGAGCTATGGGACGCAACAGACCAAGAGACGTGGGCGAAAGCAGTGTCTGTTAGCAGCCAAACGTCGCTCGTGTCAGCGAGGGAGTATTGCAAGTCACAGAAGCAGCCTGGAAGACTATCACCTTTTGAACAGCTTCTCTTATTATCTTTTAGCATGTAACTCTTCCTCTAAGTATGTAAAAGTCATACTCAGAAGCTAGACTATCTACACTCATAATTCTAACATATCCATGTTGCGCTCGAGGTAGTACCACAACTATGTCTCTAGTATATTGTAACTAAACTTAATAACATAGGTCTCTAAATTTAGTCTTTAATAGTACATTGAATGGTTCTTTGACTTTGTGTAATACTTTCTAGGATTCGCCAATACAAAGTATATTTCCGTTATATGAAATTTGTTAAAGCCTCTCCCGGCAATGATTCGCTATAGTAACTATCCCTAAGAAGGACTGGGCTAAGGGTGGTTGCTGCCATCGTCTTAGTTCGTACCGCCTTCACTACTGCTAAATGCTCGCGCAAAAGCCCTCAACGGCGGTAACAGTATCCTCTACAATGCTGGATTAGTATGGTTTCATATCATATAGTAAAGGGTACATACGATACTGCTCCAGCTCGCCACAGGTTTCGCCAATGCATTCATAGCTTTCCATCTTGATAGCAACCCAGTTATCGCAAAGGCAGTCATCATCCTCCGCATTGCAGTTGCCCTCGTCCTCAATCATATTGTGAACGCATTGGCGGGCGCATTCGGGAATATCGTCGCGGGTCGGCACAGAACCCTCATCGCCCTCGTTGTAAGCCTTGCAGAAATCTTTAAAAGCGGTCTGAACCTCCTCTATAATACGAGGTTAGTGTGAAAAGATATCTAACATAGTACTAGATAAGAATACTTACTAATCTTCTCGTCCTCAAACATGATTCAAGCAGGCAATCAAAGGCAATTTCATTGATTTCCGCCACGTTATCGCAAAGGCAGTCGAACTTGATCGGGTCGCAGACTGCCTCAAGGCTAGTACCAAAGGTATAGCATTCGCGGCCGCAGTCAGGGATATCTTCAAAAGTCTGGGCACGGGCAGCGATAGCTAGAGAAAGTCCGATAAGAGTGCAACGCATCTTCGCAGTTGGGGTCACGAGTATAGACTACTGGTAAATACAGCAGTGTATAATGGATAAATGTTACTAACTAAGTAAGTGAATGGAAGGAGAAAGAAGTAGGGAAGGGGAAATACAAGGAAACGAGGTTGTGGGAGGGTAGCTTTATGTGCAAGTTGGTACGGCGCAATAGGTTCAGATTAAATGAGGACGTGCAGAAACCCGCAAGTAGTAATATGTACGAGTAGTAGATACCTGTCGTGGCGTAGCGGTCGATCTGTCAATTGCATTTAACCCTGGGCTTACAGGACGGCACGGGGTCAGGCCCAACCCACAAAAAGCCCGGAGAGTGGCTTCTTTACAAGGTGAAAGGAAGTTGTTCACATACGGACACTCTGCCTTACGGAGTACTCACGACGTGAAGAAAGGCGTCAGATCAGTGTACGGATAAATACTCATTCGCATCCATACTCCGCACACGTATAATGCTTACCTTCAGCGCCCACAAGATTATGCGGGGGGATATCAGTGAACATATGGAATACTCAGGGCTAGTCTACGGACGATCGATCGACCCCAGTCTCGTCACTATAGAATGAGTAGCAGGCTGTCCCAGGCTCAGTGTTGTACTCAATATAATCATATGTTGCTCTCTTAGGTACTTCCCTAAGTAGGATAGCTTCTATAGATCACCATGCAAGAAAAGAAGGACACTAGAAAAAGGCGTAGATACTTTAGCAGGTCAGGATAGCTTAAGTTAAGTTGGTGGTGTGGAGATGCCGATACGCCCCGGCGCCAAACACTTGCTACTACGTAAATAAGTACGGAGTAGAGAGACGTGAATACTATTATTAGAGAGCCAAAGAGAAATATATGGTGTTCACGAAAGTCCGTACAGCCCTTTGGGAACCTCGCATTCTCTTAGCTGTCAGTTCAATAACGCTGGTCTTTACTACCGCTCCCTTTTCTCTCTCTGGACAACGCGAGGGAGGTTGATTTTCGGCGCAAGCTTACAACTGTCAGGAACGTAAGGGGAAGATCAAGAGATTGAAAGGGTCTAGCAAGTAGATAGAGATTAGGGAGCCTCAAGATAGAAGGTAGGTAGCTGGTTGTGACGGCATTAATCTCTGACCTTCCCCAGAGTGCTGGAGGTCTTCTATTTATACCACATGCGGAGGGCTCAGCGGCCCCTGGTTGGCAATAACCCTCGAACGACGTAACCACCGTAACCCAAAATGGACAAACCCTCCTTTCTAGGGCAAAGCGCCTTGGTATCGGGTCCCATATCTCCTGCCTTTTTCTCTACTGGGACCTAGGATATTATGAATATTACTTCGCTGTGCGCCATCCCTTAGGATGGGTGGTCCTGGACATTAACCAAATGGCGAGTGCTATCCGATATATGCTTACTATCACTACTAACCTAAATAACAGGACTCGTGTGTTTGATTCTGGTAGCTATCACGCAGTCTATCATACCGTCATTCTTCCTCCACATCTTGGCCTCTGTTTATTTTCCTACCGGTGTTATAATTTTCCCGGATACGTTTGAACTCGCCATATCTTCCTTTTCTTGCCTCATACCTACTTCCACTCATGTGATGAAACTTTTGAGATGTCTCAGAACTCTCTATGGTATGTTAGAGCTAGTACTCGGTAGTATAGAATGTAGCTTACCACTCATATACGAGCTAATTCTGGATGGCAGTCTGTGCGATCTTGATTTCGAAGCTTCTGCCGTGCAAGATTCTGCTGTACTCCCCCCTAAGTCTGATTTCGATACCCCTTCTGCCCAAGACTTTGCTGTCTCTGCCGCCATTCGAAGTCTATCCAACCAGTTGGTCATATGATCGAAAGGATAGCTGAGCGTTGATGTTTGTTGATTAGCTCTAGTTATTGGAGATTCTGAGTCCGCCCCAAGGTTTTCGTTTTCGTTCTCTTTAGTGTGCGCGTTCTTAGGAGTATGCCCTTCAGTATCTGAAGGGATACTTTTGGTAGCTTCTTCTGTCACCTGTGAAATCATACGAGTACCTTCGTCTCGCGAATTGACTTGAGAAAGACCTTCTATTTTCTCGGATCTCCCAGACCCCGGATTGTCCTTAGGGTTTTCGTCCGGAAGAGCCGCAAGGGCTAGTAGATCAAGATGATTCCCGACATGCTCAACATAATGCTTTCCGGATAGAATGTTCACTTCTGAACATAGCGGGCAGTCATCCATAGCTTTGAAATGGTCGTAGCGGATTGCAATATCATAGAGAGTTTTCATATCGTCCGTGCCGATATCTTGGCCATGTAATGAGAGAGCGTGAGTCCGTAAGGCGTCCAATGTTACAAAGACAGATTCAGAGTAACAATAAGGACAGGTGAAATATATCCAATGTGCTTTTCGCATGTGATATTCCCACTGACTTCGCTTCTTGTACAGTATATAAGGAGTTGGGCAGTTGAGCGCAAGGCAAACGTAGGGTTTAAGATCTTGGAAAACATGGCTCCTAAACCATTTTATAAGCGTTTGCAATGCGTACGTACCGATAGCGTATCTTACCTCCACGTTTTATAGTTATTAATTGATATCAATGTGTGACAAAGGGGGCAAGAGAAGGGTCCTTCCCATGCCTTTTCAGGAGGACGAAGCACGAATGACTCTTCATCGTATACTGACGACGCTGTGTACGAAGTGTCGGACACTTCAGAGCAGCTATCGGGTTGAGAGGTGCCGCTAAGGTCGTTCGGTTGCTGAGGCCGAGGTGTTGCTGCTGTTGTTAAGCCTCTGTGCTTGACTGCAGTCTTTGTATCATCGCTGCTTGAATCTTTCACGGGAGGTCGAATATTCTCCCCACGATACTTAAAGTATGCACGTCTGCGAACATTTGCAATTGCAAGTCGGTCCCAAATAATTGGGTAAGCTTTGGGGTATTGACTGCGTGCGTGATCTAAATCGACCCGGTAGAAATGATTTTTGAAAGTAATATCGCAATATTGGCTGCAGCGATCCAGAGACCCAAGACTTCTGAAGGCGACAGAAAGTCTCATGAGACAGCTTATAGTATGATCGATTTGGTCTAGGATTGCATCCCATCTGGGCTTATCTTGCAGATCGCTACCGCTGAAAAAGCTCGCTAACTCAAGGTCAATTTCAGCAACAGCCTTAACATCGTTCTGCTTCCCATTGTCATCAAATTCCCTTCTTGCATCGGACTCACTTGCTGCGCTCACTATTATCTCTTAGCTGGACTCTTTCCTGAACCTGGGCATTTCTCTTACACTCATGTGCCGAGGAGAGGAGGTCTTTAAGTAATGACAACACATGAGATTGCACATCTGGTGAGTCTCGTAATGTCTGGTCAAGTGATTGAGCGCCTGAAAGATGATGAGCATTCGTGCTAGAAGCCCATGCTTTCAGTCTTGACAGCCGAGAGTCCACCAAAGACGCTTGACGTTCTTGGAGATTGTGACTGGCTACCACTTCTTTCAGGAGAGATAAGGTCTGCCGCACACAATTCGCAATCTGGGAATCTTCTGGATTGAATTCATCGCGCTTCGACATGATGATAACCAGTACTTGCAGAGACTCAAAAGATCATTGCAAAGGTTCAGCGTAAAGATACTTTACGAAACCCCGCTCGACGCCACGATTGCGATTCCGAATTCAAGAGATAAGTTTTGGTTGGCTCTTTTCGTTTGCCTTGCATACGTTCACCACGTGATGGTTGCCTTGTTCCTCGGATGCGGGGTCTCGACAAAGTGATGTCGATTCTCTGTTTATCTTTTGTTTAAATTCTAGTAGTAACTCACACGATGTCGGGGCTTGAGATAGTCGGCGTCGTTCTAGGCGCTCTTCCAGTAGCCATCAAGGCCGTGCAATCATATGAAGACATGTTCTCATTATCTGAGAATGCAGCTCGGGAGCTCAAACATCTACGTGAAGATATTCGTACGGAACAGCACCGACTGAAAACCACCTGCGAGTATCTCTTAGGCGGCTTGATCCCACTCAATGCTCAATCTACAATCGACTCACTAATTGATCAACCCTTCTCAGAAAAGTGGAAACGATACGATAAAGAGCTACAACAGAGGCTGTGGAGCGACAGAACAGCCTTTCTAGAGTGGATGTCAGAATTTCGCAGGTCAGTTGAGGAGCTTAACGGGATGTTGGGAATCGATAAAAATGGCGAAGTACGTCCTAGATGCTAATTCCCCCGCCCTGGTCGAGTAAGATATACTAATAGGCTCTAAGATGCAAGCGAAAGACACGAAAAGCCTGATCAACCTGCTCAAGCAAGGATTCTCATTTACTTTCAAGAAAAAACACTACGAATATTTGCTTGAAAGAGTCAAGAAGAGCAATACCGAGCTTGAGATGATGACAAGATCTTGCCTTGACCTGGAGCCACCAAGGAGGCGCCGCTCCCAAACAGCTCTCACACAACTTATCCGAGAAGTGACCTCTGGGATGTTCCGAGCTATGAGTAGAGTAGCAGCTACCTCCTTCGCTTCAAAACATAGTCTTTGCCTGGAGCTAGAACCTAGAGACACTTTAGTCCTTCCAGGTCGCAGAAACGAAGTCAAAATGCAGATGCTCTTTCACATCTCGCTAAATTCGACTTGTTTAAATCGACCTTTATGGAAAAGTCTGCATATCAATCCCCTGGGAAATTTTGACGATCTGGTCTCAAAAGCTAACACTCCATCGGCCACATTGGGAAAGTCAACATTTTGTTTAACCCAGGCGCAAAACTTAAAGGGTCAAATCTCAGGAAGTTCTACAACACAAACTATTCTAGAGGAGCCAAGGCTCCCTCGTCAACCTCAAAACACCGCCTCTCGGTCTTCCACTAAAGCTATACAAGATTTGTGTTACACGGTCTGCGGAAATCAGAAGCAACAAGCAGAAGAGTGCTATGGCCATATATTAGATTCTGACTGCAGTTTCAAAGTGCTTTGTGCACCTGATCAATTGGACGTTGAGAAAGCTTTCACACTACGGGAGATTCTGGAAGACAAACCGCAGCATGGCCAGGACTGGCTCTTCCCACAAAAATTAGAGGCAGCCCTAGCAATATCCACAGAGGTTCTTCACCAATTCAGCACTCCTTGGATGCCAAAACTGCTGACATTGGACGATTTGACTTTCATGCAGGAGTCTGACAACTTTGAATGCTCCCCAAAACCGTTTGTTGTTAATAGCCTGCTGCAATGTCCGCCTGACGGCTCTTCAGTTGCTATGGGAATTGGAATGAATCAAGCAAAAGCTCCAATGTCGGCACAGAGGCACATCCATCGTACCGTTCTATCACTTGGCGCAATCATGTTGCAATTGATGATCGGGATGCCGGTAGAGGAGCTCGAGCGGACGAGACTCGAGAGTATAAACTCCACATTATCTGCCTACAAAGCAAAGCAACACCATATCGGGCAAGCCCTGGAACTCGGAACTGAAAATTTTACCAATGCAATTGAATGGTGCTTCAAAAGTGTCTCCAACATATCCGGGCTAGAAGACCCAGAGTTTTGTCAGAAGTTCTATGAAAACGTTGTGTCACGATTAGAGGAGGATGTGAAGGCGATAGATAGATTATGAGGGAGTTAGAAAATCAGTAGACAATTGGAAACAAGTGGAGACAACTCAGTATCTCATCTCAGAAAGTCCATATTCATGAGCGATACGATAGATATTAGTGCAAGGCCGACAATCGACTTCCGTACCCTTAGCTTGCCCTCGGCAGCGACGGACAGGGGTATGCTGCTGACCTTAAATGGGTCTAGAGCATGCTTTCTACGGGCGACTGTAGGCGCCACTCCGCCAAAACTGCCAAAGCCCCGATCGGCACTGATAGGGTTACACCCAGATAGATTACCCTCTTTTAATTTAATAATATTATAATTATACTTATATAATTAAAGTTTAATTTCTTTTATTTTAAAAAAATTATTATTTATAAAAATTTAAGATTAAGTAAGATTAATTATTAATAATTAATTAAATTATTAATATATTAATTATAATTAATAATATTATATTATTAATAATCTT
>JAKLNE010000056.1:0-200946 GCA_022814615.1 Waltergamsia citrina | reverse complement strand
CCCCCCCCCCCCCCCCCCCCCCCCCCCCCCCCCCCCCCCCCCCCCCCCCCCCCCCCCCCCCCCCCCCCCCCCCCACTGATATACATGCCTTGCGACTGGGGTGCCAAGACGAGGCTTTGTCTGCTTTAGGAAGCATTCCACGCGGGGTTACGTCTTCTATTTTGATTTTTGTTCTGGATTTTCTGGGGGGAGATCTCAAGCTTATGTTTGATTGTCGGTCTTTGGCTAGATGTTCGGGACCGAGGGGGAGAAGTTTCATAATGGGTGGTTGCTACTGGTGAATTGTTCTCTTACGCAGGCGGCTACGGGGCGTTTTCATGAGATTTTATCTCGCTTGTGTGTAGGAGCTCTCTATCTATTCTTGCAAGTTCTATCCGAGGTTGTGGTATCCTTACCCTGCAGTAATGAGAAGGTTTGAAAAGTCTCTGGATCTATTCCTATAACTGTATGGGCATTACATTCTTGTCCTTTACGAAGCGATTTTTGAATCAATAGAAATTATTTAGAACGCAAAAAGTTGATCTGGATTGACGTGAAAACATTGGAGTATCTACAATCTTTTATTTGTATTTGGCATAGTGCGACGTCATCAATACATGCTTTCAAAACCTCAATACAATGTTTAGTAAGGGCTCTTTTCACTCACAATACAGCAATATCTTCAACACACATAATTGCAACATACAGCACAACCGACCCTTCTGGTGCCACGAAAAAGAATTGCAGCTTCAGGGTAAGCTTTAAGGTGGGCTGCTGCGTGGTTGCCTCAGAACAGCGGCTGGTGCCTATTTTTGGGGGCCGTTTGTGACCCCCTGTGAATATCACCTCCACTTAAGGTAGGCTATCACCATGACGGTCTAACCGTGAATTCACGGCTTCTAATAACACCGTCAACATCATCATCGGCATCATGCCTCAGTCCGTAAACACAGATGTTGAGTATAGCAAGATTAGTCATGATGAAACAGCGTTGAGCGATATCGAATTCGCGCCCATCCGAGACTGGCTTCAGCCCACCGACTACTTGGCGGAATCAGGGGAGTACCGTCGACACCTTTCATCACAGGCTCCTGGAACGGGCTTATGGATCTGCGAGACTGAAGAGTATCGGAAATGGTACTCTTCCCCAGATCATGGCAGCCTCTGGATCAAAGGCGTTCCTGGCGCTGGCAAGTCCGTCACAGCGGCATCCATCATCCGCCATTTGAAGGCCACCGAAGACGCTCGCTGCCCGGTTCTCTTCTTTTTCTTCCGTGATATCGTCGCCGCCAACTTTTCCCCACGGGCCATGATTCAAGATTGGATGGCTCAGCTTCTCCCCTTTTCTCCAAAGTTACAGCATGCTCTACAAGCTCGCTTGGATACGAAATTGGAGGAAACGTCAGATCATGATCTTGTCCAGCTGTTCCTTGATGGAGTCTCCGCTGTGTCCAAGGTGTTCTGTGTTGCCGATGCTCTCGATGAGATGACGGCTGATAACCGCGCCTTTCTCGAACATCTCAATAGTTTGGCCACATTTCGCCCTTCTAGGCTGAAATTATTGATGACCAGTCGACCCAAGCAATATCTACAGAGTGCGTTACGGGATAGTTCGATTGTGCACATCAGCCTTCAACAGCGTCTTGTTGACCAGGACATTGCTTCGTACCTAAGTCATCGCTGCAATCAGATAACTCAACTCGATGGCGAGGCGCAGTCCAAGCAAAGAGTCATTGATATGGTCGCGAAAAGGTCAGAAGGCCTTTTTCTGTACGCCAAGCTCACTATGGACCAGGTAGAAGCCTCAATTACCAAGAATGAGGCTCTAGATCTTCATCATTTAGAAGAGACTCTCCCTGTCGGCTTGGAGCAGACGTATATCTCTATGCTGGCCGCGCAGCGTAGGGATCACGATATCAGTATAGAGCTGCAAGTGATGGTTCTTGAGGCGGTGACGCATGCATCACGCCCACTTCGGCTTAATGAGCTGGCAAGCCTCGTTGAGCGCGTCGGGCCAGCTGTCACAGCCCCTTCTGGCTTCAAGCAACTTGTCGCTGTCTCATGCGGACCTCTCGTCGAAATTTTGGAAGATGAGACGTTGCAAGTCATCCATCATTCTTTCACTGAGTTTCTTCGAGGCGACACTCGTAATTCCAACACCGAAAGCGGCTTCCCGGTCATCGTATCGCTGCATGCGCACAAACACCTGACCCTGTACTGCCTTCGATATCTAAAATCGGGCTCTATGCTTCTTGAAGGAGAGAGTGATGTCGCTACGGAGTCGTCACTTACCTTCAATACTCCGGCACATGAAGTTGACTTGGACGAGCAGCTTTACAGACACTCTCACCTCGGGATTAAAGACCAAAAAGACCCATTCAAATATCGCGAGGCCCGCTTGGCTCATCCTTTCCTTAGCTACGCTGTAGATCACTGGTCTTATCACGCGAGTCGTTATGACCTCCCTGATGAAGACGTGTTTGATTCAGTAACGGCGTTTCTTGACCCGAAAAGCTTGACTTGCCTCCGGTGGTTGGTCCTCAAGTGGCACTCGACCTCAAAACGACAAAAGTCGGCAGAGGGCTTTCCAACAGCCCTTCACATTGCTGCTTTCGCGGGCTTGTCTGAGCTCGCATCTAAACTTCTGCAGCAAGGATTCTGCCACTCTGCCACAGATGCCCGCGAGCGTACTGCGCTCCACTGGGCTGCCCACAGCGGGCACGCAAAAGTCGCTAGGCTCCTCCTGCAACAGCAAGATTGTGACTCGAATCCGGCGGACGGCCAGGGGCTTAAACCTATTCATCTTGCTGCTAAGAAGAACCATGCGGAAGTAGTCGAGGTCCTGCTGGAGGCGGGCGTCGAGCCTGACACAATCAAGACAAAGGAAATCCATGCTGGTCGGCTTCTAGGAGGGGAGGCTATCACTACAGGAGAAAGTGCTATTCTATATGCTTGTTCCGCCGGGCATACAGAAGTCATCGAAGTAATGATCCCATTCTGCAAACCCGAGATCCTTGAGGAGCTCTTGTGTCAATGTTGCCGCTACGGTCGGACTGACGCTTTGCAAGCCATCCTCGCTGAATCGGATGTGTCTCCAGATGCAACGTTCCAGAAGGCTACGGCGCTATACCTTGCTTGCAAATTTGCCAATCAAGGATGTGCCTTGGCCCTGATTCAGCGCGGCGCTAATGTAACGAAGACATCTGCTTGGTCTCCGCGCAGATCTAGAAATGGAGGGCCTTGGGGGCCAGAATGCGAGCGAGCGCCGATTCATACTTTAGTCGCTGGTTGGGAAGATGAAAACGATCATACTTGCCAAGTCATCTTTCGGGAGCTGCTAGAGGCTGGAGCAGATGTGAACCAGTTGGATGGTGATGGAAACGCTGCTATCCACATCGCAGCTGGCTGCCTTGGCCATTATGGACCAAGGTCGCTACATGCCTCAGCTTTGAAGGCACTATTGGACGCAGGGGCCGACCCGATGATGAAGCGGAGTAGAGGGGGTGACACACCTCTGCACATACTGTTTGAAAAGCACCGCACTTTGGATGCTGTCAAGCTTCTCGTTGAACGGGGCTGTGATCCAAATACCAGAGACGAGGATGGCGCAACCCCGCTGCATCGAGCTCTTTCTAGGGGCGGTATGGAGACGGGGCACGAGGAAAACGCTGCTATTGTTCAATATCTTTTGGATAATGGTGCGGATCCAAATCTGGAAGATGGCCATGGAGATACTGCTGTCTACGGTGCTATCGACGCGGGGAGTTACATCTTCCAGATGCTTTTGCCTAGATGTAACAGTCATGCCGTCAAACTTGATTGTTGGATGAGGCTAGCCTCGATTTTCGATGAGGATACTTTCGACAAGCTTGTGAGCATACTACTGGCGGAAGGCATCGATATTAACGCACGAGGACGGCGGACTGGCCGAACATTGTATTTTTCATGTCTTAGAACCGGCAGAGAGCACCAGTTAAGAACCCTCCGCAGTCACGGTGCCTTGACGAATACCGTCGACAACTTCGGTAACAACGCTTTGCATATTGTACTCATCAGTAGCCTTGGCCGAGCTGATCAGAAGAAAGTGGCCAAGCTCATTGATGAAGGGGTTGATCCTCTGAGTACCAACAACGCGGGTGATACCCTTCTACACATAGCCTCCAGGAACTACAAAGGAACTGCAAAGGAGGTCGAGCTCATTAAATGGCTTATTGGCTTGGGAGTTCCTGTCAACATGGCCAACAACGACGGACAGACCGCTCTGCACCAGTCTCTCCCTGGGATGGGCTCTCTATCGACTACGATGTTTGACAGGGAAGACCGCATTGACTTTGTCGACGCCCTCTGCCAAGCATCAAGCGATATCGACTTTACGATCAGGGACAAATATGGCCTTGCTGCTATACATGTTGCAGCCTTGACATCTCAAAACATTGTTGCAAGGCTCATGACTGCTGGGGCCGACCTTGGCGTAGAAACCGACGATCAGCAAAACGTTTTACATCTAGCAGCAAGGGCTCGAAAGACGAACATTGTTGCTCAAATTGTTCACCAAGCAATGGTTGACATCAATAAGAAAGACAAGTATGGCAGGACGCCACTACATTACGCTGCTTCATCTGGAGAGCCGGAAACCGTTGCATGCCTGCTAGAGAACGGTGCCAAGGTAGACATAATTGACGAACTCGATTGCACTATGTTACACGCATGCGCGGAATCCAGGCTGGAGCAGACAATCTGGGACGCCCAGAGTAGCACTTATTCTTCTGTGAGAGGGCCACCTAAGGACCACCTTCGGACGAGATCGCACAACAAGTTACTCGACAAGGAGCCCTGGTACCGACCAAGATATAGCAGCCCCAGTCCCAGGATCATCAAAGGCGTCTTTCCTGGCATAAGCACTATTGCCAAGTTGCTTGTGCAGGCAGGTGTTGACGTGGCCGCTGTCGACTACGACGGGAACACAGCCTTAGATGTTGCACTTCACGCTGGATGTAATGAGCTCGTTGATTTCTTTGCTAGTGATCCAGAGCTCTTTGCGAAAGCAGCTGAGAGCGTCAGACATGACGCTGATGAAAAGACGAAGAGCAAGGACGAACAGAGTATTGTCCTTATGAAAGCTCAGATGGCGCTCATGAGACCGCAATCCAAGCTAGCAGCCCTTGAAGCCGATGAAGCCACTCGCAACGCGATGCGAACGAATGTACACCTCTATTTTGATCTGCTATCTGCAGATGACGCTTCGAAAATTATCAACGACAGCTTCGCTCTTAATCCTGATGCACCTTCACACTATGTGACTGTCAAAAAGCTCATGGAGTCCGGCTACACCGAGGTTGCAGAGAAAGTCCCCGATCTGCTCCTACAATATGCTTCCTATGATGGAGCCAAGAAAAGCATTGAGCGACAGCAAAGCGACAGGAGGTATGGTGACAAGGACGTATTGACAACTCTGCAAATGGCCTGTGCGCGCGAAGTCTCTAATATGCGCATGGTTCGACTGCTTGTTGAAGAGATCGGAGTAGATGTCAACCCACAAGGCGATATCGGTGTAGACATTGGTTCACAACCCGTTCCCAATATTGCAGATTGCGGAGAGGAGAATGATGAACCAGTTCCAGGCGGTACAGCTCTTCACTTGCTTGCTTCCGGGGATAATTATTGGCAACTCCACGCGTTAGAGTATCTTCTCGAGAAAGGAGCTGATGTAAATGCCGTGGATGATAAGGGGCGTTCCCCCATCCATATCGCTGCAAAGGGGGTACCACCCCACTTTGCATCGATGAAGGGGCTATGGCGACTGGATACCATGAAGATACTCCTAAAGCATGGCGCGAATCCGAACATTCTAGACAAGCGCAACGAAGCGCCGATCCATAAAGCAGCTAAACAACCCTCGAGAATGAAAGAGCTGCTTCGGAACGGTGCCGATCCTCTCATAGGCTCCGAAAGCCCAATTTTCAAAGTCTTGTTCGAGCAGAATCTCGCAGCTTTAAACATCCTCCTTGATCATGGTCTGAGCGTCAATTCGGTCAACGAAACAATGCATAGTCGAGATGTTCACTACGATCTTACGGATTCTCGGAAGGTGTATGCTCTTCTCCATGCTGCTTACGCTATAAAGTTGAACTCCAGCCTCAAAGATTCTATCCCCCTGCTGAAGACACTTGTCGAGCGCGGTGCTGACTTATACTTACCTCTGAACGATGGCGAGACGCTCATCCACTTTCTCTTCGAGTTTCCAGAATATGAGGTCTTGGATGCACTTTTGCATGAGCCGTGCGTTTCTCGGATCAACTTTAATCGCCGTGATCAACACGGTCGAACAGTCTTGATGGCTGCTTGCGACTGGCGGGAAGTTCTTCCCGGCTACTCGCACCTTCACTGGGATCCAAAGGCGGCTGGACCGCCTATTCGCATGCTTGATCTTGGAGCAGATGCGACGCTCACCGATGACTGGGGAAAAACTGCATTGCACAGGCTTCTCGACAACGAAGGCATGCCAGATGACGTTCTCATTGAGTTCATTAACCGTGTAGAAGTAGCATCGACACTACTTTTGAAAGACAACGATGGTCTTACGCCTCTTCATCATTCCCTGCAGCATCTTCGACCAGAAGTGTGCAACCTTCTGATCTCTAAAGGCGCCGATTTGACAGAGGCCGATAACCGTGGGCGCACAGCGCTGCACCACATCGCGTTGCAGTGTTTCAAGACGCAAAGACAGCCGCGTGCCGGAGGTCGGCTGTCTGTAAACCTTTCGGAAGACTATAGTACGGACTGTCGAGCTCTATGGCAGGAGGCTATCAGTAAAGGATGCTCGATCAATGCGGCAGACGCCGACAGCAATACACCGCTTCACCTGTTCTTGCAAGCAGATTGCGAATACAACTGCTCCCACCCTACCTCCGAGACGGATGGAAATTGCCACATTTATTTCTACGAGAAGCTATTTGGCGTAGATAGCGGCGTTGATGTTTTTGCGCTGAATAATCGTGGCGAGACGATGCTGCATGTGATTGCCCAGATTAAGGACTGTACGAATGAGGAGTATGACAAGCAGCTTTTCACGTTCTTGACGAAGAAGGAACTGGATCCGTTGAAAGAGGATGCTCGAGGACGTAGTGCTATTGATGTCGCGAGCGCTTGTGGGAGAGACGGCATTGTTGGGCTTTTTGGGAGGAAGTAGGTTAACATGCTACATCCACCAATTAGCCAGTATTAGTCAAATAACTCCAGAGGAACGGTCAAATGTCATAACTGACCATGAGAATGGACGGAGTAAAATGGCTCAACATTCTTGTCTATTCATTGGTCGTTTCTACATAGTCTCGCACCGACTGCACAAACGAATGATCCTGCTTCATGCCCAATGATAAGGCCAGGCTATTATCAAAGTCATCTGCCCATGAATACAACACGGACTGCAGTTTGTTATTCTTCTCCTCCTTGACCAAAGCCAGCTTATCTTTGCCCCCGACTTCCTCTAAAGCATCTAGCATATCTTGTACCGAGACTGCAAAACCTGGTGCATTGACGCTCCGTCGGTGCAGAGGAAGAGCCTCCCGCGGCACTTTCAGCGCAACAAGAAGATTATGTACAAGTGTCTTAGGTGAACACATCCAGTGACGCCACTGCCTATCTTCTAGTGGTATGGTGCAATGTTTGCCCTTGAGAGGTTCGCGGATTATGCCAGATAAGAAACCAGATATGGCTGCGCTGGGAGCTCCCGGGCGGACTGAAATGGTCGGAAGGCGCATGGAAATACCGTTGATCATTCCTCTGCGAGTGTAATCATTGACGAGTGTCTCGCATATTATTTTTTGGCAGCCGTATGACATCTCTGGCGCGGGGATGTCGTCTTCAGTGACCCCCTTTTTAGGCACAGGTCGCCCATAGACAGCCTCGCTGCTTGTATAGACGATTTTGACTCCCGGGGATGCTTTAGCAAGCGCATCTATAATGGCTCTTGTAGCATCAACATTGACTCGGTAGCCTAGCTCGAAATTGGCCTCGGCGCCAGAGGACATGATGCCGTGTAAGAGAATGGCTGCATCTAGCTCTGGCGTAGCAATTTGTGTAGCTGAAGCACATAGGTCGGCAGCTATGACTTTTACATTTTCTGGGTGTTTGGAGCCCTTTGGGATTGGTGTTTCGTTGATGTCTGTCAGGATGAGTGTGTTGGTGGGGTCTTCGAGGAGTGCTTTGGTGACGATTTGGCCGATGAAGCCGGCGGCTCCAGTAATGAGAATATGCATAGTTTTGTGGTATATTTTATGAGATTTAGGAAACAATGAATAAAATAAACAAGAAAATTGGGTAAGATTGCTAAGACACGGAGAGATATCGCGAAGTGACAACGGCTTGCTAGTAGGACGAGAGAGGGTGACCTGCGCCGCTAAGCCATGGATAACAATTAGACTAGTTGCCTTAACATTGGGCATAGACCAATCTAGAAGTCTTGATCCAGGAAAAGGGCTCTTGGGCAAAAGCCCATTCAGATTATTCCACCGGGCTCCGGCCCTCCTGCATATTGTTCTGTCTGATGGCCAGATACCAGAAGCCGGTCCAACATTATGTCGGGACAGTGATCCGGGGCAATAATCTACCGTCGATGTGGGTGGCGCCACTCTTCGCGGCGTGGTCTGGCAGTGAGATCCACCGGGAATTTGTTGTACCCTACTTTGGAATCAGCCGAGGATTAATAACGGCGTGGATTCCTCACGGCTTCGGGGATGGTTTTATCAGAAATGACAAAGTGATCATTATATGCAAGTCAGTATTATTGCAAAGAAGAATTCACCGTGTTCCACTAAATATTCCTACAATGGCATCTAAGACTAATCCTCCCGAGGCTGCCGTTAAAGTCCAGAGTCCCTTCAAGTGAGTTTCATTCCATAGACAACGATATTCAAATGATTATTTACTAAAACTTACTCTATAGGCTTGAAAACCCTGGTGGCGATTGGCGTGATGACTTGGAGAACAAGGGCTACACAGTCGTAAAGGGTGCCATCCCTAAAGACCGCGCTATACAATACCAGAAGAAGGCATTCGAATGGCTTCAGAGCTTCGACCCCAACCTGGACTTTTCGGACCCTTCGACATGGAAGACAGCCAAGCTACCTTTCCAGACGGACCGCAACACATATGAGCACTATGCTGTGGTGCATGAGCGCTTCATGTGGGAGGCCCGTCAAGAGCCTGGTGTCATCGAGGCATTCAGCAAACTTTGGGGTACAGATGAGTTGATTGTTTCATTTGACTCGCTGAATGTCACGCTTCCGAACTTGAAGCAGGCGAGAGCGCCGTGGCCTCACGTTGATCAGGCGCCTAGGAAGCGAGGTCTACACTGTATCCAGGGAATTATCAATCTTAGCCACGCGGGGCCGGAGGACGGTTCGTTGTGTGTCATGGAAGGCTCTGCCAAGCTAGTGGAGCAGTTTTTCGACGAGAAAACAAACCCCAAGGACTGGGAATGGAGGGACAACAGATACTTTAGCGAGGAAGATATGGAATGGTTCAAGGAAAGGGGTGTCAAGCCTGTCAAGGTGCTTGCCGAGCCGGGCGACCTCATCCTCTGGGACTCGAGGACAATCCACTGGGGAGGCGAACCGACGGAGAAGAGCGACACGATCCGTACGGTCATCTACGCGGCGTACGCGCCGAGAAAGCTGGCTACAGAGGACGCGCTGAAGGAAAAGGAGAAGGTGTTTGCTGTGAATGGAGCTACAACGCACTGGCCTCATGACAACATCAAGCTAAGGGATCCGGATGTGAAGTTGGCGGATGGCAGTATTGATCCGAGGAATAGAAAGGAGCCTTTGGAGAAGGCGATCCAGAGTGACCGACTGCTCCAGCTGGCCGGGATCAAGGCTTATTAGGGAGATGTATCAGCGGAACTTCGCGCTACTTGTTATGTATTACGATGAAGGAATTTGGAGGAAAGCAAACATGGACAGAATGTTTCTGAATAGTTAAGTCGAACTTGTTTTAGGACATTAAGCCTGGTTTGTTCGACGCTTAGCATCATGAAGCTTAGACCCACCATTGTTACGCTGTGACCTTCAGAACTGAATGTTTACGTCTATATCTAATGCCGATACTCATCAATCTTGTTGTCGCGGTCATGATTTATGTCATATTGCGTTCTGGGCCAACTTACGGGGGATTAATGCGCCGGACGTGTGGATATTGGGGATGGATTAGGGGGAGAAGCCTCACTTAACCTTGTTTTCTACTGGATCGCTATAATCCAGGCCAAGGATTCCCCGCATTTTGACTGCCAGGTTGGTGGATATTCTGTCTACCTTAAGTTAGTGGGCCTACTCTCACATTCTGGGGGTTACATTCGCCTGGAATAATTGGTAGAGGCGCTGTCAATGGCTAACTGTTAGTGGATCTAGCGCACTTGTACTGCGCTGGGGCGAATATCACAAGGGTCAATTGCACTTTATGCGCCTGTAAGCCCGCTAACTTGCAGTGGACCCTTTTCTCTTAGTACTACCGACGGAAATCCATCACATCACGAGTCATCTTCATTTGGTGACTTCAATCTGGCTAATTGAACTTAGACCATCAATAAAGCCCTTTAATTATGAATTCACGATGAGACTCCTACCGTGCATGACACATAGCACCTTGGTCCCTCTTCCATTCTGCATTCTACCTTTCAAAGGTTCCAACAGCACTTCAGTATCCTTGTCTATCCATGCCTGAACCCCACGAGACCGGCGCCGATGTCGACGTCGATGACGATGGCGATGGGGACCGCGATCTTTCGTCTCGACCGGCCAAGAGAAAAGCACGGGACATTTCGAAAGCGTAAGCAGATTGTCATCGTACTGAGGAGGACGATGTTTAGAAACCAGCTTTTACCATTCATGTGAATCATCGGCTAACGGCGGCTAACCCCAGATGCGAGAATTGCAAAATAAAAAAGGCACGATGCGACAGCGCTCGTCCACAATGCGACCCGTGTCGCCGCAAAGGTTCGTCTGGATCTATATCATGATTGCTCCTTTACACCGTTTTGACGAGTGAGACTTCAGGTATATCATGCAGTTACAAGGAAAAGGGGCAGCCTGGCTTGAAACCAGGCTACGGCAAAGCCGTCGAACAGAGACTGAGCGCTCTCGAGGGCAACCTTGCCAAGGTTACTGAATCAGTACAAGAGGTTCTTGGCTACCTACAAGGCCAGTCTCAACAACCGGCCTTTGACCAAACCCTGCCCTTAACGAGCTCTACGCTTGTCCCACAAGAAGATCGTGTCCAAAGCGACCAGCAGTGGCAGGCTTCCTGGGGCCAACCAGGGGGAGAGAGTGTGAACACCACCTTTGATGAATCGCCCCTGGTCGAGATTTTGCCTCAGCCACAACCTCTACCAGATCCAGAGCAAGGTCAGGCAGATCCATGCAGCCCTGGCATCGGTCATGGTGACGAGCTCCCAGCTTCTGACGTTGTTGCTACCTTGGTCGATCTGTACTTTGATCATGTGTACCCGTGGGCACCCCTGTTCAACAGAGAGAGCTTCTTGTGCAACATGTTCAGCCCAGAGCGAAGAGTCCTTCTCCATGGTATCGTCGTCTTAAGCTTTAGGTATTGGCAAAACGCAGATCCCTCTGAAAAGGTTCGAGAGGAACACATGAGGAAGTCAAGGCAGCATATTCTTGTCCAAACCATCGACAGTTGCTCCCTCATCTCCACACAAGCCCTGGCACTGCTCGCAATCGACGCTCTTGGGCAAGGGCCTGGACCCAGAACATGGAATATCATGGCAATGCTGGTTACATCGGCAAAACAATTGGGATTGGGCAGGAATCATTCTCAGGGAGACACGAAAGCCTCCCTTGTCCACAATGATGAGTCGGATAATGACCTCAATCTTTCCATCATAGAGGCAGAAGAAAAGTGCCGCCTATTTTGGACTATATACAGTCTTGATCGCTTTTCGAGCACGCCCCTCGGACAGTCGGGTGAGATCGACAGCAAGACGATCAAGCTCCCATATCCAGTAAGCGACGACGAATGGGGACGGAATGCGCCTGTGGAATGGTTTCAGGGAACGTCGGCATTGAAACCTAGTCGATCTACAAACCTGTGGCATCACTATATTGATTTGCTGAGCCTGGTTGATCGATCGAATCGCTTCCTGCTGCAGCCCATTAATCTAAATCTGCCAGCAAATTGCCAAGAATGGCAGAGCAGTTTTCGAAGTCTTAACATCACCCTAACGACATGGTTTGAGAATCTTCCAAGGCCTGTTAGGGAGCCTGGAGCAGTTTTTGACCCGATGTGGACTCTAATCCACTCCACCTTCTACCTGTGAGTGTCTCTCAACGTGCACTTTACCTGATCATGTCTCAGCGGGAATATCGACAATTAAAGACTGACTTTGGAGCTCATAGGATCAACATTCGGATGTACACTGTGGCAATGCTTCCATCGACAAACTCAGCTCATCTCCGCCCCTCTGCTTCCGCACGCAGTCACTGTCGTCAAGCGATAAGAAATGTTGCCTCTCTGACCACATCGATACCTATTCACGAATTGTCTCGCCTAGGCCCAGGATTTGCTTTCAGCGTTTGGGTCGCCGCCAGGAGCCTTATAATCCTGTGGACCACAGGCTATGAGATTACATACGGTGCTATGCCTAGCGATCTTGAAGCTCTTCTCAGCGCTTTGAGGCATATGGCGGTGCAATGGCCCTGTGCCCAGCGCTATGTTGACATCATCCAACCAATACTCGACACCAAGAACAGCCCCGGCGGCCCTGCTGGGCTGGACATTTTCAACGACACCAAGAGAACTATGTATAGCTTACAGAATAGGTTGGGTATTATGGCACGCCCAACGAATAGGACCATGCACAACACCTTTACCAATACGGAGGACTTTCTGGACATGCCCTTCTTGGATGTAGGCGATAGGCTCTTATTACCGAATGCTGGCGGCACGGGACGGGGCTTTGGAATGGAATTTGACGGCGAATGGCTTTGAGTAAACTCGCAATTTTATAACAGTCTATGATAAGTGTGCCTGCTCGGGCACAATGCTCAGCAGTTTCCCCGTCTCCACTGCTGAGCGTACATTCTTGATATTCCACTCTTCCATCTTCGTCTTTGTCTGCAAAAAACCGAGTCAGTTTGACACCGCCAAAATGGGCTGTACCCCTTGTTCATTCTAACGAATTCTTACCTCGACCGTTGATGTTCCCATGTGCGGTAGTAGACACACATGTGGATTTGACAAAAGTCCGGGATGGATATTCGGTTCATTTTGATAGACGTCGAGGCCAACGGACCAGACAATACCGTCTTTAATAGCTTTCACCAGGGCATCTTCGTCTAAAACGCCTCCTCTTGCTGTGTTGACAATGACAATGCCGCGTTTCATCATCTTGAATTGCTCCGTTGAGATAAAGTCTCGAGTCTTGGCCTGCATAGTCCCATAAGGTTAGTCAGAAGCTTCTTGAACTCCCCTTTGGTTTGTATCCTTTGGTGCGTGTCCAGTAGCTCACATTCAGTGGTAGATTTAGGCTCAAGACGTCGCTCCGGCGTAGGAGCTCTTCTAAGCTCACGTATTCTGCCCCATCGGCTTCTTCATCGCTGAGCTTGTTCCGGCTGTGGTAAATAGTACTCATGCCAAAAACCTCCGCCTTCCTTTTCAGGTTCTTTCCAATACCGCCTAAGCCTAGAATACCGAGTGTTTTCCCCTGAGGATCATGACCTAGAGGCTCGGGAGGGACAAGTCCTGTCCATGTACCGTTTCGAATCGCCATGATGCCATTATTGAAACCTCGTAGCGCAGCTAAGATGAGGAATATGGCCGTATCAGCAGTGGCATCATTGACGACCTTAGGGCAGTTAGACACGCGGATTGATCTCTGCGTGCAGGCGGCGACATCAATGTTGTCATAGCCAGCTCCTAGAAAACCAAAGCCTTGTTAGATAGAACCAGTTCGGCATTTTAGAGAATCCTTTGCATACCGTTATGACATAGGAACTTGACGCTGCTGGGGAAAGTGTTGATAAGTTCGGCATCGATCTTCCCTGTTTGGTGATGGCTGTGTGGTGCCCTGTCACATATAGCCACAACACCGTCTAGTCGTCCACTTTTGAACTCTTCAATAAGGCCTTGGCGGCTGGTTGCCGTGGACGCTATGGGCTCGGCAAGACCTCTGAGGGCATCCCATGACTCTTGGGCACTTTTATATCAAAAGTCAATAACTAGTTGGTTGGTATCACGGAAGCGGCCCGTCTTGTGGTATAGTAAAAGAGACTTACTGGTCTAGCTTGCCCAGGAGGAGAACTTTTGGTTTGGTCATGGTAAGAGCAACGAAGCAACCGAATAAGTGCTGCCTCTTTCACTCTTGGAACGCACTGAGAATATAAGAATTCTATGCAAGATTTGGCACCGAGTCGGTAGCGAGCATGGGTAAATAATTCTGCATGGTGTTACAACCTCATGTATGGACTGAAGACGCTGCCCCTTCGATCCACCACATGCTTCGAGAGGTCTTGGTCGTTTATTTCCACTTTCAGTTGATGCCAAGACCCAACCTTAGGGCCGGGGGATTGACGAGCCGCGACCCCATCTCTTGCTCAACTGACCATGTTTCTTGTAATTGCCCATTTAGGCGAGCGGTGCAATGAGGGGAACGTGGAGCTCTACACCAAGCGGGGAGATGTGTGGGGGAGCTGAGTCCATGCATCATTCCGAATTCCGGCTAGCCTTGAGGACCGATCTTGTTGGCGATGGTCAAGTCCTTAAAGTGGTCTGCACGATAGCTTGGATGTTGAAATTTCGGCTGACTTTGATTGAGAGTTTATATCGTATACTTCTCGTGTTATTTATGTGACTGTTCGGCGAACCAACAGGTATCGAGTACAGGCTTGGGGCGAAACTAGCCATGGACCAGGAGGAAGAATGACTTTAAGTGACAAGTAAGGAGAAATCAGGTATAAATGCTATGGTTCAATGTTGAAAT
Organism: Waltergamsia citrina; assembly: GCA_022814615.1. Taxonomy (NCBI): domain Eukaryota; kingdom Fungi; phylum Ascomycota; class Sordariomycetes; order Hypocreales; family Bionectriaceae; genus Waltergamsia; species Waltergamsia citrina. The sequence continues at coordinate 185,978 of JAKLNE010000056.1, read as the reverse complement.
TGTACATGCTGTCTAGATTACGCTTTTCCCGTTGACCACAAGAAATCCATATGCTCTTCTACTACAGCTTGCATCGCTTTCGTCTGCTCCTCCACCACCGTCGTCAGCGGTACCTTGCCCGTCAACTCGCCCTGCACTTTAGTCCAAGCCGCCGCGACGGGACCATTGATATTCAGCTTCGCCATGCCGTAGCCAATGCACTTTCTTAACAGCTCCTCCTGGAAATAATCCTCATGCGCACCGTGTAACACCAACCTGACCCTGTCGCTGACAGCCTTTTGGACAGTCCTAAGTCTAGGGAAGTCTAGTTGCGGGCCTTTGGGGCCGTATACGCCGTGGACATTGCCAAATGCAGGGGCGAGCCAGTCAATGCCGCAAGCGACGAATTCCTCTGCCTGCTCGGGCGTTGTAAGAATCTCTTCCATATCTCCTGTATCTTGAATACCGTCTTCCGTGCCGTTTATTCTGCCTGGCTCCGCTTCAGTGATGATGCCTCTCTCATTGCAATATTGCACCAGCTCCTTTGTAAGACGTAAGTTTTCTTCGCGTTCGTAGTGGCTCATATCCACCATGATTCCGTCAAAGCCGCCAAGGTCAGCCGACCGGCGAATGATATCGGGATCCTGGGCGTGGTCCATGTGCACGCCCACAGGAACAGAAGCTTTATCAGCGGCTTCGGCAGCGGCGTGTAGCAACAAGCCATCGCAGTACTCAATAGACCATGGGAAGAGCTGGATGAGGGCAGGGGACTTCTTGGCTTCGGCGGCGCGCACGGTGGCAACGATGGCTTCGAGGGTGTAGCAGCAGACGGCTGGGATGCAGTATCCCTCTGCGGCGGCTTTGTCTACTATGAGTTTGGCGCGATTGGTTTTGAGGGAGCGGGCTGTGCCGTTGCTTGATCCGTTGACAGTCATGATGATGCTATTGTATCCTTCATAAGGTCGCAAAGACGCTTTGTCATTCAAAAGTAAGGACAGAGGAGGCAATGTATGTAAGAATCCAGTGGAAATGGGAAAACAAGTCAATAGTTTCAGCTCGAGATTTGGGCATGTGTCAATGAATGGTAGCTGTTAGTACGTACTATCTAGTTCTACAGAGAAAATCGAGTGTCTAGCTGCATTGGTCCTCGGCTGATTATCGCCGCGTACACCATTTTCCAGACGATTGAGCGCGGTTATCGGATCTTTCACATATCCGCGGTGAACAATAATGACCTGCCGGTAGAAACTGATGTATCTAAGCATGATCACTTCATATTAAACAGCCCCTCATCTCTAGCTTTCCCATCCCGGTCGTCCCACTTACACGGCGCAATGATCCCCCAGCCCTTACCCCACAAACCATCATAGCATGGGGAACCCCGGCACTTAGCATCTTCGGCCATTTCTCTTTTATTGTCCGTACATCGGCCTTAAGGGTCCGTCTTTCACTCCAAGCTGCATGCGCCTGACACCACCATTTTGCTATTCAGTGCGCAGACTGCATTGATCGTCAACTTCTTCTCTCCTACGGGTCGTCAAGCCCATCACCACCGCTGCCATGAAGGACAGGTACACGGCTCTCATCTCCATGTTTGCCTGCATAGGCACCTTTCTCTATGTATGTATTGCTGTGCTTGACCAGCCTGCAAATTTCCCCAGGCTAACGTGCTTTGCTAGGGATTTGATACTGGAATTGCGACAACAAGTAATTATCTCGATTGTAAAGGACCAACAGCATGTACTGACATACTTTGATAGCCATTGCCCATGAAAGTTTTCTTGATTATATGAATGATCCTTCTGATGGACTTATTGGAGCGGTAAGCTAACCCGTCGGTGTGAATGACACAAAAAGGGAGAAAAAAGAGATGTGGAAGAGAAGAACGAGCCGGTTGAGTGATCGTTCTGACTTGTGATGAATAGGTCGTTGCCACTTATATCGCTGGCGAGGCTGTCGGTGCGATCATGCAGATCTTGATTGCCGACAAGCTCGGAAGAATCCGCTTCATGATGCTTCAATGCATCTTGGTAACTGTAGGTTGCACCATCCAAGCCGCAGCCGTTAATATTGGCATGTTCTACGCGGGGCGCATCTTAGCTGGAATTGCTGTTGGGTAAGCACTGTCCCTCAGCCTTAGTCAAATGGCGAAGCTAATCCTCTGTCAAACTCAGAGCGCTCAGCGGCACTGTCCCCGTCTATCTTTCCGAAATCAGCCCTCCAAAGATCCGTGGTCTCCTTGGTGGTTTAAATGGCGTTGGTCTGTCAACTGGAACAATGGCATCCAACTGGGTTGGGTTCGCATGCGGCTTCGCTCCTTATGGCCAAGTCCAGTGGCGTCTGCCCTTGGCTCTTCAGGTGCCATGGGGCATCATCCTCTTTATCGGACTTGTAACCTTCATGCCACACTCTCCGCGACAGCTTATTCGCGAGGGAAAGATCGAACAGGCTCGCAAAGACTTTATCAGAATTCGGAGCGATCTGCAGTCGCATGAAGTCCAAGAGGAGTTTGGTTTGATGAAAGCTCAGATTCAGTATGAGATGGAGAGACGTATTCCTTCTTATGCTGAGATTTGGAAGCTCTATCGTCGTCGCGTGCTTGTGTAAGTCATTGCCGGGGTTGGAAGAGTCTTTCACTCCCTCTTGTCACAGCTGACCGGATATTCAGGTCGATTTCCGTACAAATTTTGACGAGTGTTACGGGTGTCAATGTCATCCAGGTAAGTCTAAACTCGCCTATGTGCAGAGGAGAACGCTATACTAATAACATGAATAGTATTATCAAAGTATGATCACCAGTGGTTCCATCGAGATGAGATTATCTAACGTTCCAATAGCTTCTTTATACAAGTCTCTGGGCATCGACGCCAAGACTATTTTGGCCCTCGCCGCTGTTTGGGGGACTTGCGCTTGCATCTCGACCACCGTATCCATCTTCTTTCTGCCTGACCGCTGGGGTCGTCGAAAGTGAGTAAATTGGATATGCATATCTAAGAAATTTATGGCCGTGTTGATTCTAATGCAACATTTCCCAGGATGCTACTCGCCGGTGTCACATGGGTCATCTGCACGGAGATTTACTCGGCCGTCATGCAGCGTAGCTTTCAAAATACGGACAACCGCGTTGGCAAAGGCTTTGCCGTTCTCGGAATATATGCCTTTGTGGTCGGATATTGTGAGTTTAGTTGCCATAACCTTCCCTACATATATGACTTTGTTCATGTTGCTGACCGTTTGCCTAGATGCCTTGATCAACCCTGTTACTTGGCTCTACGGTGCGGAGATCCTGCCTATGTCGATCCGCAGTAAGATTATGGGTGTAGCCGCGGCGGCTCACTACATTGTAAATGTTGGAGGTCAGTTATTCAAAGAGAAAGAAATTTGGAGAAAACTGATTTAAAATACTGACTTACCCATAACTAGTCACCCAAGCTGGCCCAAGCGCATTTTCAACCATCGAGGAGAACTACTACTACGTCTTCGTCGGATGCTGTGTGGTCTTCTTGATCCTCATTTACTTTTTCTATCCGTAAGTTTAAAGCTTTCACCGCCTAGTGTGGATAAGTTACTGATAAAGCGCAGCGAAACAAAGCAAAAGACCTTGGAGGAGATTGCTGCTGCCTTCGGGGATAAGGTCGTCGAGTTAGATGATCAGCAAGTCGCCAGAGAAGCACTTGTGATTGACAGCAAAGTCGGGACAGAGCATGAAGAAGGCAATGGTACATCAGCACCAAAGGTTTAGCAAGAGGAAACACTTTAAATCAGACACAGAGCATAGGATTATCGACTTTTTGCTAAGCTATATCTCCTATGATAAATTCTCACAAGATCTATTGTTCAGCTGGGTGATTGATGTTTTGTAGCCTCTAGTTAGCTTTTACCAAGCGCAGTGCCCTCCGTCAACACGGAGCTCCGAGCCAGTCATGTAACTACTAGCATCTCCTAGAAGAAACAACACGGGGCCTCGAAACTCATCGGTCCAGCTCAAACGATAAAGCATGCTGTCTCCCACCCACTGATCTTCCATGCCTGGTCTATCCAGGGCCTCTGATGTCGCTGGCGTGCGGATATATCCCGGAGAAAGTGAGTTTACTCTAATTAGAGGCATGTCTTTTCGAGAGCCCCATTCGGCAGCCAGCGACCGGGTAAGCTGCAAGATTGCTGATTTAGAAGCATTATAAGCGGCCGTATCGACTCCCTGTATTCAAAAGATTAGCATTCTGCGGGCTGTAGACCAGAATGAGTGGACATGGCTACCTTGTTCACAACTGTACCGCTCATGCTAGCCACAAGAACCATACTGCCGCTCACATTTGCCTTTTTCATTTCGAGCGCTACTGCCTGTGCGACTGCAAATGTGCCTGTGGCGTTGATGTCCATGAGCCGGCGAAAGCGCTGAATAGAGAACTCATGAGCCGGATCAGTATCGGATACTCCGGCGCAGGCTACCAAAGAGCGGATAGGGTGGCGCAAGCCTGGGACAATACTTTCAAAAGCAGCTTGGATGCTTTCTTCCTTGGTCACGTCCATTTGTCGGTACTGAATTTGTCTGTCATGCTTGCTGGCAATGCTTTGTAGTTTTCCTAAAACACTGTTAGCCTATTCTAAAAATCAAATTCGAGAAGAACGGCAAAGCTTACCCCAGACGTCTTTCAGGGGCTCTTCGAGAATGTCAAGGCAAACAACATCTGCGCCACTCTCAAGTACCGCGCCTGCCACTTCTACTCCGAGATATCCCGCTCCGCCAGTGACTAGAGAACAATCAGTGATTTTGCTCATAGCTTTTGAGACTGCAGCTCTCTTCTTACTAATAACAGTACGACCGTCAAGGCGAAATAGATCCGTAACCGACTTCTCCGAGCCGCCATGACGTTCTTTCGTTTCCCGAAGGCTGGGATGTGCAGTGTGAACACTCATGGTATGTCGATTACTATGTTTTCTGATAACGAAGAGCTTCAAATTGTATAAAGTCCCGCGGGAAAATCCTGTTTCTTATTGTTTATTTGTTAATTGTAGATAAAAATAGAGCGGAATGCAAGTTGGGACAATCAAGGCCGAGATCCCCGCACATGCGGGGACGCAGTGGATGGAGACTCTAGTACAGTCACGGGAACACGTATGTTTTTTCGAGAAAAGGGAATCTCCATCTTATTATCCGAACGTGGAGTTGACATAACAGTGTTTAGGTCCCTATGATCAGCACATGCATCGTAGGGAGCTGAAGAGGGCACGGAAGTCGGGACCTGCTTGGCCATGCACAAGTCAGAAAAGCACAATCGGACCCTCTCTGATACATTCATGGTCGTCAAGTTAATATTTCTTGACCGACCATGAAGAATTCAAAAAATCGTAGCTATTACAACTTCGCCTTGATTGTAGGACTCCATATGCGCATAACTGGCCCGTCGGCACCGAAGACCGGATCGGCCTCGGGCATTGGGACGTTCCGGATGGTTTCCGTATATATTTCGGGGGGCTTCTTCCCATATTCATTGACCCACCTAACAGAATCCTGAAATCAACGATGAGATGAAGAGTTCACATTACGTAGAGTAAGATCTCACCTTCGGGTAGACACCAATATACCTATAATCGGATGAGCTGTCTTGCATCGAATGAGCCATGCCCGCCGGTAGCAAGAGCACGTCACCCGCTTGTAATCCAACTTCAATGCCTTTCCCATCTCTAATTTTACCCAGCAATAATGTTGATGATCCTGAGAAGACGCCTACGGAACGCCAAAAATATCGCTCAGCAACACTTGTCACGCACCTCATGGAATGGAGCCAACTAACCGTAGCACTCGTGACTGTTGGGATGAAAGTGCCTGATTGGAATATGCCCAAATGTACCCTATAGCCATCAAATGTCCTGTCAGTTGAAAACTACTCCCGCGATAGAACATGGAATGGTATTGGATCAAGCCAGATCCATGCGACGATACATACTCGATGCTCCCATTTGTTCACCGTCAAAAACATTTTTGCCGTCTCTTCGGTGAGTGGATGAGGAAGAACATTTCTGTAGTGAAGCGCAGGGAGCTTGTTATTCGGGGCATCTTTAGTCGGCGGTACAAAATGGCATTCTACTGATTGGGCCATTTTTGAAGCATAACCATTCAACCATCATAAGTTGATTGCGCCCGCAACGTGTCACAGCCCAAGCCACGCATGCATATACATATCTAGATAGTATAAATTAACTTGTTATCTAAAATGAGGGATATTTTGAACCTGCCCTAACCCCCAGAGGTCCCGGATCGTCGCGCAACCCGGAAGACGGTCCGGGTCCGGACGCCCCCAATTCTAATCTTGGTCAACTATCAAGACCCGGTCTTATCCTATCGTTCCAGACCCACTAGTGCTTCCCCGGACCCCAGATTCTGCCATATCCTTGTGATAAAGATGATAACAGGTGTGGAGAAGATGCGGATATTAGATAAGTGTGAAGCCGTAATAGAGGACTGATAGTATATTATGGCCGCATCCGCCCAATAGTCCGCTTCCTATATGTCATCTTATATCAAATCCCTTTTCTTGCCCATCATCTGGAGCATTGAAATCTTTGAACTGAACTGTCAAACTCGTTTACAATCTCCCCGAAGCGTTATTATCCCTGGACAGTTTCTATTTGATTCTACAGTCCGCAGACTGACCTGCCATGGACCGAACTGACTCCAATGGCGGTGGCCAGCTGTCTGAGAAGACACCTGAGATCGAGTGCTCCTCCAACCAAGCGGAGAGTACCCTAGCTCAGGATAGCATTGCCATGAATCTCTCGCGCGTTGACGGCGCGATTGAGTCCATAGGCTGGGGCAAGTATCAGTGGCAGTTAGCACTGACTTGTGGCTTTGGTTTCCTGGTAGACCAGGTAAGGAACACGCCTTCATCGATTCAATTGGCGACATTTGTACACGTAACTTGACTCAGTGGGCGAACACTAACATCGTTATCTATGACAGATGCTCCTAGTATCCATAGCCTTCGTCACTCCTCTAGCGTCGATGGAGTTTGGTCCGAAGTACGCTTCCCTCCTCCCAGCAGCGCAATATGCTGGACTTCTTGTTGGCGCTGTCGTTCTGGGGTCAGCTGCTGATAACTTCGGTCGACGTGCTATCTGGCAATTGTCGATATTCGGTGCCTCCATTATTACGTTACTTGCTGCAAGCTCCCCCAATTGGGCAGCGCTGAACTGGTGGATATCCTTCGCCTCGTTCTTTGCTGGAGGAAACTGTCAGTAGAATCTGGTGCTATAATGTTTTGCGTAGCTGCATCTGACATTGTCACGCTTAGTGGCCATCGACCTTGCGATCCTAGCTGAGAGCATTCCGCGAACCTGGTCCTTCATGCTGTCCTCTTTGGCATGCATTTGGGGCTTGGGAAACACTGTCACTGGTCTTATTGGTAAGCCCTACCTTTTTTTCCAGAATGCATCAATCGCTAAATCTTGGATAGCGTGGCCGTTAGTAGTCGAATTTGGCTGTGAGGCTGGGTCGACTCCAGAAAACTGCTCCAAATCCGACAACATGGGTTGGAGGTACTTGTATCTTACCTTGGGCGTGCTCTGTCTTATCATGTCCTGCATTCGGGCATTTGTGCTTCGATCTAAAGAATCTCCAAGATGGCTTATTAGCACCGGCGAGCTACAGCAGGCTGTCGATGTTCTTAATTACATCAGCGCCAAGAATCATTCAAGCTACAATGCCGTCATTGAGGACTTTGTCCCGTCGACACGGAGCCGGAAGGAAACAATGACCTTTAAGCAGAACTTGAAGCGATTCTGTATGCTTTTCTCGGGCCCTAAGGCTCTGCGCTTGATGCTAGTTCTGTCTCTTATGTGGACCCTGATTGGTATTGCGTAAGACAGTCCTTCCCAACTTTCCGTTGCTCCAATCTAACGTTATTCCCTAGTTATCCGCTGTTCATTGTGTTCCTGCCATATTATCTTGCGGCGAACGGTGCGGCTTTAGGGGAAACCAGCAACTACATCACCTATCGAGACTTTACGATATCGTCTGTAATTGGTATACTGGGACCGGTCATTAGCATGATCATGGTATCTACACGCTTACGTTCTCGCATATCTATAATCATCGCTGCTGCTGGCTGCGTTGCCTTTGCCGGGGCATTTACTACCGTCAGAAGTCAAGCCGAGAACCTTGCCTTCTCCTCCCTGAATGGTCTCTGGTTGAATGCACTGTATGCCATTATTTACGGGTAAGCAATCTGCGATGTCAATTCTCTTAGACGATTGAGAGACTGATAGCTTCGGGCCAGATATACCCCACAGGCCCTTGAGGTTGAGAATCGCGGCTTAGGCGCCGGTCTCCTCATGGCTCTTGGCAGGCTGTCTTCGTTGTCTGCGCCTTTTATTGCCACATTCGCTGATGTCACATCGTCGGCTCCAATTTGGGTGGCTTGTGGTTGTTATGCTGTCATTGGTATCTGTGCCATGCTTCTTCCAGTGGATACAACTCCCTTTAGTCGCAAGGATTTACGCGCGTAAAGGTGTGCCGTTGAGTTATTGAAGGTCCCCAGAATCATGTTGGGGTAGTCAATGATTCCTGGTATTCTCTTAATGGATGGCTTGGTTACGATCTACGTGTTCTTCCGCCTATTCTAAGTTATAATTAACTAGAGAATCTCTACATGCTGCGACTGAATTCTGGTTGCATATCAACTTATACAACGCTTTTGCTGCAAACTCTGTCGGAAGCATTGGAGCATCAATAAATGAGAGTGACATTGAATTCTTAGTCTTAGTTGTCCTAAATCACCGCAATGCCTGAACTGAAGTAGCAGTTTTGGCATATTAGTCAACTATTTGCGGCCTTATCCCAGGAAGGAGAAAACCACGCACACGGATACGAAATTTAACATTTAACTACTCTTTCAAAGTGCTCTTTGATTTCAAGAGCCCTAATTATTACTATGGAATATATGACAAAATCCTTCAAACAGGCACAGAAATATGCGCATCCGAAACCTCTCCGTGCACCACACCATTGGTGTTATTTAGAGGTTTGAGATGGATAGCTCCGCTGGTGAGCTCCCCATTCGTTATGCTAGTGTTTGTGAGTTTTTCGACTGCCGAAACCGCACCATTCTGACATTGGACAGCAGGCGCAGGCTCCTCATGCTGATGCAGGTAACGTTTTGGTAGAGGTGGAGCTTTCCACAGGTAGTAGCTCAGGTCTGAGTCTTTACGTGCAACAGTGTTCGAGGTCATGAACCACTCGCGTTCCTGCAATCCCAAGGGATCAAGCTCAGGAGTTTCTATCCACGAGGTCCCTTGTCCCCAGTATGAATAACGATTGTGATCGTAGGTCCACTTGTAGTCTTCCCATCGTCCCTCGGTGAGAACTTGCATATAGTGGATGGAGCTTCCAGGCCAAAGACCTGTTACCTTCCCATCAACGCCTTTCTTATCTATGTCCACATCTGTCAGTATGCGCCCATAGAGGTTGCTGATATGTAAATATACTTATGCACTTACACCAACTGCGGCATGACCCTGTCCAAACCATGTCCTGCATTACAGTTCGGCTATGCAAATCAAAGTCAGCTTGAGCATCAGCACGCACATCAAATGACTTGATGCGCTCGCGTGCAACTTTGCGAAGAACACGAATGAAGTAATCAGCCGTGGCTTCCAATGACCCTTTTGAACATTAGCTCATGCAAATAAATGAGTGTAGCAGCCTGAGAATTCTCACCCATGAGGCTTCCATTTGATATCGGCGTATTCGGTCCAAGGAAAATCAAGTAGTTTGGAAAGCCCGCAACGCCGGTACCTAGGTATGCAGTTGGTTCATCCTCCCACAGGTCCTGCAAATTGACGCCATTAGAGCCGATGATTGGAAAACGTGGCCTGAAGGATGTGTTGAACCCCGTCGCGGCAATGAGCACATCAACCTGGTGAAGCTTATCACCTACAACAATACCATTCTCCGTGATCCTGCTAATTCGATCAAAAATCGGCTCAACATTTGGCTTCTGAATGGTGTGCAGAAATGGTTCTCCCGGATTGACTCTGCGACAGCCTGTCTCAAAGTTGGGAATCATCTTCTCTTGAAGAGCCTCGTCTCTGATTATGGATTTCATGCGGGTTGTAATCTTCTCTCGGATGTCTTTTTGCTCAGCGCTGTCCTTGAGGAACGCGCGAAACATGCCATTAAACTCATACTCTGAAGCTTTTCGAACTTGCAGATACTTTTCGTCATCCCACCTGAACGTCTCCTTCTCCTCTTCAGTGTAGTGATGCTCGGCACTAAGACCCTCCGGTAGCCCGACTGGTGGGAAAATCCAGGATGGCGTCCGAATGAAGACTTTTACTTCTTCAGCTACGGGCTGGATCTTGGGAAGAAGTTGAATGCCGCTTGCACCAGCACCAATCATCCCGATGCGTTTATCGAGAAGGGAAACAGAGTCATCCCAGTCTGCTGTATGCAGAAGTGGTCCTTTGAATGTTGATAGGCCCTCAATGTCGGGCATTTGAGGGTTGTTCAGGATCCCACATGCATTGATCAAAATCTCTGACTCAACCGTAGTCCCATTCTCAATGGATACAGCCCATGTGCTTGTCTCCTCAGACCATTGAGCACGAGTCACTTTGCTATTGTATGTGATATACTGCTCCAAATCAAAGTAATTTGCAACCCCTTTAATATAGGCTTTAATTTCCTTTGACGAGGCGTAGCTGTACGAAGGATACGTATTAGATATTGTAAAGGGAGAACAAAATTCCATCACAGCGGAGATACGTACAATTTTGACCAATTTGGATTCGGACAGAAAGTATATTGGTAACAATGTGAGGGCACGTCACAAGCACAGCCTGAATTCGTATAAGCGTGGTCCCTTTGCTCTCACATAGATGCCAGGCTTGCCTACCCGGGTATCTGTTCTCATACCAAGTGCCTCCCAGCTCTGGAGACTTCTCGTAAATATGAAACTCTACGTTATCACGAAGGTGCTTTCTTAGTTTATAGGCTGTGAGGCCGTTTGTCAGCATATAAACAATGACTGTGTGTTGGTTTGGGATAATTACCGATCAAAATTCCAGAGACCCTGCGTAGACATGAGCGGTCATAATGTGTTCAATAAGTGGCAATAGCAACTCACCCTGCTCCAATGATGGTGCATCGAAGGCTCTTGGGCCCAATCTGAGCGTGCGTGTCGTTCATTCTGCTATTAGTTTGATCAAAGATGCACATGTCTTTCCGTGCAAAAAGCATTTGCTCTCACTTATGCCTGCATTTTGTCTAATATCGATGGTTATACTCTAAGCTGGAGTAAGTAGCTGGGTGTCCGGGCCGTTTCCGGCTTGGTATCAACTATGCACAGCCTCCAATATTACATCAAAAGGCTTGGCCACTTAACGATCTGGCCCAATCTACTCCTCCGTGTTAGTTTCTTGATTCGTAAAGCTCCATGGTAAGATGCACATTCACGTCTTCCACTCTTGGCACACTTCTTGATCCACTCAGGGGGCGGTTATCTCAAAGCGGGCATCATCCACGGTCATGAGACCCGGACGGTCATCCGGGCCCACTCAGCATCGTGAAATTAGAGATGCCAGCATGGGCCGTCCTCCCGTATCCGCTAAACACCCAGATGATCCTGAATTCCCTTGAACTCTAAGCCAGAGCTGGTGCCTGGCTGCCAGTAGGCATGCTTTTCCTACTATCTTGGAAGTAACCTGCTGCCATCGTTATCTCGGATATCTTTTGGAAGTTACCTTATCCTCAACCGCTGGAAAATCAGGTTCCACTCAAGCGTAGATAATGTGCGCACGGTAGAACCTTCTTGCCTGGGCCAGATTTATCCCGGGAGACGGGTTGATGTCCACAAGACGGGGCCTCGTTGAGGCGTCCGGGAACAGCATCAGCTCCAAGCTACCTTGAGATGTCCTTTAATAACGTAGAACAAGACTGGGTTGCAGTGGAAAGACATGAAATTTATGTACTGGGTTACCTAGGCCTCCACATGTGCTTGCTCTTATTCATGCTGGATAAGTCGTTGAACAAAGCTGTATATTGCTTTGATCACATCTTAGGTCTATCTTACAGCGGCCATGAATTGTGCGCATTACGCACATGCGAAATTTCATCCGTAATTGAAATGCCACTTTACAGCTTTGACATTTCTTGCTGATTTAAGATTCTAAGTGGAGGACCGGCACGACTGCCGTCTCCTCCCTTCACAAGCTTATCATTCCCAGATGGTTCTCTCAGTCTCCACTTCTGGCGGATATCTTGGGGAGCTTTATTTTCGAAGCAATCGGCGATGTATTTGCCAATGACAGGCATGAACTTGAAGCCACTTTACAAAAATTAGTAAGCGTATATAAAGAGAAGATGCATCATGAAGAGCGAAAGACTTACTGTCCAGCTCCACCGGTCGCGAAGAATAGGCCCTTAATCACGGGATGGTAATCGACGACAAAATCACCTTCCGGCGTATCAGAGTACCAACAAAGTCGTCGGTTCAACCACTCACGTTGGGAAAACTCGGGAATGAGTTGACGCAGTCCATCGCGCAGTGCTGCCTCGGCGTCTTCGGGGAGATATGATTTCTCAACACCGTTTGCATCGCGCTTAGGCGAAGAAACTAACCTATCAGTGCTCTCCACGGGAACTTCAGTGGCAAAGCCATAGCAGTGGCGAGCAACTTTGAGGATATTTGTGTCTGGAGTTGGAGGGAACACAAAGACACCGGTGCTGAGGTTGATGATCACTGGCATCTTCCTCAACTTCTCAGCTTCTCGTGATGTTAATTGGATAAATCCCACGGGCTGTCCGGAAGCAGATGTCGCATGCTCTAATGCCACCAGACGATTGGTCCAAGCACCAGTAGCCAGGATGGTCTGGTCGGCAAGCAGAGGCTCGCCGTGAGCCACATTGACACCGACAACCTGCTTGTTCTCATACTTTAGGGATATAGCTCGACCTCTTTCACCAGTGATAAAAGAGACGCCGGCCAGACTACACTCAATGCTCAATTGACGAACAGCTTTATCAGCATCTGCCCAGCCTCCTTTCTCGTTCACGTAGGCCTTCAAGCCGTCCGTCTTGACTTGTACTTCTGGATATTGCTGACGAACTCCAAGTGCTTCCTCAAAGACTTCTAATTTCGATCCAGACGCTTCTGTCAGTTCCCTCATCTTTTCAAGATATGGGTGTCCCGGCTGATCAGCCAGCATGATGAAGCCAGACTCATAGTAATGATCCTTGTACGCAGTCATCCAACCCTGCTGAGCTTCCCTGGCCATCTGAGAGTACAGAGCATCAGCATAGTCCACGCGGATGACTCTTGAGATATCAACACTGCTGCCGTCTATGACAGGAGGTAAATATCTATCGATAACTGTGACATGCTGGTACTTGCGCTTCTTGAGCTCCAATGCTGTAGATAGGCTGAAGATTCCAGCTCCTACAATAAGGATAGTTTTGTTCTTTGTGACAGGGTTTCGTGAAGTCATGATGCAATAGGTAGGATAATCGATTAACTAGTCGTCACCTTGGACGTCTGCGGCAAGTTCATGTCCACCAGCTTATCAGAGTCAGCTTTGGGAGTTGGTGTGGCAAGGAGGCTGCTAGGAGAGTGCGCAGCGGCCACTGTACCGTTCCCACTTAGTCGTTTTTAGTGGGCACGGAAGCTGGACCGGGTTCCTAATACACGGCACATTCCGGGTACAATGAACGTTGCACAAGTTTGACGGGAATTGTCATTAGATAGGAAAAACACGGGGCTCAGTAGGGTAGGCAGAAAGCCAATACATCCTGGTATTAAATTCAACTGCTTTAACGAGCCCTTATCTCTGAGGCTCAAATTAACTATTGCTTCCAATCTCGTTGGGCTACCCTAGATTCTTCAAGACAGCTTGACTGTTTGCGCTTCATTCTTCTATCCAGCCAATACTTCATCTTAGCAACTTTTGTCAGGCTCTTTACAAAATGAGTGGATGGTTTGGCCTTGGAAAAAAGGCTCCTATGGAGCCTGAAGGCCCCAAAACAGTGAAAGCTCTCCCTGCATCTTGGTATGTATCCCCTGCCATGTACGAGCTCGAAAGAAGAGCAATTTACTCGAAGAAATGGATTTTAGTCTCTCATAGAGCCCGTCTCCGTAACACTGGTGATTTTGTACGCATCACTGAGGCGGGGTTTGTTTTCTTTCTTATCAAAGACCGCCAAGGCGAAATTAGAGCCCACCATAATGTATGCCGGCACAGAGCGTACCCCCTAGTGCAGAAGGACTCTGGTCAATTATCAGTACTGGCCTGCAAGTATCATGGTTAGTCTTGCCCTTTCCTTCTCCTCTTTCAGATATGGTCAGTAGCTAAAGCTAGTGGCAGGATGGTCATACGGATTTGATGGCAAGTTAGCTAAGGCACCTAAGTATCAAGAGGTTTCAGGCTTCGATAAATCAGCGAACGGCTTGTTTGGAATCCACGTCCACGTTGACAAGTTGGGTTTCATTTGGGTTAATTTGGACTCTAAAGACACACCAGTAGTGCCGTGGGCCTCAGATTTTGGAGGCGTGGATGAGCAGCCCCGACTTCAAGGGTTCAAAATGGACGAATACGATTTTGATCACCAATGGGAGATGGACGGTGACTATAACTGGAAGACGCTGGCAGACAATTACAATGAGGTCAGTCAGTTTCCCTCATCAGGTTGAGAGCAGTGCTAACAGAAGAAAGTGCTACCACTGTCCGACCGGCCATCCAGCTCTCAATGCCTTGACTGATCTGTCAAAGTATTGGGTGGAGACGGCTGGGGGTCATATCCAGCACTTCAACGTCGATAAAGCAGACACAGAAGGCATGGGGATTTACAGCACATTTTATTACCCGAATGCTTCTGTTACGGTGTCGTAAGTTGTCTCAATCGGGACTCAGCGAAGAAACATGAATAATCATACTTTTAGACCCGTCTTTTTCTACATCATGCGCTGTATTCCTACTTCAAAAAGCAAGACACACATGGAGTACGAGGTCTACAGACATAAGGATGCTAGCGACAAAGATTTTAAGGAAATTTGCGACGCATTCCGTCAAATATTGCAGGAAGATAAAGACCTCTGCAACGCGGCACAAGAGAATCTAAACGGAGGCATCTTTCACAGTGGAGAGCTGCATCCACGTGTCGAGAAGGGCCCATTGTTCTTCCAGCAGGTTACCAAAAAGCTTGTCATGGAACATCGCGAAGAGGAAGAGAAGTTGGGTAGACAGATTTGGCCTGCAACGCCTCAGCACAAGGTCTCAGGGGAGGCACAAAAAGAAGTTGACTTTTGTAATAGTCTTGAGGGCGGCGACTGCGAGGCTGAGAACTTGGCACTCCAATGGTAGTCTATAAGAGGAGGCCCTTGCTGCTGTCAACATGAAGCTATTCTATAACAGGTAGAGCACGTAACTACGGTTGATTGAACCGAAGATTTGTTGTGCGATGATATATTGCTTGTTTAGTTCTCACCACATCCACGACGACTACTTCAAGCCATCTTGCAAGGGAATAATTTAAGCTTAAGACCTGTACATGCCAAAAAAAGGGCCGCAAAGAGAAGTTATTATCGTAAAGATATAAAAGCATAAGGGCTATATCCCAAGCCCAACCTCATGAGCCTTTATTTCCTTCCCCTAACAGTTGTTTTTTGATTAGTGGCTACGATGCGGATAAAGTCGCCGCCTATGAGGAAAAGGTGAATTCCAAGCTCGAGCTTCCGACTGGCGGCGATCTTTTGCGGAGTAGCGAATTTGTGTGGGTTACATCGAACCTTTCCCTACAAGTAAGAGGTTCTAGGTGCAGGGAACGAGGGTCGGAACCCGGAGCTCTTCTCTTTCCATGAAATTCAGCCGCTAACAGGTCCTTTGATCGATTGATGGATTCGCAAATGCGATGCATCCATCTTATGGAGTGCTAAGGTTAGCATGATGTCGACTGTCCGTTATGCTAAATCGTGAGTTAGCTCATCAACAGACGTCGATGTCGAAACTCGACGCTAATCCTAGTGCTTTTCATTCGTCCGCACAAAAGCCACCCCAAAGAAAAAGAACAGAATCAAGACCATCAATCGCTTCCGCTCCCGCTTCCGCCTCCGCCACGCGACAAAGTTCTATTATGCCAATTCCCGTAAGCAGGGACTGTCTATCTTAGCCGTAGTCTCGAATAGCAGGCGCAAACCGCTCGAAGTCATGTCATGGAGGAGTCGCGCCCTTTGAAACGCGTGCGTCAAGCCTGCGACCCTTGCCGGTATGTTCCTTGTCCCTTCACAGCCGCTGTCAGCTGCCTCATCCCGACCATGTGCGGTCAATTTCCTAATATCGCTAAACATTCACATCCTCTGTAGACGAAAAAAATCAAGATGTCCTGGAGAGCGTCCAATTTGCTCCTTTTGCCAGCGACTGGGGCAACAATGCGTCTACAACGACTCCGACAATGACGGCCAGGCAGCGCAACAGTCGCAGAAAATGGTTTGTTCTCCTTGAATCCGCTCAAGCTCAGCAGCTAATACGACAAACAGGAACAGAGAATGGGCGTTCTGGAGAGCAAAATGGACCGGCTCATCGATCAGCTACTACTGTAAGCAAAGTCCGGGCCCGTCTGGGCTATTTTATCCACCTAATTTTGCAATCGCAACACCAGCTTACTTATCGAACTCGTAGACCCTCTGCCAATGCTGCTCCAAGCAGTGGCGAGCCTGCCGCTCGTGGTTTATCTCCCACATCCACGGAGCCTCCAAGTGTGCAATGTGCGCAGTCTCCCCAGGTTACCGACAACCGTCGAAGGTGGTCTGAAGAAGTCAACTTCGGTCGGGCAAACGAGGGGGATCTCATTTTGGACCATGCAAGCCTTCGCAGTGTTGCCCAAACCTACTTAACCTGGTGCCATTCTCAGCCTCTCGTCTTTTTTCGAAAAGAGAGTTTTCTTGACTCATTGGGTTCCAGGGACCTCTCAGTGCTCTTAGCTGTACAGGCCCTTGGTCTGCGATTTCCTCCAAGGACGCCGCTCCCCCGAGAGCGAGAGCGGCTGTGTGCCATGTCGAAAGCGTCACGTCGATTAGCAATGGAATCTGTTTTTGATAGCCAGGTGACGCTATCAACCCTGCAGACTCTTTGTCTCCTCAGCATTGTAGATTTCGCAGGTGAGTCCGCCGGCGATTCCGAGGGAGCGTCCCGAATGCGATACTCACTGATCTGCCACAATAGACGGTAACCCTACTTTGGCGGAGACGACCATAGGCATTGCTTCAAGCCTAGTTCAGGGCATACCGGCCCATCACACCCTAGGAGATGTTCAAGAATTCAACGACTGTATTCGAAGTATCGCAATGTTGCGGAACCTCCAGGGATGTGTTGCTTCTGGCAGCTTCAGCTCGAGTCAGCTCAATGCTACGGATCTTACCGTCGGCCCCCGTGCTGCTCGTAATTCAGATCATCTCCCACTAAGTCAAATCGACCAGGGCATCTTGAAGTATGCATTCCAATTGTCCGAGGCATGGCACATGGCCAGAATCTACGCTGCTTCTGTTGTTAACTCAGACGCCGCGCCACCGTGGAGCCGCCAGTCTGATTATTCCGCTGTCACTCAGTGCCATCTTGAAATTGACTGCCAAGTTCCGCTCAAGTACCGCTTCTCTGCGAACAAATTCTCGGGCATGACGCCTGGTCAGCTACATGATCAACGCCATTACTATGGCCCGTACATTTTTCTTCAAATTATCTACGCAACAATACCTTGCCTCCTTAATCATCCTTTCCTCTTGTCTTTACGTCTGCGCAACTTTAGGCATACGATGCCACAAGCCTTTATACACCAATCATTTGATCTCATCACCCGACATGCTGGATGGATCATGTACTTCATCGATATGATCGACAAGAAATCTCTGCAATTGTCTGACCCAACACTAGCCCACTGCGCTGTGATCATCGCCACAATTCATCTGCAACATAGCTTTGTGGAAGACACGATTCTCCGAGAGAAGTCGCAGATTGGATTTGATAAATGCATGAAGTTTTTGACTAACATGGGAACTGTATGGTCGAGCGTAACTATCATGGTAAGTTGCCCCTGCTCTACCCCTCGAACGCAGCACAGTTACTGATGAAATGCGTAGGCGGAGAAGCTCCGCAAGCTGCAGAATAGTGTTGTAATGCCACCGCCAAGACCTTCCAACGTGGGTGATGGTGTGTACCGTGGAGAGCGCCAGTCTCCCTCGATTGATTCCAAGCTATTATGGAACTTGCTCGTATACGAAACCGCCGGGCGTGGCGATGAAAGCCCCGGAAAGCAATGCTTATTTGATTCGTCCCTGGTGAAAGTATCGTCGCCAGCTGGAGATCCTGCAATCCAAGAAGCGAGGGCAGTAGAGTACGACCTTGTAGGGTCAGCTGGAATCTCTGGGCATAAAACGGTACCAAAGGAATCCCCAGCCTATGCTCCAGAAGATATAGCAACTCCTAAAGAACCCATGATTGACCTTCCGTGGTCTTTTGAGAACCGCTTGATGAACGGCATCGACGAGGATAGCACTTACGAAGCGCTGCTTTTGCAACCCAACGATTTTGGGAGAGCTATTGATGAATGGATGAATTTTAATTAACATCCCCAAGTTTTTGGATTCCTTATCCTAACCTTTCAAAGAGAAAGGTTATAGATACGTGCTTATCTAGTGGCTACTAAGATGAATGATATGAACTCTTAGCTTCACTTCTTACGATGTATCAAATAATACATGCTATTAGGTTGTACTCCGCAACTCTATCATTTGTGACATGTTGTGCCCGGAGAACCTTCTCTTTTATATTCTTCGTATGCTTCTGTATAGTTCAGAATAGAGTTTGTGACATTTGAGGTCAACATATAATTATCCGGATATAAAAACTATTGTTATATACATCGGTCGTAGATAACATGCCTTCTGGGGTATTCATATATTGCAATCAACTGAACTTAAAAACAAAAATAAGCTTGGTCGGAAAACTTAATTAAATTATACCTGACAATGAAGCAAATTGAATCCTCTATAGTGAGCGTGAGGGCTTTCTTTAATCTTGTTAGTACGGTAGTTAGATCATGTTACCCTACTTACCAATGTCGACACTTGTCAATCGATGTCTACGTTATCTCTAAGCTACCCTTCCCAATCTCCTTCTATCGTGCAGATGCTCAAACACTCGCGTATGTTGGATCTACTCCCTACGTGCTTTGCCTCTTATTACTTCTATGTCTATTTATGAGATCTGCAATTGAACCTTTCCAGAGCTGGATCGACATACTTTAAGCTCGTTTGATCCTTCATGATTACTTTAAAGAGCATCCCACTACAAGACACTCCACCGCGACCAATAGAAGCCTACCTCAAATGTAACGTGGAAGAGTCCAAGCAGCTTGGTGCAAGAAGCTTGCTGGACTGTTTTTTTCCAACATCCTTCCTTATTGAAATTAGAATTCTATTGCTTATTACCAGACCGAACCTAAGACTATCTCAACTGCCAACTTCGATAAGTTCCATTCAAAGCACGCCCTTCACTCAGTACGAGCGAACCGAGAGTAAGCCTTCCCCTTTTATCCTAACATGTTTTCCAAGTGATCCATAAGAATCTCTTGACGTTGTGAAGCAGTTCACCTTCGGGAGGTGCCTTGTGACCTTCCTATCATTCAAAAGGCACGATTAGAGCTTCTCCTCACTTCTCCCTGCTGATGTAGTTCAGCAAATATAGAGTTTTCCATTATTTCGACACACACAAGTCCTCGTCTCATTCAGCGAGCACACTATCATAGGTTATCTTCTATTCCATACTCCTGGACCGCATTGACTCTATTGTCGTGAGGCTGGATCGTAATTGGCTTCAGCAACAGGACAGGCTTCTCCAACAAATGTAGCAACTAGTTGTGAGTTGGCCTGGTAGCAATAAATGTCTCGGTATTGTCCTGCAATTGCCCTTGGGGGCGTTGACAACAGCGGTTGATTGTAAAGGTTAACATTTCCCTTACCCATTTTAGGGTTCACAAAAGTCTCGTTGAAGTACTGAGTGTTTCTTTGACAGAGGCCAGTGTTAAGTAGCTGTGGATTGTTGATAAGCCGATGAAATGTCCGAGCTGAATACGGGGAATCCGACGTGAGCCTGTAAAGAAGTTGGAGTGCTTCGCCTTGCAACCCAGGCCCTGAGATAGGATTTGGCAATAGATAGGGCTTGGCTTGGAAGTTTAGAAGGCCCCCGCCCAAGCTTTGTACTGCGGCTGTGTCTGGGACAATGATGGCTGGAGCAATATTGGTGCCCTCAAAAAGTGGAATGCCAGAGGCAATGCTCGGGACTAGGGCCTCAAGAGACCTGCCGTTCATACCTCCAATATAGAAGTTGACTGGAGCATTTACGGGCGTGCGTCCATCTCTAGCAGCGTCCGTATAAGGAACGATGAGAGATGCCTGGGTAAGGCCGGGGATTTGAAGCGGTGCAACATTTAGAGCTGTCATGCGAATATCATTTTGATACCCACCTTGTAGCAATAAGGGGTGCATTCCCGCAGGGAACGAGGGCAAAACGCTGGCAGGGATGTCAAGGGGATCATAGCCAGTTATGGGTCGAACCACGCTCTTGGGGATTGGAATAAGGCAGAAGGTGCTATTGAGTGACATGGTTCTGTTTGCTGGGTTAAATTGTGCGATGGTGTTGGGCCCGGCTTGGGCCTGAGCAGGTACCCAGAATAAGGTGGTAGCTACAAGTAAGGAAGTAGCTGCAAGCATAACCTGCAAGATGTGAGTCATGATGGGCAAGTGTGTAGTGAAATAATTTGGATATACAATAACTAAGATAGTCAAGAAGAGTCGAAGTCCTGAATGGAGACGGTAGCAGATTTTATATTTGGAATGACTCTAGTGCATTCAGCTCGAAGTCATTTCCAATCTATTCTGTAGAGGATAGTCACGACACAACTTCAGCCTCGTACATCTCGTGACAGGCTTTCGCAATTTTATCAAACACACAATTATTGAAAGTTAGTAGACTAGTAGTTGAATTTTCATGTCTAATGATACATATATAATCAATTACTACTAGTCACGTTAGGACTACCAATGTGATAAGATCCCAAGCGGCATGCCGCCCTCAGCCTTGGCGTGCAGACGGACGGGTCGGAGCGGGAAGAGGAGACACAATGTCTCAGTTTGGGCCACGGACCATCTAATTCTTGTAATTTGAGTGGTCCGTTGCCCGGCCGAGATCTCACATTACAATCAGATGATCAATAGTTTGACTTGGTTATTGATGTGGCTGTAATTAAGCCGTATCACAATCAGATATTCTGCCGTACCAGGGGTTAAAAAGTCTACTGATCGCGAGTTAGACTTCTTGAAGCAGCGCATCTTATTGGGTATAATACAGCTTGTTGGTAGCTAGTTGGAAGTCAAAGGCATCACGGCCTTAAGCTAGAAGCCAATGAGTTACTGTTACACACGTACTCCAATGGTCGATCAGCAATACTGCTTTAGCCGCCTGTCAAGGAGAACCGCGACGAGCTTATAGCTGCTCTATGGTGCTTGATGTAGTTGCTATCGTGGAGCTCCTCAGCGGTACCAACGTATTGCCAAACCCTATCTATCGAACAAGGCTCGAGACCCTGTTTCCTCGACTGCCTAACCTTGACATTAACATACGCCTAACTTAGAGAAGTCTTCCAACATCGACAGCGGTACTGCGGGTTTAATTAAAGCCTTAGTATTACAACGTAAAAAGAAGCATAGTCTTGACCTAAAGCGTCTGTTACACACGCGGTCGTTGCACTTCAAGTTGCCTCTGTGCTCGTCGACTCCCCCTATAATGATGAGCCCAGTAGTTGAATCAGCCCCATTATTGGGTCATTACAAGAGCACAAAGCTTAGTACGAGATCACAGAGGTGGTGGGGGAACAAGGTTGATTTCGGGTTGGTTGCCGCTCTAAGAAACAAGATTACCGCTCTGAGTAGCAGCTTAGGAAAGCCTATAATGAGTCCTATGGTTCAATCATAATATTATAACATCCATTCCAATCTAGCGCATAAAGCGCACGTTCATGATAGGGCTATGGGACAGATTGACTGTGTTTCTTCAATAATGAAGCAGGGTATAATCGTTACATTATCCTGCCAGTACCATATTGTTTCTTAAATAAAACTAATCGCTGCCTATAAAATAGCCTTCACCATAGATCTGGGGGAAAGTGGACCCAGGAGAATCAAAACTGCCAGCTTCGAATGTATTATTACCTACTAAGTCTGTATCTTCTAATCTTTAAATCGTAGGACGTGGGAGCGATTGGTTGGCGAGATTGTGTCCTTCGTATTCGTATGTGGTTTTCAGTCCCTAAAAGCAGTCGTACAACAATTTTCGTTTTGTCAACTCCTCGGGGGAGGGCCGAGCAATAAGTTTGCGATTGAGTTGCACGGTGATAAGGGATCGATCGACGTGTCGCGAAGTAGCGAGAGTAGGCGTCTGTATGATGCGGCGGGCGACGAGGCTAGAACAACTCGGGCGCGTGGGATTTTGGAGAAGCGACATCAGCTTGTACCGGGCGCCCTGTAAGCGCCAAATGTGCAATATAGGCGATCGAGAGATCCGCCTAATGCGTTGACCCGTCTACATAGAAATGTTAATGTAAAGTGCACTGATATACATACAACCGTCGCCCCGGCTGCGATAGATGAATATTCAAGCAAACGAACTCTGGATATAGATAGCAGATCATTAACCTCCAGGTAACTCATAATGTGAAGGAGAAGCTCATGGGGAAGGTCCTCTAAAGGCGAGGAAGTTGTCTCTTGAGCCATTGTCTGGTGCATCCGATGAGGCCCAGGATGGGTCTCAACCTCTAGAGTCTCTTCACTGCTCCATTGAGCGCCAGCAAGCTGGACAGCGAGCGGCTGTGTGCCCATCACTAAGTGTCAAGCCTTTCGATTTCCACAGAATAGTTCCTCTGTCGATGCTGAATTGATTTCTATTGGCAAGTCTCAATATCTCTGGACAAGTGAGGCGGTTCAGCCTAGTGGAGTTGGAGACTAGCGATATTAAGACAACCTCGTTCGATCAGGACTTATGGACGATCCAGGGATACATGGTAATGCTTGCTTATCAGCAGGACACAAGAAGGTCCTTAGAGGTTGTACTTCTCCTCGATAGTCACAGTGTTCATAGGTTAGAGGGCTTCTTAGTTTTAATACCCGTGGGAATTTCGACTACGCTGCAAGACTGGGATGAGCGTGATTAACCTTAGTTTGTCGCCGATCATTCTACACATGCTTGGATCATTCGTCTAACTAACACTGTTTCTACAGGGACGAAAAATCAGCCAACGCAATACGCACTGATATAGCGAGTCCCCACAGTCCGAAGCGAAAACCGGGGACGGCGGAGGCTCCGAGGCCCCGAGGCCGTGAGCCTCCGAGAGCCCCACGCTAAGCTTGGCTAGGAGTCAGATTTTACTACTGCTTACGTGTAGTGTACCTGAATTGCCTACCGTGTCTCGCATTTGGGTTCGACAGATCGATGCGAATTGTCTCGACTTTGCTCTCACACTCGTGTCGCCTTTCAAAATCCTAAGTTGGCGGAGAGACTGGCAGGCAACCAAAGCGTCGTTTACTGTAAAAAGCTCTGACCTCCAACATGTGCGGAAACTTCTCGAAACATTTGATCCCTTATTCTGTGCCAATGCACATCAGCCATGGTGTAAAAAATATCGACTGTTCAAGGCATTATACGATGTCGCAGCTACTTACGTCAAGGCCAAGTCTAACATGGGTGGCACTTTAGACTCCTCATCTGAAATTACACCTTAGCACGCAACAAACATCTCCAACTCGCTTCCTAATAATTTTGATATTGATGCTGCTAGTCTAAGTCAACATCAGCGAGACATGAAAACCCCTAGTACTAGTTTTGCTCCTAGTTATGTGCCATCTCAGGACGACATGATGGACCATACCTTCAGTCAGTCAGATTATGAGATCGAGTCTTGGACATTCCATAGTGCGCCTTTCTGCAATATTGATTTTGGATTAAGTAGTCATACCTGGAACTGATCCTAAGTTCTCTCTCAATGAAGCTAAACCCGGCATTGATGAACTAGACGTCACTTAATTTGGAGATAAAGAAAAGAGTCTACCCCATTAGATATCTGTGTGAAGTACAAGCTCCCAATTGTACCGCTGCCCGAGAATGATTATCTCTTTAATCTATGGTAAAAATACGGTGGTAAACCCTAGCCTCATTCGTGAACCGGGAATACCAGTCTCGCCCAGCTTTCCTCATCCGCATTCCACGCTATGCAGAGTACCAGGTTTAAAAGCACTTCCGATGGACGATTGAAGGACCCGACTCATCGTATTCTTGCTTCGAGATCCACATTTGCTGGAATGTCGATAAAGAGGCAAGAATGGAGCCTCCAATCCAAACAGAGTACTTGCGCTCCGGAGGGGCGATGATCTTAACCTTCATCGACGAAGGAGCAAGTGCAGTCATCTCTTTCTGTACGCGATCAGAGACGCCTGGATACATAGTAGTGCCACCCGACTAATTAATCTGTTAGCAGGTAATCGCAAAGCAAGTACTCAAGGCTACAGTACCATGACAACGTTTCCATAGAGCTCCTTGCGAACGTCGACATCGCACTTCATGATAGAGTTGAAAGTAGTGACATGGATACCACCACTTTCTAACCCGAGGACAGACGGACTGAACAGAGCTTCAGGAGTGCGGAACCGCTCGTTTCCAATAGTAATAACTTGGCCATCAGGGAGTTCATAAGATTTTTCCAAGCTCGAGCTTTGAGCAGCAGTTTGAATCTCTTTCTCAAAATCGAGAGCAACGTAACAAAGCTTTTCTTTGATATCTCGAACGATTTCGCGCTCCGCAGTAGTGGTGAATGAATACCCTCGTTCAGCCAGGATCTTCATCAAGTAGTCAGTAAGATCTCGTCCAGCCATATCAACGCGAGAAATAGCATGGGTTAGCGAGAAGCCCTCATAGATTGGAACGACGTGAGTCACTCCATCACCAGAATCTAATACGATGCCAGTTGTTCGTCCAGATGCGTACAAAGACAATACAGCCTGAATAGAAACGTAGAAGGCCGGGGCGTTGAAAGTCTCGAATACAATCTGCGTCATCTTTTCTCGGTTCGATTTAGGGTTGATAGGAGCTTCGGTGAGAAGAAGTGGATGCTCCTCAGGGGCAACTCTGAGTTCGTTGTAGAATGTGTGATGCCAGATTTTCTCCATATCGTCCCAATTTGTGACAACACCATGTTCGATAGGATAGCGAAGTGTCAAGACACCTCGTTTAGCCTGAGCCTCGTCTCCGACATACGAATCTTTCTGGCCCATGCCAACCATTATTCTACCATTAAAGTTCTCTGTTAGAAGGGGCAGCGTTTAAGAGAGCTTCTAGGAGCGATAAATACTTACCCATGGTGGCGTGGACGACCAACAATGGACGCTGTTCCCAACTATATTTAGCTATTGTACTTGCGTGTCTTCGATAGTCGCCGGAGTGTCGTCCGCAGATTTAGAGACCTATGAAGCGGTTTTTAGATAGAATGAATAGTACTCACGGAAAACAGCTCGCGGGGCATCTTCTCCAGCGAAGCCAGCTTTGCACATCCCCGAACTAATATTAGGTTAGCTCTTGCCTGGGCCACGAGGAAATCTTGATGTGCGACATCAGGAACAAGTGTTAAATATCGGGGATAGGGTATGGAGGAGGATAGTGAATGAGGCTTGATAGGTCTTGAGGCTGGTGCGGGATCAAATATAAGCTTACCCATTGTCGATAACCAGACCAGCAGGGCCGTCATCTAAATGTCATGATAATTAGCACTAGGCTGCATACTCTCTAGGCTTGCATCAAGCTGTTCTTGAACGCTATACATACCGTCCATGGTCGCGAGTCTCTAGAAAAGTAAAGAGAACTGCAATAAAGGGTACACAAAAAATCTCAGGGCAGGAAAAAAAGAAAGTAGTTGAGCTAGTACTGGAGATGTCTGTACTGGTGACTAGAATGAATTGTAATAGAGAAGAAAAGAAAATGAAGAGGGGGAAAGACGCTCAAGCTTATACACATCACTGCATTTTTCACGCCATACGTTATAAATTAGCAGGCATCTCCATTACTATGATTTGATAGATAACATCCGCCTAGCAACAAGAGCGGATGACCGGGGCTCGGGGCTCGGGGGCTCCGTCGACCGCTTGATCCCGCCACCCGTTTTAGTGGGACCAGGTGCGACAGACTACTTGTAAGGGACAGGCAAGGCACACCCAAGCAGACGTATAGCCAAGCGTGCATACAGACAAGGATATAAGCTGACCGACAATCGCTAGATCTGGATTTGACGCGTTTCCTCATAAGTGGGAGAATGCGACTGACACGTAGTGCTAATTATATAGTAAGTCTTCTAGTCCATTCCTTCTTACTGTCGATGTCTCACAAGCTTCTACTCCTAGTTTAATGCAGTCTGTGAGACCCTAAGCAAATACATTCCCTATTCTGTCTCCGCTAAACACTCGCACAAAATGCTCAGAATAATGAACTCCTAATTTAAAAGCTGATATGTTTCCTGTGTTAGAGCATTGTTCTTTTGATATCGTTTCTTGTATAACCGAGAAGTACAAACCTACTTCGATTATTCTCTCAATTAGAACAAATCCCTTGCTCCGGGTTAATTTTTGTTGTAGGCAATCTTCCACCATACAAGCAACCTCTACTTTCTCTAGGATTAGGATCAAAGAAACAAAATTCAAGCTGTTAGAAAGGAATCAGGCAACTTCACATACATTTTGAACTTGACCTGTAGCGACCATGGCGCAGGTAGCCAATGTCGTTCTAGGGAAGTTTGCAGGTCCAGGGTGAATCTTCTCAAACGGGATTACTGCCACTTTCCGACAGATGCCACATTGACAGTGCACTACGAGTAGACAGGGGCAGGGCGGGTCATTACTCGTACGCAAAAAGGTTAGAACATCAAGGCTTCGGCGCATCGCAAGTATGAGAAGAATTAGGCTTAGATAAAGTTCTTCTTTCAAATCATGACTAGAACTCGGGGTTAGACTTCAGTCATTGGCTGTAGTGCTTTACTGATTTAGATATTCAATCAATAGTGCTTTTACGACCCTTGGCAATGCCCTGGGCTAGCATCAAGCACGGTAAGGCTGGTGGAGTAGGGGACCCTGTGTTCGGAAGTTTCCATGTAACTCAGACGCGTCGAAATCCATCCCCTGACCTAGAACTTACTCAAATTTGTCCCTGGTTCGAGAACACCTGCCTTCCTATAAGAGTTGTATTGGCAAACTTTTATATGGGATATGCAATTGACTTAATTCTAAGATTCTTTTCAGTTCCTCCATGTTATTCCAGATACCCGATCCATTGAGTTGCGTCAGCCCTGTGAGATAAGACTCCCGTGTGGCAGGCGCTATAAGAGAATGGCATTACGAAGGTCCCAAAGAGGGTGGCTTAAAAGGGGCCTAAAATTTGCGCCTTCTCGCGTCATCCATGGAACATGTGGCAGCACGGAATTCCTAGTGGTGCGTTTGCGGTAGATGGCCGGCAAGCGCTGCGCCGCAGCTAGAATGCCTTCTGTCGTGAAGCTTGCCCAATGACATGGGTCAGCTCCTGAGTTTCCATCCTCAATGTTGCCGCAATTCCGAGTGTGACGGTTAGTCTGCCAACGTAAGTCAGCCCTACCACACGGCTACCCCTTGTCCAAACTTAGTTACAGGCTGTCGCTAATGCCGATCAAGTAGTAGTCACTGATTTATTATACCAAATGGACGCTGAAGCAGTGGCAAAAAATTTCGGCGAGGCCTTGTTAAACGAAGCCACTGAGCACCAATTGGCTAAGGCAAAATATCAGCAGCGAGTGCCGGACTCGCCCAGACTTAAACAACACTAAAACTTCGAACATCATGAATCTATATAACACCGGAAGGAGTTACGTCGGAGATTTATTCGACAAAGTTTGAAGCTGATGAGACACCATGGTGGGACTACGTCGAACGAATGCTTGCGCAACCTGTCGCCGGCGAAAAGTCAAGGTACGAGTACTCACCTTGTCAAGCGCATACGCATCCCACCAACTAACTGTTTCTCTATGCACGTTGATAGTGTGATGAGGTTCGCCCAGTATGCGGCCAATGCGCAAAGAAAGATCGAGCTTGCGAAGTGTCGCATCCACCTGAGCTCATATGGGTCAAGTCCAAAGAGAGCCGACTGGACCCGGCGGCAGAAGCACCCAAAGATCTTGCGACTACTGTGAAGACAACGCAAATGATCGAAGCCTGTAAGCTTTTGAGGCTACCTGATAGCAGCGAATTGGCATCCCACAATGATCAACCTTATTTCCAGCGAGCAAAAGACGACTTTCACTGTCATGTCAAGCAGGCCATAGAATTGAGAAGAATCTCCCACAGCCCAAATATGCTTCCACTAGATCATCTTCGTTGCCGATTCATATCAGCTTACGAGGGAGGTCCCGTCGGGCTTCGACTATCTACCTGGTCTGCTCCGTGGATAGAAATACCACGACACCTGGGTTCTTCTACTACAATGGATGATGCGGTTGACTGTCTCCTTCGAACACACTCGGCCTTTTCCCAGAGCTTCTACGATGACAAGAGCTCCGGCGACAATCTCCACTTTCCCTCATATCATAAGGCGCTCAGGAGTCTACAATCAGCTCTCAGCGACGTGGGTCAAAACCGAGAAAGTACCACTTTATGCGCTATTGCTATGCTTTGCAGCGCCGAAAGCTTGGGGCGCAAGGGTGTCAACTATGACTATGTCAAGCATTCTGGAGGTATTACAGCCTTTATGAAGGCCGCAGGACCAGCCTGTGCTCAGGACGGTCTGGGGAAGGCAATGATCGCAACGGCGACAGGACTTATGGTGCGTATTTTGAATCCTGTCGGGCACTAAGACCCCTCATTTTCAAGCTAACGATATCATTGTCAAGATTGTCGATGCTTATATGAATGAAAAAAGAAGCTTACTAGAAGAACCGGAGTGGTTTGGACTTCACTCTGACATCAAGAAGTCTGGATTCATGCAGTTGGCACTTACACAGAGTATCGCTCAATCTAGCAGCATGTGTTCGCTCCTGGTGGAAATACGGGAAGCGATCGCGCAGCAGAACGCTGCAAACTCTCTACAAGATATCTTTGTGAATGCTGTAGAGCTTCGCAAAGATATTCTCCAATCACGAGCAGAAGTTGACCGGCTCATACAATGGGGTAGTCCTGACAAGTGCTTGATGGCGAAACGAAATTCCACTTGCATTGGATCACCAATGCCGACAGTGAATTGGTTCCCAGAAAGATTCACTGCACAGACTGTGTTGTATAGCTGGACCATGCTGATTCAGATCAACGATATTTTGGATCGATTGGACAGCAACTTAAGAGCGATAGGCGCCGGTATATGGCCTCACGAGTTAGCAGAGGAAGTCCGCAAGGAGAGCAAGGAGTATTCACTACTGATTTTTGGCTCCATCGAATACGCAAAGTCACTTGCACCCATGGGTTCGGGTTTCTTGTCCTACCCCATATGCGTAGCGTGGCCACATGCGCCAGAGGAATGGAAGGACTGGATGTTGCGTGAATTAAACAATATGACGGGGCCGATGACATCCTGTTACAGACGTGAGATCTTAGACTACGCGTCGGAGAGGTTCGCCCATTGGAAGTTCTTTAGCCAACGCTTATGATGTTGGCGAAGGATAAGAGCGTTTCGGGACCGCCACGTCGCGTTGGGGAAATTTTGACAATAGTTTAGTTCAATAATGGCAAATTGATGCTAATCTTACTTGCCTTCTTGTGCCTGTAACTCTAATCGTCTCTGAGAGACAACATGTGCCTCAGAGTGCGAGCATCAGCTATCTCTAGTTGGAATGACTTGTTATGCCACTACGGCCATGACCGCCATCCAGGGGCTGTACCATCATTCAATCCATCATGCGTGTTGGGCTGAGGCATGGTTCCTAAAAGGGTAACCTTGTCAAATACGATGACGCTGGTCGTCAGCCAAGGCTCCAGTGTTTCTTTGGGGGCGAAGGCAGGGATCGACACTTCCCAACCGCATTAGGTGATTTCGCAGCGAGACTCCCGCAGGGGTTAAGTGAAATATCTCCAGAACTTGTTGCCATTAAACCTATCTATAGCCTTATGGGTAGATTGGAAGTATAAATTTGGTTGCAGACACCCCGTAGAGGTTTTCATTTCTATCATCAACATTCGAGACCTTTATTCAATTCTTTTCATTGAATCCATTTTAGTTATTTGAATTCACTATGGCTAAACTCAAGACTTACGAGGGAGAGGACGGAGATGGGACTGACTTTTATCTTTGGCATTATCTTCCATCTCTCCCATTGTCCCTAACTGCTGCCGCTTTATTCGGCATCGCCACGCTGTTCATGGTTTACAGGATCTTGCGTACGAAGACTTGGTTCTCCATCGCGTTTCTTGTCGGTGCAATCAGTAAGCTGTTCTTCAGTCTACCAGTTGAATAAGTTAATTGACTTGGGGTGTCTCCTACGTAGTGGAGACTGGAGGCTTTGCCATCCGAGCCATCGCACACGAACACACGGAGAAGCTCGTGCCTTACTCAAGTCAACTCGTTCTTATCCTCGTTGCCCCGGCCCTCTTTGCTGCGTCCATCTATATGGCCTTAAGCAGATTGATACGGTGTCTTCGTGCCAAAAGCCTCTCGATCATCTCACCAAGGTGGCTCACGAAGTTCTTTGTTCTTGGTGATGTACTATCGTTCTTGGTCCAATCTGGTGGTGGCAGTCTAGCTTCCAATGATGATATCAATCCCGACATTCCAAAATACATCGTGCTGGTTGGACTATTCATCCAAATAGTAATCTTCGGGTTGTTCGTCGTCGCTAGTCTCATCTTTCATCGTCGAATGAGATCTTCTGCCAAGCTTGCTTTGGTATCCATTAAGTGAGAGCGCGTTTTGACCGTCTTGTATGTTACAAGTCTACTCATTATGGTGCGATCAATCTTCCGTGTCGTTGAATACTCGATGGGGACCGAAAGTTATCTCTTTACCCATGAGTGGCCAACCTATGCGCTCGACGGCGGTCCGATGCTGGTAGCGATTTATATCTGGGTCATCTGGTATCCCTCAGAACTCACCAAAGCTAATGTTCAAGGCCATTCGTCTGACGACATCCGCCTGCAAGAATCTTCCAAGGATATGCCTTCCGGGATACAACAAGTGGCTTATCGGGCTCCTACTTGAATAGAGTGCGAAGCGTCCCTCGGCTTGGGCTATGGGCGCCAACATGGTGTGGCTAGTGAGGAAGCACTGTAATCGGAAAGGCTTTTGTATATGGCTGAGGCTGGAGAAATTGTTTGATACGGAAGACTAGCTCAACTTACAAGGAGTATATGTATAGACTGTAGAGCAATGTTACCCACTAATTTCAACTTTCTTGGGTTCATAAGTCAGCAATAATCCTTCATTTTCTAGGGTTTTGCCTCTAGGACCTGATTTAGAGTCGTCTGTAAGAGCTGCAAAATCATTTGATATCATAATGTAACTCTGTTCTCACATGCTGCCCAAAATACCAATCCTGCAACCCCTGTTTTCCGGATGAGCTATAGATCTCTATCATTTTGAAATCATCCTCTAACCATTTAACCTGCTTTATCAGTCAGATTACTAAAAATAAGATCAATTCTGCGTTTCCCATTTGGATCATAACCCTCTACGTATTTATCTCCCCAAGGCTGCATCCAAGTATCTGTTTAAGTATTATTAGTTACGAGCCACGAGAATGAATAGAAGGTATTGACTGACCATAGGTAGTAGCGGGCTTTGTCTCGCAAAGCCATATTATTGTCTCATTAACGTGATGCTTTAAATCGTCCTTCGGGAATTCTTCTTCAACCATAGCATACTTGTCTTTCGGTACGTTAAACAGTGGACCGGCAAAGTCCATTGAAATACCTTTCGATACAACTTGAACATCAAGCTCCTTGAAGTATGCGATGGAACGCTCTGTATGTAAAGCAATAGAGTCCCACACGAGCTGTATCCTTCGACTATCCCAATCTCCACTCGCGTCTTCCTTCTCAATGAACTCTCGTGCTGCGATCGCAGCGTCAACCTCAAAACGCTTATCTGGACTAACAAGAGTTGAATTATCCGACATATCCCATCCTAGATCATGTAATAGCGTGGATACAGCATGGACCTCAAGGTCAACGAGATGCCCGAGTGTTGCATTGGCATCGATCATCATTACTCCATAGAGCCACGAGCGCATAACGTGTTTGTAGATGGCGTAGTTGTTGTGCCGACGCACGAAGTCTTCAGCGGCGCGTACAAGAGGCGTATCAATCACAGATATTCCTGCAATCTCTCGTTTGGGCTGGTTATGGTATGCTGTGTTCTCGCCTAGCGTTTCCGTGGGAAATATAGAGGCTAACGCTAAACATGCCGACAGGACGGCTTGTACGGCTTTGAAGGCTAACATATATCAACTGTATTTGAGCCGTAGATATAGAATGCTGCTGGCCATAGATCGAAAAAATGTCTTACTGTAGCAGAGATATATATTGTTATTCTGAAAAACGCGCCCTTAGATTTGTCAGCTCGGACTATGAGTCCGAAGAAAACTTTGAGCAAATATGCGGCCTTTTATGCAATTCCTTACGCATGAAACTACTGCTGTTTCTTATATAGGTTAGCGGGGTAAATGATACATCATCTTTTACAGTCCAGGGACGTTGTATGGGACTATCAGCCATTTGCCCGTATGCTCCGTAAGTCTTGTAGGCTGAGAGGGATAAGGAACCTATTGTAAGCATAAATAGGCAGCTACAGAAGGTATATTCCTTCAGAATAAATAGTTGAAGGACAGCAGGGTTCAAGATTTGACTAAATAATGAATATAGGTGAAGGTGATAAGGGGGTGGCTCGGTCTACTAGTATGGGCAAGCACGCTTAAGTCCTCAAAGTCGAATATTTCTACTCCGCTACATGTTACCCTCAATCTCTTCCTGATAAATCTTCTACTATCGTTGCAGATTTCAACATCGGGTTTTTGTTTAATAATTATAGTACTAGAGCTACCATCTGTTACCAATATCAATCGACCTGTAACTATGATGTTTATACTTTAAGAGGAGGCATATAAGGAATAGACTGTTATTTGGGGTTATAGCGTGGTTATATATGGGTACTACATAAGCAACAATACATAGCCCAGAATTTAGTCGATATATTAAGACTGTTGTCTAGCCTTTGGAAAGAAGTCCTGCCTTGCGACTAGCAACTGGTTCCGACGCCAGAATGCTGCAGGAAGCGTTATTGGGGGAGACTAGTTACGATCGCGGAAATCATCAGGCTCAGCTTAAAGAGGGGCGGTAAAGACGCCCCATGTAGACAAATTAAGTAGGTGCTTAATGCTTCTTAGCCTTTGCCAGACCCCATGATGCTCGATTCTTCCGGAATATGCGTCGGCGGGCAGAAGACCTGTTGGCCATGGCTTCTAGATCACTTCATCAACGTACAGAAAGTTATATGACGCCAGGGTGGGTACACCATTCATTATTTGACAAATAATGGGACAGATCTTTCAGGTCTGACCCTGTCTTTACTTGATACATATTGTTACAATTCTCAAATGGCATCACAGAGGTCCGGCGAGGGCTGTGACTTCACTTTAAAAGCGCCTTTGCTTCACATATTTGTCTCTGCGAAGAGGGTCCCAGGCATTCCATATTCCCGAAAGCGGCAACAAGTTGTGTGGGCCGTCATCATTATCACCGATCCACAGCCACCAGGCCGTTCACAATCGCCAGTATACTGCAATAGCTGATGCTGCTAGTCAAGAGTGGCCAGTAAGATGAGCACTCTTATTGTTGAACTTCCCACGCTTCTGAAACATGATTTTCAAGTCACTGCAGTCAAAGCACGATATAGAAGGACATTCTTACTGAGTATATTTAGTTGAAACTGGGCTGTTAGATGTAGGTAGACTGGTTGATGACAGCATCGATTATCCATGCCTGATTTGGTGTCCCTAAATCTTATTCAAGTATGACTTACAGCACACTTTCTAGTACTCCAAGATGTATCAGTATAAATTGGAGTCACGTCGGTCATCTTCAGTGGGGCAAGTGGCGTCTATCGGATCATCCGAACCCTGACCATCAGCAGACCAGGTGGGTGACACTAGGAAGATCTCCCGTCAAGATGCACGTCGACAAATCGTGCATGAATCGAATCTTGAATTAGCATTTGGTTGGTAGGATGGACCATCGAGGTCTCATCTTTCAGCATGCATCCTCGCTTCGCAAGTCCGACCGTGGTCAAGTCAACATGGCCTAGGCTGTGCTTTTTGTCCGGTTACTCGTAAAGATATAAGGGTCCCCTTTGGAACGTACGCTTGGGGTTAAATCATCAACTCAACCAAAGACGCAAAGTTGAAAGAAAGTATACACTCTTCTAATAATTAATTTTCTCTTCCTGCTATCACAACCATGGCTACTGCTACGTTGACAGTCGCTCAACCTCCAAAGGTCTGGGGCCCAGCAACTAAAAAGGCAACACGCCCTACCAAGCAAATCCCCAAAGATATCATTGATGCTGCGGCTGTTGAAGAGCCAGTGGAATTTGATGCTCAAAAGCATCTCAACTTCCAACCTCCCGCTAAGCGCTATACTATGAGCGAGATCGGTCTAGCAGGTCAAGGCATCTCGCCGATTGCGGCTTCGGAGCCTTTCCCGTTATTCACAGAGGAGGCGACCAAGCAGATCAGGTCTGAGATTTTCAGTGAACCAGTTCTTCGGGACTGTCAGTATGCCTCCACCTTCTGCCAGAATATGATTCGAGGGATGGGACCCAAGTAAGTCTTTCTCATATACTTTTTCTTGCACGAGCTAACCTTTCCAAGGCGCGCACCCTTCATTTACAGCATGTGGAACTCTCCAGAGTTACTCGCCAAGGTTTCAGAAGTCGCTGGAGTTGATCTTGTGCCAGCTTTTGATTATGAGACCGCCCACATCAACATCTCAGTCGATGATAAGAGTGCAGATGTCACTATTTCAAATTCCAGCAAAGACGCAGATCAAGACAACACTGCTTTTGCATGGCATTATGACTCTTTCCCCTTCGTTTGCGTCACGATGCTGTCGGATTGCACCAACATGGTCGGTGGGGAGACGGCTATGAGAATGCCCTCTGGCGAGGTGATGAAGGTGCGAGGACCTAGCATGGTAAGATATCAACCCTTCACTGTTCCAGGAACAACAGTACTAACAGATACTTAGGGCACTGCAGTTGTGATGCAAGGTCGATATATCGAGCATCAGGCGCTGAAAGCCTTCGGAGGCTCAGAGCGCATCGCTATGGCCACACCCTTCCGCCCCAGGGACCCTATGGCGAGAGACGAGTCGGTGCTAACAACTGTACGCGGAATTAGCCACCTTGGTGAGCTCTACGCTAGCTATTCAGAGTATCGCATGAAGACTATTCAAGCAAGAATGGATCTGAAGATTAAGTCGATCCAGGAGAAGCTGGAAGCTGATGGGGGCTTTGACGTTGACTCCATGCATGCGTTCTTGAAGGATCAACAAGACTACCTCCAATCCATGATTGATGAGATCAGACACGTCGGGGAGTAAGGCTCAGCAGATAGGCGATATTCAAAACGGGATGGTTGGCATAGCCGGAGTATTGGATTAGTCTCTGTGAATCTATTTTCAGAGAACCGTTAGGTGGTTGGTATCATCATCAGATTAGGAGGAGCAGGTGTTACAAGTTGTATGATCGCATTATGTTTTATTGTATACAATGGAAATTAGGAATACAGATTCAAATTGGATTTTGCAGCCCGATCTCATCAACGATAGAGTAGAAATCGTAAGATGAAATCCCCATTTCATCCATCAGATCGAAACCTGTCAGTGATGCGATATTATCACCGGGAACCTGTTGATGGAACTCTGTGCTCTCCGGTGTCACTAAATCCATTGGAGGGCCAACAGTACTCGCAGCGCCGGTCTGCTCCTCGGGATTATACCGTGTCCGGGCAGTCGTTGCCTCTCCGGAGTCAAACAGAGTGAACGTTGATTCCCCTTCACGAGTGGTCTTCTCTGTAAACTTATCAAATAAGTATTCCATGTATACCAATTCTCTCTTTCGAGCTGCCGCGACGTTGTTCCCCTTTTTAATTATTTCGTCTAGAATCTCATGCGCTTTGGATCGATAGTCTTGACCCCCTGATTCGTTAGGGAAAAGTGCAGTCGCCATGGTGAGAAAGAGTGAAGCTCCGTAGACGAATTCGAGGTCGCTCAGAAAGAAGGTTTCTACAGATATGTTAATTAGACTTGTTTCGATATCAGATTAAGAGGACCTACCAAGAAGATCTCCTTCCTGAGACAGGATCTGCAGCATGCTCAGTGCCGATTTAATACCTGTCGATATCAAGGTAGATGTGAGAGACAGGAAGCTCTGCCAGTCTTCTTCTGTTTGTCCTGTTTTGTCCAGTCGCTCTTTGAGAATAGAAAGAAGAAGAGGACGAGTTGCAAAGATTACGCACTATAAGCAAGTCAGCACTTGCAGTTTCTGCGCATCATTTGAGACGTACCTGATGGTACGTAAGTGTAACCCGTCTAGTGCCCTTAGGTAGTCTCCCAACAGAGTTGTGAAATCGGAACTCGATTGTCTGTTCGATCTCCTGCGCATTATCCGCCAAAGACTTGAGAATTGAGCTCGTCATTTCCAAAAATGAGCCAAGTTGGATCTTATGCGTCTTGTATATTGCTGTCTCGTATCAGCTAATAGCTCATCTTGATTTCATGACCAGTGCTTACTTGACAATATACGTGACATAAGCTGCCACAGCTTAACGAGCAAATAGAGAGTTGCGTCCTCCGGGGACGCGGTGTTTAAAGGTGTGAGAGGCGTTGCAATATCGTCATCGTGGACTATCACCGGGATCCCTAGGCCAGAAGAGAAGCGCCGGTCTAAAATGTAGAGTGTCCACCAAAGGTTACGGCACTGGTCGACGATGTCTTTTCCAAGCTGCTCCTCTGGTAAGTGTGTATGCAGCCCCTCCATCATGGCAATTCGAATTGCTTGGCCTAGCTACCATGTTATTAGTTTCTAGTGGAATTGCACAAACATTACCCATGCTACTACTTACATATACATGTGCTGACTTGCAATGATCGATGCAGTACATGAACAGCGCCGCAAGAGCAAGTACCTCGCTAGCAGCGACGCCACTTTGCCATAAGGATGTATAATCAGGCATCAAGGACATTGCGCGAGAAAAATAACCAGCTCCAGGATTGGTGGCTAGTGTACGATGCTCTGTGAAGGCTTTCCCGAAAGCTAACATTAACAGGAATTGAACAAACCACAAGCGACTGTTTGTGGCTTTTTGAAGACCATCACCGTAGTAGAACTCTTTGATGTGGCCTACAAAGACATCTTCGTCAAATAGTCGATAGATCTGACTGAAGTTGAATTTGACCGTGTTGAAGAAAAATAAAGCATGGTCGATTGATGGCAGATCGCTGATATCAATTGGCGAATGCGGTAGCACTGGTGTCCATTGAAGTGAATAAACCATCTCTTGCCGGCTGGTAGGTGGTTCGAGGTCGAGCTTATCTGTCATCAAAAGCCCAAGGCGGTCATAAAAGGAGAAGATGGAAGACGGTGCGAGCCAGACTACATCCACAGTTAGTTTTCACTTGACCGTGGTGCTGTGAAGGGAGCATACCCCAGTTGAATCGGCCGTGCTCTGTCTTTTTCATGATACTTGAGGGAACATCAAAAGGGCTGGTCCAAACATTATAAGTCTGTATTGGCATAGTATTGTTCCAGTCTTGTGCCGGGGTTGCAGCGTCTTGCCCTATTAATATACGGTAAGATTTGATATGGATTCAGACTCACCAGTAGAAACCGAAGTAGGTCGCTCAGGACTGGTCGGTGTTTCTTGCAGTCCAGCATTTCGCTGAAGATCCCTGACCTGCTGTTGAAGCCCATGCAAGTACCTAGATCTTCTTAGAGGCTTCCTGTATTCTTCTCGTCGGCGGGCACAAGGCCTTACCTGCGGGAGACAGCGACCCTGACATTCTCAAATTCATATACGCATCTGACAAGACGCCGCTTGCAACTTGAGCAAGGAGAGTCTCCGGAGCATTTGATTTTACTTTGCCGGCAGGGCCGACACCTATTTGCAGACATGTCAACGGTCGTAGTCAAGCATTTAAATTCAAGCGATACACTCACGCATTTTGTGTTCTCTTCATGACGCAGCGTGAATGTCACCAACTGAAATCGGCAGCCGTTCCACGACATAGGGAGCATGCAATGTTTTGATCACCTTCACGCGATACTCTCCGGGAGGTGGTGAGCAAGCAGGGGAGATTTAGCGACGGGACGGCAAAGTTGCGACCTCACTTTGGCCTCGCACGATTCATGCGCGCGATTTTGCCTCTTCAATCTAACAGTAGACAATAGCACAATAAGACTGCGATGATGTGTCACGCTCCCTGTAACCGCTCGGCGTTGTTTCTGGGGTAGACAGCTTGGAGACTGGAGCATGTGCATGGGAGCTTAACCCTAAGGGATCCGTCAACCCAGATTGCCGTTACGTCTGGCACTTTCGTGGTTCTCGGTTAGGCATATGCGAACAAAGAAATTCTATTCCCCGCATGCCTGACTCAGTCGAGTGAAGTGGTGAAGCAACTCTCGCCCACAAACTTACTCGAAACTGTACTAGCTACACCCTCGCCGTGTGGGATTCGATCAGAGTGAGCTTCGATTTACTCCTTCATGGAACAAAGAAAAAAAGAAAGAGAAATCCGGTGATGCTTCCGTTGGAGATTGCGGGGTTGACCAGATTTGCTCGACAGGGTTCGGATGATCCGAGATGCTGAGAGGTGTGCATAAAATACCCACAAGACCTCACAGTTTTTACCTTTTCCGTCCAAACAGCTAGCAAGCCTCCAACGAGCGCCACGGAAGCTTGTAAAAGTTTTGTAAAAGAATCCCTGCCAATGGTGGAGATGGTTCGGGAATTGGGGAAAATGTGGAGGCCTGTCCAACACTAAGGCAGATTTATCTTATTGATTGCTGTTGGGAGTGTTTCTTTCTTCATTCTTGATATAGGAACCTGATGCCACATCACCTTCCTGTGTAAGTGCCCAATGAACTTCTATCAAAGTTGAATCATGTGTCTTTGTGCATGTCTACGGATACGCGAGACATCGCCACCAACAATCTGAAGGGAGAAAGCACCAAGCTACTTTGCTACTCTCTATTGCTTGACGGAGCGGAACGCGAGAGTTCTATTCTGATTAGACAGTAAGCTATTTAACTATCGAGAGAGATACAAGACTATCTGGCCATATTGACAGGCCATTAAGACACGAGCATTCAGACTCAGCCATATGCTTTATTACCAAAAAAAAATCATTCTCTTCGTCCTCTTGATCATATGCGAGACCAACGATCGTCGATTCAGTGTCTTGTCAGTTGTGAGGGTGGCTCTAGCTTGCTGCTGTTTCGCACCGAGCCGTCTAACGTTTTCTGGAAGTGCTAAGGCCGTAGAGTACGCATGTGACGATCCGAAGTAAGTAATAGACCGGAATCACTGAATGGTGCGAGCAACAATGGGTCTTTAGTGAACGCAATTACGGGGTTCTATCGTGTGAAGGATTGTTGCCATTAAGTGCCGTTCTTTTGGCGAGTTTAAATGCAAATCGAGACCATTCAAAGTAGGTTTGCACGCGCCCATAAATGGCGTCAATTCGGAATGCAGCAACATTGAGAATCCTATGGCAGGGGTTTCTGAAGGGCATCAACTCTGGGCTTCCGGTGACCCTAAGGTGCTGTCTCGGCCGAAAATGTGGGCCCCCGGTCAAAGAACCGGGATCCCAATGCCTGCACCGATCCCAAGGTCCATATTACCTAGTTCGGTAAGTTGGAACAGCATAGTGTAAGTTCACCAAACCAATATTTCTATAGTAAGCAGGTAAGATCAAAGCGGGAATGTAAATGAAAATAAGTCCCCGAAAGGTGAAATGTCCTGCAAAACAGAAAGTGTTCCTGGTCGCTATAGCGAGGCCTCATTCGGATACAAAAAGCAACAGCACAAACAAACAGTCCACATCGCAAACTCAGTCGTAAACGAATCGTCAGTCATCCTTTCATAGTTATAAATAACAATATAAGTTAGAAGATAAGGCAGAGTCTCCAATTAACAAACTAGTTTCCAAATATGAAGAGCATTCGACGGAAAAGGATTCTCAAGCCTCCGTTTCAACTTATGCTTTTGAAAGAAAAGCCAACGTCGCCTCTAAAGAAACTGTCCATCCAATTACCCCATAAAGAAAACCATTCCTTCGGAGACACTCAGTTGAGATAAGTAGCTAGATCGATTAAGCAGCTTGAATCAGTCCCAACACCTCTTCCCCCCTTCATTTAGTTGCCGAACCTCCTCCTCTTTCTCCTCCGGCATCGCTTTCTCAATAGTCAAATGGACTTCATCCGACAGGTGGTATAATCCCCCAAATACCTTGATAATATGGGCGCAGCCCTTGTTAAGATTCACAAAAGCTTCCTTCTTGTCAGCCACAGTCTTCACAACGATAGGCTGATCAGCATTACTCTTCCGAAGTGCTCGAGTACCTTGTGGGCCTCTCCCTCACTGAGAGTTTTGCCATTGTTGGCTGACTTAATGATATCCCCAATGAGCCTTCCATTCAGTCAAGGTTTTCTCCAGATTGTTGACATAGCCGTTCAGTTTTGTGGTTTGATCAGCGATTGGCTTTGCAGCCGCAAGTGCCACAAGGGCGAGTGTTGACAAGAAAGAGAGTCGCATCATGGTTGATTCACTCAGGATATAAATAGGAATCAATGAGGATTGCATAAATCCAGAGACTTTGTCTATCTTGAGAGGTGATCCTGAGCCAACATTGAGACAAAGACAAGGATGGACTGCCCAGGATTATATAGCCACACGCTTTTATGTAGCAAGCGGAATCGAAGGGCTCTTGTTTGACAAGATTTATATGCATACCAGCAATTGACTTTAAAAATCATTGTTACGAAAGTATGAGCACCTTAGCAACATCCTTCACCCGAAGGGACAAGAGGCACCATATAAGTGTCGTTAGATCCCAATCTGTACAGCAACGGTCAAAATAATGATACTGACCCCGGTTCATTCCGTTCATCCAGTACGCCGTCAACTGGAATTATTGATGTCTCCCGCGTTGGGGGACTGTTAACCCCAGGCCGTTAGATGCGGCTGCGGCATGCCGGATCGTTTACATTCCGGTGGGGAGGCCAAGCTTTATCCACATAACTCTAGACGCATATGCGTCCGATATTATGCATGAACTTTGGATTGACTATTTGCTCAATTGTAAGTTCCAATTAATCCAAGTGTAGAATCTGCTTCGTCGGAGACTGCTCAGCGAGAATTGCATCGTGATAAGTCTGTAACTCTGATGGTAAGCTCGCAGCACCCTCTTCATCATCTTGTGTTAGAAGAAGCAAGACTTTCACACACCATCACCCACGTTTCGGGCCAAAGACCTGGATCAAGACCCTGTGTGTATTAGCAGAACGCTGCCCCCCAAGACTATCGAAGCTATTGATATAGACTGATGAAGTTTGATCGAACTTACACGGGCCGAGTGTAAATTAAGAGGTTCACAATCAACTTTCTCCAAAACCCTGCAGCGGTATGAGCAATAGTCTCTTGTTCTTTTGAATATCACCCTTTTAGACTGAGTGGCTTGCTTGTGAAACTTGGTAGACCTTACGAGTGCCCTTGATTGATTGGGGGTTCGATTCTATCTGCAGCACGCCCCTCCCCCAGCACGTTGTTGGACGGCTGTAACGGCAAGTCTTCAGTGAAATACAGGCTTGGGTCGTGTATCTATCGTGTGTTAAGGTGTTCAGTGTAACTAGAGACGCTCAAGCGCCCCCAGCATGTCAAAATGACTCGTATTTCATACTATGCAAGCCGTAATGCTATTGAAGACTCAATCTCCATATATCGCACCTGTAACATATCTCCCGGACAGCTCCACCGTTGCTTTCCCTCGAAGAATGATAACATGTAGGGTAGGTACCCTTTTCGCTATAGCGCCATCGTGATACTCGGACTTTTATCTTAGTGAATCACAGCTCAATTCCCAAATCCAGTGTACTGTGAGTACGTCATTCATGGCCACGGCGGAGAAACAGCGCTGTATTGTTAGTGCTCAAACCTGCTGAACCGGTTCGTGGCAACCCTGCCGATCAGTCTCTTCTAGGTCTTGGACCCTGATGGTCCGCCATACCGCAGGCCGCTGCCAACCGCGAAAAAAAAGTCCCTTAGGGCGGCAAAAAAGGTAGAGAGGTAACGAAAAAAAAAGAAAAAAAAAAAAAAAAGGAGGAAAAAGTACGTACTTTATAAAAATGAAGATAACCCCGCGCGAGATTGTGGAGCCTATTTGACTTTTTTTTTTGTGTTTCTTCCATCAACCTCTCTCTCCCTCTCTCTTCCTCTAACAACTTCACCACCAGTTTCCCCTCTAGTTACTCAATCGAAATGTCTAAACTCTTTGTTGGGTACGTTGCGCTTAGATGTATTGCCGCTACCGCGATGATTCTTCAGCTGACTTTTCATCCGCAGCGGCCTCGCGTGGGCGACCACTGACGACAGCCTTCGTGATGCCTTCGCTGAGTTTGGCGAGGTCACCGAAGCCGTAAGACGAGCCCCTCCTCTTCCATGTTCCTTTCATCACCGAACCAACGATGGCGCTGTGATTTCCATCGAAAACAATCGAGAGACTGACAGAGCGCAATGTATAGAAGGTGATCATGGATTTCCAGACCGGCCGCAGCCGTGGCTTCGGTTTCGTCACCTTCACCGAGGAGTCAGCTGCCGAAGCTGCCATGCAGCAGATGGACAACCAGGAGTACGTGCCTTTCCCTTCCCTCAAGCAAATCAATTCCCCCCCAACTTCACACACACACAAAGACCAGAAGAGACTCGTTACTCGATGGGCATCCCCCCGAGACGAGAGCCATTACTAACCCAACTATTATAAAGAATCGACGGCCGCAGGGTCAAGGTCAACAAGGCCGAGCAGCGTGGCGGCGGTGGACGCGGAGGCTACGGCGGTGGTGGTGGCTTTGGTGGCGGCGGCGGCAACTGGCGCCAGTAGAAAAAGAAAAAAAAACGGGATGGCGCATTCTCTCTCTCACCAGAAGTCATCTCAAGAAGCGTTCTTACACACACGTCGCGGCGCGCTATTCAGGCGGGAAAGAGGGAATTTTCTTTGCCTCGCGATTCTTTGCTTGTCTCAACTTCTTTCTACTCTCCCGTGTTATTACCCTTTTGGTATTAACGGAGTCCACCATTATACTCTCGGCGGCTTGATTACGTTAGGCCGTAGAAAGCACAAAAGGAATGTCCTAAAAAAAAAAGAAAAGAAAACCCGTCCGTGGAACGTTAAAAAAACAATGAAGAGGGAAGAGAAAACAATCAATCCCTCGTGGTAAGGGTAGAGAAATCCAGTAAGCTGAAACCCGTGGATCTTGAACTTGGCGGCGCGTATGAGTAGAGCAGCCACCACCCAGTAAATTCATTTTGTGAAAATCTCATCGACGATCCGGATCCTTCCCGAAAAGAGATCGCTTGGCTATTGTTGAACTTGAACCTTTACCTAGACAGGCGCGTATTTCAATGTACGGGGCAAATGTCATGGCGGCAACGGCAAGCACATGCAACAACCCTTAATATGAAGGACTCCCATCATATAAATGCCACATCATCTACCGGCCAATCGATGAAGCCAAGCCCTTCGGCCATGCACGTGTGGCAGTGTTCAGCTATGCTGTGCCTGGGAAGCACCCTGTAACTTTACGTGCATTTTTCCACCTCGTGTATGAGAGCTTGCTAACAAGGACAATCCGAGATTCCAGATTCGGCACCCCTGTGCGCCGCAATGGGTCCGAACTAGGCACCGCACAGGGTCCAATGTCCGCC
Organism: Waltergamsia citrina; assembly: GCA_022814615.1. Lineage (NCBI taxonomy): Eukaryota > Fungi > Ascomycota > Sordariomycetes > Hypocreales > Bionectriaceae > Waltergamsia > Waltergamsia citrina. The sequence continues at coordinate 141,949 of JAKLNE010000056.1, read as the reverse complement.
CGCCGTTCCGCCCTTCAAGCCAAGACCGTAGTATTGGGATGGAGACAAACTGGGCCCTGTGGGCGGATCGAGACCGGACTATCGAAACAGAAGCGGCAGGGGTTGGCTTCTCATTGTTGGTGGTGGCCTTGTGGGCTTCTCGTTTGGTGTTGGTCTTTGGTCTTGGGGGCCTTCTTGCTTGGTCTCTGGTCTGAACGGTGGTGGCTTCGTTCTAAAGGGCGACGGCGCATGAAAGGCTGCGACGTTAAAAAGGAGGCAGCATGCCCTCGGGAGGCACCTGAGCCGCGTGTCTGGTGACTCTGTACAGCTTCTTTGTTTCTAGTATTCTTTCCCTACCCTCGCTGTAGCATTCGTTTCCTCTTGGGTTACATTCCCATTGCCGCTCGTTTCCTCGTATAGACAAAATATCCATTACTTACTCACACCCTCACTCACTTCGATCCTTTTTTTTGCTATTTATTTCTCCATCTTGTTTAGATCGTCCTCAAGACCCTCAATATCGCTATAATCAGCCCCAGCGAACTTCGACACCAAAACCGACTTACACGATGCATATCCCCAAGGTCCTGGCCGCCGTGGCCTCCCTCGTCGCCTGTGCCGATGCCTGGGCCGCTCCCTCCTATAACGGCTTTTCCCGCCGGTGGCAGGCTCCGTGGACTGGCAAGGCCGATTCCCTGCCCATGAGCAGCGTCTGGAACTACCGTCTCGGCGACCAAAACGACAACAACGAAGTCCAGCGCTGGACCAAGAGCACCTCCAACATCCGCATGACCGGCTCAGGCAGTCTCCAGATCACCCCCCGCAAGAACAAGAACGTCCCTGGTGGTTGGACCTCGGCCCGTATCGAGAGCAAGAACACCATCACACCTACCAAGGGCAAGCTCACCCGTGTCGAAGCCTCTATTCGCCAAGGAGGGAACAAGGCTCAATACAAGCAGGGCATCTGGCCTGCTTTCTGGCTCAACGGAGATGCTTTCCGTAAAGGGGTCCCCTGGCCCGCTTGCGGAGAGATGGATGTCTTTGAGACCATCAATGGCCTTGCTAAGAGCCACGCCGTTGTCCACTGCGACAAGCACCCCGGCGGCATTTGCAACGAGCCCGTCGGTCTGGTTGGAACGACTCCTTTGAACGACAACAAGTACCACGTCTGGCGCGTGGAGATTGACCGTCGTCCCCCTTACTGGAAGGATCAGGCCATCACCTGGTATGCCGATGGAAAGGAGTTTTTCAAGATCACCGCCAAGCAGATCAATGACTTCAAGGTGTGGGGATCTCTGGCACATTCGCCAATGTACATCATTCTGAATGTGGCTATTGGCGGCAACTGGGTAAGCTGAAACATTCCTCGAGAACAAGTCCCGTTGTGGCGGTCATTTGGATCTAACATGATGAACAGCCCGGTCCCCCTAACGCCAACACCCTTGGAGGTCTCGGCGCCGGTATGGAGGTCGGCTACGTCGCCCACTATGTCTCGAATTAGTGTGACGAGACGGGCACTTGGATCGAATTTCCTCTTTGTTTCTTGGGTCATGGTAGCTTGGCGCTGGTTCCATTGTTAGGATATAATGCTGTATATGCAACTTCATCTCACATAGACAATCAGTACATTAGCGCGCACATAGACTCGATACGTACATCGCAGTCTTGAAATAATAAACAACAAATTGAGAACATGAGGATGAAGCGGATATACCTGAGCACCGTGACAAATGGATTCGTTGGGTCCAAATGTAACTGCAATCCCCAATTTTCCATCGTCCTTGCCATGGCGTTGAATCAACCGTGAGGCGCTCCACAAGAGAAAAGAGGCGTCAATAATTTGAAGCCATAGCGTGGCGGACAGGCGCCTCGATAGTTTAGCGGGGCAGGTAATCTTCCGGGACTCTTTAAGGATAACGGCAACACTCTCTGTGTCTTTCATTGGTTATGTTCATCAGTGACGGTAAATGAGCGAGGCATATTATTCTCCAAGTGATACAAGTCGTAATGATGAGCTCTCTCGAGGTCCCCAAACGCGACCTGGCAGGTGTTAGTTGATTTCTGTTTCTCCTCGGTCTCTCCGGCTCGATGGGTTCCATCGAGACGGGACTTCTTCACATTGGGATTGTGCTCAGTTGAATCTTTTGTACGTGAGCAGATTCAGGGTCTTTGTATGAAGTTAAAAGGTTCCACCGTCAGCACGGCTATCCGATCCGATCTTGTAAGATTGTCCCATGCTCATGATTTCATGTTAGCAATATCGATAACAGCCCAGGGAATATTAGCGGTGGTACCTCTAGTTTAGTGCATGATCTCACCTTTTTAGAAGTACTCGGTCGTAGTGCTGACTGACCCCACCGACGCCAGCGCTGTTGAACCACTGAGCTGCTGCGACAGCTCTAAAAATTCCAAAGCTCCAAAGCTCCCCTGAGCTTCAGCGGCTTTACATGGCTTACATCCACTGTAGCTCCCCGCATCCGTCATCTCCAAAGCACTGGAACCGTGACTGTGCAGTGGCCGAACACCTGCGACCTCCTCCATCTCCACCTCCACCTCCACCTTCACTGTGAGCTTACAGCCTGAGGACAGAATAGCTCAACTCAGCAGCTTACTCGCAGTGTGGAATCATCTCCAGCGTCCACCTCCGCATCGCATATCTATTACTCCCGACTTTATACTCGCGCTTCGACAAATCGGATCCTCCTTTTCCATCGCCAATGCGCCCGCTCAATTGATCGGCGGCTTGGGCTGCCCGCCATGTACAACCGCGACTCCAAGATCATGCGCAAGCTCCTCGGCAGAACTGCGCCCGACACGGCCCCCGATAGCATCACCAACGCGCGAACCTCCATCCCCGCGACGTACCGCCCGCCCAAGGCCCAAGACTCGGTCTACGTCGCTGGTGTACCCATCGCCGCCCTCGATGTATCCCCCGACAGACGCTGCGTTGCCCTCGGTGGCCCCCATATCCTCAAAACCGTCCTCATCGATGACCCGGACTCGTCCAACTTCTCCCTGACCGAAGGCATAGATGTGCGCGCCTCCATCACCGGCCAGGCCACCTCCGGGCCCAAGGCCAACTCTGCCGCCGATCAGCTCAATATTCGCGATGTGAAGTGGCATGGTAACAACTTGGTCTTTACGGCATGCGCCAACGGTAGGATCTTTGCTTACGACGTCGCGCGCCTCGGTACTGGCGACTCGGAACCACAAGAGAACGTTCACATCCAGGAAGACTCGCGGCAGATCAATACGCTAGATGTGAATCCCCATCTCAAGAGCTGGCTTCTGTCCGGCGGTCAGGATGGTGTGGCGCGAGTCTTCGACACCGGCAGCGCCATCCATACGCGCCAGGGCTACATCACCTTCCGGCAGCGATTCGCGGGTCTGCGATGTATAGACTCCATCCGCCAGGTGAAATGGTCACCACGCTCGGGATTGGAGATAGCCGCTTGCACCGACAGCGGAGTCGTCCTGAAGTGGGATGTTCGCCAGCCGTCTAAGCCGCTGCTGAGGATCAACGCCCATGAGAAGGCTTGCACGGGCATATCCTGGCACCCGGACGGCATGCACCTCATCAGCGCGGGCTCCGATGCCAAACTACATGTTTGGGAAATGGGCAGCTCTGCGGATAGGAGACAGAAACCAAAGTATACCGTCAACACGCCGGCCCCGGTGGCTACTGTCGCGTGGAGGCCCGGTCTGTGGTCGGCAACGGCGCAGGGCCGGCGGGTTGCCCAGGTGGCTGTCAGCTATGACGACAACAGCGCGAGACGATATGGTACGTCCGCGGTGCACATTTACGATCTGGCAAGGCCGACTATGCCCTACAAGGAGATTGAGAGGTTCGACAGCTCGCCCTCTGCGCTGTCGTGGCAGGATCAAGATATGCTATGGACGGTTGGGGCAGACGGCATGTTTAACCAATGCGATGTCGCCTATGCCCCAAGGGCGGTGGATAGGCAGCCAACATCGGCCATGGCCTTCTCATCTCGCGGTGACGTGTTGATGTTTCTCGATGAACGGCCCTTGCAGCCAAGACCCAGGGCAGCTGTCACCTCTGATCCTAGTGTCAGGAGCCCGCAAAACTCAAGCCCTCGAACACCCATGCTCAGTGTTAGCGACTCGGAAGAAGACGTGGTGGGGAGTTTTCTTTCACCGAGAAAGCGCTTGAATCATAAACGGCGCTCCAGTGGGAGAGCCATGAGCACAACACCCCCCTCTAGTTTGGAGGAGGGCAAGCAAATCCTCAGCCTAGAACAGGCGATCAAGGTCACTGGCATCTTCAAGTCTCAGCAGGCTATGGCATTCGGTCACATACCCGCCGCCAAGACTGTCCGTGTATATCAGTACCTCTCCAGTGTATACTTGGAAACCTTGGAAAAGGAGCTACCCAGTATTGGTGAAGGCAAGTCCCTGCTGGAGCGGGTGACCCATATCATGGAGCAGTATGCGCGGGCTGCTGAGGGCGCTAGCTTTTTCAGGCTCGCTCAGACCTGGCGAATCCTGTCTTTCGCCATGTCTCTGCTACTCAAGAGACGTGCCCAGTATCATTTGGAAACTAGAGTCTCGCAATTCCAAAAGCTCAAGCATGAAAATGGTAGAAGCAATGGAGCTCTTGGAGAAGAGACGCCCAGACGGTCTTCCACTCAAGAGCGATCTCTCTCCCGATCGATGCGATCCGAAGTCGGCAGTACATCGAACGTGGCCACTCCTAGGGCAAGGCCAGTCGATCATAATATTGAGCAGACGGATTACGCTTATCGACCCGGCAAGACGTTGTCCCCTATCAACGAGCCCGAGTCTTTTTCCATCGGGCCCAATCTTCAAGGTCCAGGCTCCTATGCCCAGAGTCCTGGACAGCATCCAGGTTCTGTCCCTACATCATTCATAAGTGAAAGTAGCGACAGATCGAAGGTGTCCACAACCGAAGGCTACGACTTTTATGACATGGAAGCTCTCTCGCATGCCGTTGACGTTCCCATGAACGACCCTCGTGCGCGGACCAAAAGACATGATTCAAATGAAAGCTATGGGCAGATGTTCTCTATATCCGAAGGGACCAAACAGGCCACTCGTGATTCACCAACAACCGACCCGCGGCCAGTCCTTGGGAAGCAAGATTCAAAGGCCAGCGATGGGTCCGAATTTCACAGTCGGATCCGAGGCGAGGAGATTCGCGATCCATCGAGCCGGAAGCCCTCCAGGTCGGATTCACCAGAAGACGTTTTCATGATTTCTCAAACGTCTCAACAATCGGACGGCAGCTACGCATCTCAACCTTCTTACCAGCGGCGAGACTCGACCCAACCGCAGTTACCGGACCCAACTCCCGTGCAAAACCCCCCTCAAATCTCCCACCCTCCTTCTCAGATACCCAGCCCAACCAAGAAGTCATCCTACTACGACCCCTATCCTCACATTATCGACACCGATTACCTCCCTTGGCCAGACGACCCCGATTATCCCCATCCTCTCCTATCTAATGGGTTCAAGAGCTCCGTCCCCCCTCTTGACCCTTATGCCCTCGTCAAACGAGCTCTCGATTTCGAATGCCGCACGTCCGCACTAAACGCATCAGCCATGATCCTCCTCCTCAAACCTTTAGTTCCAGACTCTGTCATCGATACCTACCAAGCTGCCTCCATCCTTCGCCAGCACCACTCCCGCCTCATGCAGACATCTCTCTTCGTCGAAGCCACCCTCTTCCGCAATCTCTGCGTTAGCGGCTGGCCCGAGGGTCTGCCTGACTGGGGTGATAACTACCCTGCCATCTTTGCACCTGCGCAACGCGATGTCAAGGCTTCCTTGGCTTGCTCTGCATGCCACAAACCTCGCGAGATCGATCCAAACGACTCTTCGGCTACAGTATGGCGATGTGAGCGCTGCAGCACTGTCATGGCTCCCTGTGCCGTATGCGGCCATCGCAACCCCGAACCCGCCTCGTTCAACCCCGTGGACGACGATTCAGCCTCGCTATCTGCATGGTGGTACTGCCCCGGTTGTGCTCATGGCGGCCACGCCTCCTGTATGCAGGCATGGCACGCGCCCGCTGAGAATCACCTCTCCGATCTATCTACCAAGTTCAGCGGTGGCTGCTGTCCCCTCGATGGATGCGGTCATGCGTGTCTACCTGGAAAATATCGCAGTGAGGCGAATACTTCGCGATCGGAAGACCTGGCCCGCGCCGCCGCTGAAAAAACTCAAGGTTCCGCCAGCGGGGTGTCGAGCCCACGCACCGGTGGCGTGCGTAGTGATGGGAATGACATCCCTCAGAGTCGCGCCGTGGGCATGGCTAGAGAAGCGTTAAGTAAAGGCTCAAGCAGCGGCGGGATCTTGAGCTCGAGTCCAGGCCGAGCTACCACAGGAGAAAGAGAGCGCAGAAAGAGCGTCAAGTTTGCAAAGACCGGCCGCTAGAAGCATAAATCTTTTGCAGCCAACCAACTTGTATTGTACTATCATTGTTTTTATCTACATGTAGCGGAGGCGAGGTGGTTTGGTTTACAGCGAAAGGGGTATCTTGTATATGAATATGACCATAACGACTTATTCGTCGTCCTCTTTATCAATATTTTGTGTTTCCTTACCCACTCACGTTCTCTCGTAGCCCCTTCGTACGAAGCGTGAACTTCGCGTCGCCATCCCCAAACGGCAGCGAAAATTCAGGTACACCTCCGTTACTACCATTACTAACGTGCTCACCTTTAAGCACGGCGTTGCGCAGCGCTTCACCATGATGATTCATCATTTCGCTATCCACGCTTCCTCGACGACTGCTGGCTAAACTGCTTGCCCCATCGGTGCCTGCGCTGCTGGGGACTTCAAGGGACATGCGGTTGCTAAGCCGACCCATCCACAAACCGCGCACGCCACCCTTTTTACGCTCGGGCACTTGGTCGGACCCGGCGCTGCAGACGTAAAGAAGGTACTTTAGATTAGGTAAGGAGTGGCGGATGTCGACGACTCGTAGGCCTTGTGAGGAGCAGAGTGACTCGATGTCTTTGTTTAGGATGAACCAGGCGTACTCGAAGCGCCATTGACCGGTGGTAGATCCTCCACGGGGTAAGTATAGCGGGAAATCGCGACGAGATGAGGCATTGCGTTCGTTGAGTTGTGAGATGTCGTCTTGGGCGTGAGAGCGAGAGCCGTAAGGATGAAGAGGATATGGTAGTGGATGTGAGAGGTAGAATTGGAGATGTCGTGTGAGCAGGGCCACAAGGCCGAGGCCAGCGGAAAGAGCGTCTTCGCTGATGGAGCGTGCAATAGAAGCATTGTATGTCGAGTTTGGAAGAGGGATGTTGCAGATTTGGAACGATAAGGGCGGCGCATCCGGTACAGGGACGATAGGGAAGATATCAGTTAAATCAGAGCATATCCGCCTGCGCTGACCGCGGATCTGCTGCTCCGTTTGTTCAAGCTGCTCGCGATTCGCCTCCATCTTCTCTCGCGTTTCCGCCATGTCTTCTTCTGCACGGCGTTGAAGGTCCCTCCCATCTGCTATAGCGGCGCGCCGACTTCTCAATGATTCCCGTAGTTCGTCTCGCTTGCGCTCTGCTTGCTGGTTCGCCCGTCGTTGAGTTGCGACGTATTTTTCTGCTAGCTTGACCTCCTCTTCCGCAGCGTCCGCAGCTTCAGGAGGCTCTTGCTCGAGAATGTCGTTGATTTGCTGCATAATCTTGAGTTGCGTCTCCATAGCGTCGTCAATGGAGCTCTCTAGGTTGGCTAGCTTCATCAACGCTGTGTATGACGCACTCGCGACTGGCGGGGTCTGCCTCGGTTCGGAGACTCGGCTTGGAAAGTCGAGAGAATAGAGTCCATCTTCAAGGTGGAATACGAGTGCATTTGGTGGGAATTGTCGGTCAAGCAGGGTGCCAATGAAGTTAAGCTGTCGTAAATCGATGAGTTCTTCGAGGATAAAAGACCAGGAGGGGTGTTTCGGTCGCTTCGCCCAGACGCGTATCGTTAAGTGACAGCTTCGAGAGATTGATGGGCTTTGGTCACCCAGTTCGAAGAAGCGGAAGTTGAAGTTCTGCGTCACGTTAGATTCTACGCCTCCCAGAACGCGAGTGATCCCGTGCTGCTTACTGCCGACCTGTGGCGCACTTCACTGATATACACTGGATCTTCCTCATCCTTCACATGCAACGAGAAGAACACATCACCCACAGCACCATCCACCAGCCCCTCGAGCGTCTTCTGCCTCGTAGTCGGCGTCGCATGCGCCGCACTCAAGCTCAAACTCGTCCTCCTAGGCCTTTGCGGCCTCAGCGCATCCGACGACGAAGCCCTCACACTACTATCCTTTCGCAAACTCTCCGAGCTACGGGAGTGCTGAAGGGTAGCCGTCTCATGCAAAGGTTCTAATTTCCCGCTGGCGCCGCCAGGGCGCTGGGGGCTGCGGCCGGGGAGGAGGAGGGCATCGTCTGCGGTGCGTAGGTGGATGGGCGCGAAGCTTAGGTTGCGCAGGGAGAGGCCCTTGAGGTGTCGGAGTTTACGGTTTTGGGCAAGGAGGCGTGGCCGGCGGGGTTCGGAGAGGGTCGACATGGGAGCATCATCAGGGCGGCATTGGCGAGATTAATTGTGGTGAGTATAGACAATGACGCGGATGTTGGAAGCTGTTTGGAGCTGGAGCTTGGATGAGGTTGTCGTCACTGCTGCGAGTCCATTGGGAGGGAATATGGCTGTAGCGGGGCAATCACTATAGGAGAACAGCACTCCAACTCCAACCTTGTTCCCCCATTCCTTGCCGTGATTCACACTTGACATTATACTGAAAGTGTGAAAGCTTGATGATTCCACGATTTACTGTGACTTTTTTGAAGCCGTTCAAACGGTATTTATTTGATTATTACTGACAAATAGGGCGATATCACTTCACAATGGGGACAGCGAGATCCAAGCAAGATTAGCCCGAGGAAACACAGTCATCACATCACTGACGCACAATCAAAGAGTTATGAAAAGGTTCTTATATTAGAGCCGAAAATCTTTAATGGAAAAGTTATGTCAAAGAAGTGCAAAATACAATACAGCCTTTTCATACCATACCGCCGAACATCTCGAATCAATCTCCCCTTACTACTCTCGGTTTCAACTCACTCAGAGCAACTCACTCGAAAAAGAAATCCCCAAAGGGACTCTTGCCAAGCTCATTTCCAAGTGACGCTTAGTTGCGGACGAAAGTGGTGCAGTGCTCGTTCTCCTCGAGCTCCTCGTCGTGGCAAGGCTCAGTCTCAGGAGCAACAAAGTAACGGCAGTTGTCACCGCTCTCGTTGGAGTTGAACTCGATGGCAGCGCAGAGCATGATGTTGGCAATGTCACCGACCTGGGCATCAGCCTGGATGGTGAGCAGAGCAGACTGGGAGTGGCAGATGGCCAGGCAGTGGTTGACGTCCTGGGCGTGGCAGCTCTTGGCGTGCTCGCTGTGAGGCTTCTTGAAGCCCTTGTTGCACATGGGCTGGTAGTGGGAGAGGTAGCCGCCGTTGTTACCCTTACCATTGCCATTGCCAGAGCCGTTTCCGTTTCCGTTGCCATTGCCGTTGCCAGAGCCGTTGCCATTTCCAGAGCCGTTGCCGTTGCCGTTGCCGTTCTGGCCAGGGCGGGGGAGAAGGTCGAGGTCGATGGTAGCATCGTCATCATCCTCCGGGCCGCCAACGTTAACATCAAGGAGACCCTTGTCACCACCGCTGTTACCATTTCCGTTGTTGCCGTTGCCGTTGCCAGGGGTCACAGGAGTGACAGGAGTGTTGCCATTGCCGTTGTTGGCGGGAGTTTGACCGTCAGGGCGGGGACGGGGGAGAAGGTCAAGATCAATGGTAGCCTCCTCTTCATCCTCATAGCCACCAAGGTTGAGGTCGAGCAGACCCTTGTTCTGGCGCTTGCGGGGGTGGGTGAGGACATCAACATCAATATCGGCCTGGTCCTTATCCTGCTTGCCACCAACATCGACATCAGCAAGACGGTTGTTGCCGCGGCTCTCGAGGTAGCGGCGGAGGAGCTTGGGGTGGGTGATGACATCAACATCAATAGGAGCCTTGTTCTTGTCCTTCTTGCCGCCAACATCGACATCAAGCAGGTCAGCAGCCTTGCCACCCTCGCTGCTGCCATAGTAGTTGCCACCACGGCGGCGGAGGTTAAGGTTGAGGAGGCCGCCCTCACCACCGATGTTCAGGAGACCGTCACGGCCAAGAGCGTCAAGGTTGACGAGGCCCTTGTCACCACCGACCTCAAGGTCGAGGATGCTGTCATCATCGCCGGCACCGACACTGAGGAGAGGGTCCATGCCAACATCGTCGTCCTCCATGTCGATCTTGTCATCGTCGTCCATGTCACCAGTGGTCTTGAGGTACTTCTCAAGGTCCTCCTCAGTGAGAAGGCCGAGAATGATGAGGATCTCAAGGTCGAGAGCGACGTGGTTCTTCTTGCAGACATCCTCGCGGACCTCGAAGCAATTGCCCTTGTCACAGCGCTTTTGGATCTCACGCTTCTCCTCAACTTCTCGCTTCTCCTTGTAGCCAGGCTTGTGCTTCTTGGGCTCCTTTAGAGAAAAGTGTAAGTATCAGGCCGCAACATGCCTACGGTTGATAAGGCAGTAAGTGACATACCTCAGTAGGAGTGACACAGATGTAGTCGTCCTTCTCCTCGACCTTGTGGGGCTTGTGAGTCTTGAGGTCGATCTGGGGGCAGATGCTCAGATCGACGATGGCGGACAAGTCGATGAGGCAGCCGCTCTCACGGGAGAGAACCTCCAACTGGGCAACGATGTCGGACATTGTGAATGAACGTTTGAGATGTTCGGTATTAGATTAAAGTTCGGTATGTATCTTTTTGGTGTTTTCTGGTGTAATTATGTGAATGTGCTGAGTTGGCCAGGGCCAGCAAAAAAGACAGGCGTCTAAAGAGTGACTAGGTAAGAGTTGATGCTGATTGTTGCTGGTGGTAGGAAGAAAAAATCTGGAATGTAGACATTCTCATCTTGTTATATAGGTTGAGTCTACTGGTGATAAACAGCCATTTAGATTTGGTATTATCGTATCCCAGCTTCAAGTCTCGGGGCGTAAAAGGAGACTGAGACCCCAAGATTTGCTTGTCAGGGGCTCATCTTGGACTAAGTCTCAGCGTCACCACTACATACGGCTAGAGTTTACAGACAAAACGGGACGGAATTACCGAAAAGAGCCATAGCGGTACCACCTTTGAGGGAAGGTCGATACTCTGGGTCATGCCACCGAGACAAGTAGGCTACAAACGGAGGCGGCATGTCTATTTTGGCCAGACATCGTCAAGCGCGGCATAGCTGGGCAGCAGGGAGCCCTCCCATCCTGTCCCTTGGTACAATGTAAATAGTGTCCGCGGGATATTGCAGATCGCCCGTATCTATTTTCTCGACGCAAGGGGGTACCAGGCGAATCTCACAATTGACCTCAAGCGTGTAAGTTGAAAGTGGGTGGATTTGTGGGGGAAAGCGGGCCACAAAAGAAACGTGTAGCGACGGGTCATGAGCTGCCGTAAGACACGTGGAGGCGAAGTGCGACATTGGCTTTGAAGTAATCACATATCAGTTTTAAAAGACTATTTTGAGACTTTTTTGATGGATTTATGTCATTGTTGTCTAGTGGGCGGGCTTGAGCTGCATGGAGTTGTCAAAGACGCTGTTGTCACGGCGTCAAATAGTCTGTAGTTGAAGAACAATCATACTGATCATTTCGTCGATGCAGTACCAACCATTTCTCTATCATAAAAACTCCGTATTAACCACATCTAAACCCATTCCCATACCCATCCTCAAGTTCTCAGAGCTGAGAAGCTTAATCCCGCCAAGTCATCTCCCTCACAGCCCCCCATCTCGCCCCAATCACTGCCACGCACCATCTCAGATTCAGAGTCATTTCCCAGGTCTCAGGCGATCCAACTCTGGGTACAGCCCCAACAACTGATGCAGCGGCCGGAATACGACCTCATCTGGTTCTGTTTCGCTCTTGAGGCTCACCAGCTCCGCCCAGGACATCCACACCCAGGCTTCGCACTTGTTGGGCTCCTTGATCTGCAGGGCTGGGTCAGCTGCTTTTCATTTGCACATGAACCAGAGCGGCTCAGAGATGATGACCCCAGAAGCGGGACCAGCTAAGACGGGGGAAAAGGAAGACCACAAAGGGAAAAGAGGACCAGAAAGGGAAAGGAGATGATGATGATGAGCGTACCTCTGGTTCAGAGGGAGACGTCGCCGCCAGCTCGCACCATACGAAATGCGTATTGTAGTACTTGCCAACCGAGACAAAATCGTCCTTCGTCTCTGCTACTTTGGCGACACCGCGAACTATTAAGCCTGTCTCTTCTTCGACTTCACGACTAGCGGTGACGAAATGCTCCTCGTCGGGGTCGACGTGACCTCCAGGGAGACCCCAAGATCCTATACATGTCTCCTCGTCAGCTTGATATGCTTTTGAAAGTTAGGGGTGAGGAAAAAAAAAAATAGAGAGTACACACCGGCTCCGTGGCTGCCTTTGCGCTTGCCGACGAGGATCTTGCCCTCTTTGTTGCAAATGATGGCGGCGACGCCGTCCTTGCGCTTGATTTCAGTTGATGCCATTGTGTTTATTTTACTCTGAAGCAGTTGTGACGATTCTGATGATGTAGTTGATCTTCTCACTTCAAGAAACCGTAGTTCACTGCACTTTTATAAAAGGAAGAGAGAGAAAACAACAGCTGTGAGTCACGACCATCAATAACCCTCCCAAGACCAAAAATCCCAAACTGAAAATAAAATGTATGAACAAGCCCTAGTGATCAATGTAGGGCATTCAGCAGGATGGCAAATGCTTGTCGGTAATATGGTCACGGCTCTGAGTTCATCCCAAATGCGTGGGTTGGTTTGCCTAGTAAGGCTGAATCACGGACTTTGGTTTGTTTAAATTCCGTGTTTTTCTATGGCAGTGAATGCGGCGTTTTCGGCGACCGCCGATCGAGGGTTTAGAATAGAGGCTTGTGGCTCACTGCCCCGTTGGGAAAGCCTTGGGTTGCTAGTTCGTTTAGTGCGAGGGAGCCCCGAGGGCCGAGATTTGAGGAAGAAATAATATGTTTGCATTTCTTGTCATCATGATATGGGTGGAATTGATGAGAATTCTTAAGGTCGTATGTCGTTCACTAGCCTTTTCTCAACTTTTTCCATCGGGATCAATGAGATACTCATGAGCGCACACTATAACATCCATTCAGTCACTTTTCTTGCTCTTCAGAAACCGTTAACACATGCGATCAATCAAGTATACATATGATTGTATATTTACAAGTTTAGCCAAAGTCATGACATAACAGCTACTCGATACATCATAAAAAGAGACAGATATTCTCCCATCTTAAACCTCCGTGTGCGTGCAGTCCTCAACATCAGTCATGTCGCACCATTGCTGGGTAATCACGGCGCCCTTAACGCCGCGCTTCAGCATGCGCTCACGCTGCTCGCTCAGACGAGGACGAGCATCAATCTGCGTACGATTCTTACCGTCCTCATCCACGCGTCCGCTCCACCAGACCTCAGCAGCAGCACCAGCGCGAGGCCAGATGATAGTGTCAAGGGAAGTAGGGTCGATGGTCTCCGTCCAGACGGGCATCTCACCACCGAGAACGTTCTTCTTGGCGTCCTCGGAGACACCGTCGGCGGGGTCGTGGGAGTACATGAAGCGCCAGTTCTTGGCGGGGGCGCACCAGTCGTTGAAGGGGTAGAAGGTGGTCCAGGTGTTGCCGTTGGGGAAGTCGAGCCACTGGCCGCGGCCACAGTCGAGGTAGTAGAACTCGTTGCTGCTGTCGATGACCTTGTGGCCGGACTCGGCCAGCTCCTTGACGGCGCCCTCGCCGAGCCAGGACTGGATGACGGTGCCCTCGGGGACGGTGGCGTTCCACTCAAGGACCATCTCCTCCCAGACCATGGGGATCATACCAGCCTTGACGATACGGCCGTGGACGTGGTCGAGGAAGCGCTGGAGCATGGGCTGGAGAATCTCCTCGTCGTTGGTCTCAAGAGCGGGGTCGAGGAGGGAGTTGTTGGCCTTGTACTCGTCACCGCCAGAGTGGAAGTAAGCGGAGTAAGGGCTGACACGGGGGAAGAGGTCGTCGAACAGAGTGTCAAGGAAGTCCTCAACGTCGGTGTTGTTCATCTTGAAGGCACCGCAGGGAGGCTGGGCGCAGTACCACTGGTAAGGCTGCTCGTTGAAAGCGACAGTCAGGCCGGGGTAGGCCTGCTCAACGCCGACGTGGCCGGGCATGTCGATCTCGAGGTACATCTGAACACCACGGTGAATGGCGTACTCGTGGAGCTCGTCCATATCAGCAGGAGAGTAGGTGAGACCCTTAGCGTAGGCGCCCTTCTCAGTGAGCTTGGGCAGAGCGGGGATCTCAAGAGGCCATGACTGGGTCTCGGTGACGTGCAAGTGAAGAATGTTCATCTTGTTCATGGCGAGAGCGTCAATGGTGCGCTTGATGTCGTCAATCTCGAACCAATGACGGCCAACGTCGAGCAGAAGACCACGGTGGGGGTACTTGGGCTCGTCCTCAATCTCGACCGGGGCCATGTCAGTGTAGAAACGCTTGCCATCGGTAGCCTTGTAGAAGAGCTGGGAGAAGGTCTCGAGTCCGCGCAGGACACCAGTAGAAGAGACAGCATCGAGAGTAGCCTCACCCTCAAGAGTGACCTCAAGCGTGTAAGACTCGTCAACCTTGCCGGCGGCGGGCTTGTAGGTATCCTCGGTGTCCTCCTTGGACTGGGTAATTTCGAGCGAGGAAATGCGGGTGCCGGTGGTGTTGCTCGGGGGGTCGATGTCGCTGCCGCGCTCACGGAGCATCCAAGGCACGAGGCCCTTGTCGAAGATGGCGGAGAAGGTTCGCTCGACGCCGCCCTGGACGATCTCCTTGGCTTTGAACTTGGAGCCGGAGGGCGGGGTGTAGCCGGAAGCGAAAGAGAGCTGTTGGTCAGGGAAGAAAAGCCTAGTCTCAGCCAAGGGTTCTTGATCACGGTATACATTTTTTGGTAAATAGCGGGGGATCCATACATCGTCTCCGTTGTAAGTCACCTTGATTTCGGAATCGAGGAAAAGGGTCTCGTTGCCCAGAGAGTAAGTGGCCGGGATGGGCCATATGGCGCTAGCCGGGCCGACGGCCAGCGCGGCGACGGCGAGGCAAACCTTGGACAGCATGATTTCTGGTTCAGGACAGAGTTGGCGAGACTGTGATAAGTCTTAAAAAGAGCGAATGGTCCAGCCAGGAAAGAAAGTGGTGGTGAGATAGAGGCAGCGTGGGCGTGATGGTTGGGCCGCACTCCTTTTTATAAATTGAAAGCCCGGGGGGGAGGAAGAATGGGGAATAAGAGCTGGTCAGGCAATAATAATCGTAATCGTAATCCCTACGGTGGTATCGGCCATGCATCCATCCACAGCAGGCAATGGAAACGTTGATCTCCCGCCAACCTGGGCTCTTGGGGCCAGCCTCAGCTTCCAATCGTTTCCCGTCTGTCCAATTCTTCTCCGGCAGGCAGGATTCCTGGTGGTTCTCTGTGGTTCCTGGTGGTCCTTTGGCAATGGTAGTCTTGTAAGAGAGCTGTATTGAGTTGCTAGTAGACTCTTGATAGGCTTCGAGCAGCTTCTATCAGGCCACAACTCAAACGATCCCCACTGAATAAAGAAAAGAGTCGATGAGATGAGTCCGAGGAATGAATGGCAGCTGGCCAGGCGGAGGATCAGTGGTTGCTTCAGCCTGGAGGATCTGGGGCTTGCACTCCAAGGGCAGGGGATCCCAGTCCAGCGTAACGCGAGCACGGCCCTCTTTCTTGTTTCCCTTCCTCACTCTATTATTGTTTCCAAGCCGAAGTTCAACCCAGTATTAGTAGGATGTAACCCTGGCGAACGATAGAATGTCAAGCGTTTAGACAAGCAACGAGTCAGCGCTAAGGAGGGCCGCGTGCTACGTGAGAACGGGGCGACCAGCCGGAGAGGAAAGGTGAAGGTAAACAGAATAAAAAATCAAGCTACTGCAGAAGAGCTAAGATAACGGCTAGACCAAAATGAGGAGGATCAAGTCAAGCAATGGCGCGTAAGGGACACGATCTAAAAGTTAGTCCCGGCATTGAAGGAGGGGAGTTCTTCGGTGGCTTGGATAATTGATGCGGGGATGAATTGTAAGAAGGGGGGCACAAAATGCCAGAAAGTGGTGGTGGCTCCCTCTCAAGTTCAGTCTTCCCTTCTTGGCTGTAAGGTTACGTTACCATTCATTACATTAGCGGCTACCTTAGTCAAAGTACCCAAAATCCAAGGTGCAGAGCAGAGTCCGAGGGCAGCTGCGCAGTTGGTGTTAGTGCCCGCGCGCCCCGGAAATTACAGGGAACGGAACGCCGCAATGCCTCTTGACAGTGCCTCATTACAGCATTCTATTCACTGACTTGCTCCACTGTAGCTGGTAGCCTTCCGTATTTTTAGGCCTTCAGCACGCCCCGAGAGTCCCCTAGCCAAACAATGCCCAGTGGAAGCCCGCTAATTTAGATCGACACAGTGCATTCGCCCCGCCTAAACGCCCCGATATAGCAGGTCCCTTCACTGTCCACCTTACCTATTAGCCCTTTTGGTGGTCGCAGAGAAGAGAAGGATTGCCTTGTGAAACGCTCTTCAACAACCTTAATTATAGAATCCTCTTCTGATACGACAAGTAGGTACTATTACTAGTAGTATTTATTCTTGTCATCCGAATTCATGCGATCCCACAACTCGAAACCGAAAGACAGTCCGATTGAAAATCAAGAATCGAATGGGACAGCAAAGAGGACTTGTCCTGCAGCCACGACGTTATTCCTCATGTATGTGTAGCTCTGTGCCAACCAAGACATTCATCCGTTGGTTTATCTCTTGTGGCTTGCAACACAAGTAACCATCCCTTCATCCATAGTATATTATTTCCCCTCTTCTTATGCTAGATGAGGTCAAGATTCATTTCCATTGTTGCAGTGGCTTGATCACGCTCACTGCCACTGTCAATCTACTAATCATCGCTATCTGTCGTCCCATCACTCGACTAACAGCGACACCATTATCATCGTCAACTGTGTTTCGGTTTATCATGTGTCAACTCGCCAATCCACATGTCATGAAACGAAACGAAAAATACTAGTAGTCAGTCGGAGCTCGGATTGGTAGCATTGACAGCAATTTAACCTCAGACCAAGCCATGCGCCAAGTTTACCCACCCCCGTCGTCGAGATCCCATACTACAACCTTACCAACTCCCTCGCTATACACTCCACATCGTGAACTCTTCACTTCATTCATCCATACTACGACTCGTACTATTCACGTACACATCAAAACTCCGTCGCGCTCGTCGCTCCCGCATCCACCGTCAACACACTCCCCGTAATCCATCTCGCCTCTCCACCCGCCAAAAACCTCACCGCCGCCGCTGCATCCCACGCATTCCCCTCCGTCCCCAGCAAACTCCTCTCCCGCCGCGCCTCCCGCTGTTCCTCCGTCATCCCCGGCGCTGAAACCATCGGCGTGTACATCATCCCCGGGCACACCGTATTCACCCGTATCCCGTCACGCCCGTGATGCGCTGCCATGGCTCGTGTCATTTGCACTACCGCCCCCTTGCTTACTGGGTAGAGGAGTGAGCTTGTGCCGCCGAAGAGACCTGCTACCGAGCCCATGTTGACGATGCTGCCTCGGATGCCGGTGCCCATGTCCCCGCCCGGAGTGTTCTTGAGCATCGCCGGTACGGCCGCGCGGCTCATCAGCATCATACTCGTGACATTCACGTCCAACCCCTTTGTCCACTCTTCCAACTCAACATCCACCGCCGTACCCTTCGGTCCTAAAATACCCACGTTATTCACCAATATATCTAGACGGCCAAACTCTTTCAATGCGTGTTCCACCGTCTTGGCACAGTCCTTCACATCCGTCACGTCGGCTTGGAAAGGAACCCCCCGCCCGCGACCCTCAGCATCCACCATCTCAGCCGTATGCCTAGCAAGAGTAAAGTCGCGGTCGACGCAAATGACCGTAGCTCCGTCCTCGGCAAGTAAGAGGGAGATGGCGCGGCCGTTGCCAAAGCCGTCTTCTTGGCTGCCCGCACCGGTCACAATGGCTACCTTGCCGGTGAGGTTGCGCGAGGGGCGCGGTGGGAGTGTTTGGCTAGCCATTCTCAGATCAATGTAGAGTGCCACTTCAAGGGTTAAGCTTTTTTTCTGCGCGTTTGTGTAGTTTCCGAAAGTGGTAAATAAGTGTGAGTTTCAACGTCCATGTGAACCGACGACTTGAAGTCTAAGTCGATGTCCTTCACTTACAACTTGCCCCGCCCCCGCAGACTTTCTTTAGTCCTCGCCGTACTATTCATAAGCCCCTTGGCAGTTTTAGTGTAACGTGTGAAGCATCATGTTAGATAACTAGCTCATCAGCCTTGCTGGTTTATTTGTCTTTAAAGCTAGCATATAGTGAGGTGCGAAGAGAGAAGTCGTTGTAAGAGATTCGAACCCAGCGCCAATTCGGCATGTTTAAATAACACCAGACCTTGGTATTATGACCTACCCTGCACTCGGCTCTACGACACTGTTTCGCCGTTCACATGATCGCTGTAGGGCCTTAAATGTCTGAATTTCTGCTTAATTCTCATTTTTCTAGTCTCTAACTACCTGTTGACGTAATTTTGAAGTAAAGGGGTCAATTTTGTGGTTAAAATCATCACATGGCTAGCTAAAGATTCCTCAGTTTACCTACCACTGACTTCAAATTATCACATTGTAAACTTCTTCAATCTCAATAGCTGCGAACAGTCTTCAAACGCATACAAGGACACAGACATGAGAAATTTGCGCTAGTCTCTCCTGTACATCACGAACAGACTGAATTCAATCTTCCGTAAAAACCAGACATGAAACAATGTCGAACCAGGCTTGACTTGCTCAGAAGTAGTTTTGTCTCATTCAGCATGCAAGTCGCACTTCACTACATAACCACCCGTCATGGTTTTTGCAAAGGGACCATATGGCTTCTCCAAAACCACTCTGCTCCACGTATCTCCCCTAACCAGCTAGTATGTACGCGCGGGTAACGGGTGTCGGCAGCGCTTCCTCGTAGATGGCTGAATCCACTACCGCGCCAATCTACGAACTTATCCAATCTAATCGCCCATGCCCGATCCTCGGAAATCCTCCCTAAACAGGATTTTCAGAAGCTTCTTGTTGAGAATAACCGGCATCTACAGGCTGATATACACGCGAGATCTCCAGAGCGCGTGAGCGGGTCCCAATCAACTCTACCTGAGAGATCCCTTCGCCAACCATGGCCTGTGAATGTTAATGTGGTAGCGATGTACTTGCAAATCAAAGACGAGCGATATACCCATGCTTACGTCACCTTGAAGTGCTCGTATCGCCCAAGGACGCCGGGTAGATATGCTACCACTTTGAGGAGCTCTGGGGTAAACCCCCACGGGTCGCCATGCTATCATGTCGTTATACATAACGGAGTGGGCGCGGAATCTCTCTCCGATCCTATCTCGGAGATCCCTTGAGTGGGGGCTTCTAGTCCAACCACACAGTCATCTGGCAGCTCAGCTGACAAGAATTACAAAAGTTCTACATGCGTAGCTGCAAGCGATCTCGTATCAACAGCCTCAAACTCTGAGGCGCCATATCAACTCGAATAGACACCAAGGACATTAACAACACACCATTGTGCTTGTGGCGTACACTGAGTGAATGGGTAAGGGTATGCGGAGGGTCTTTGTCGGATGCTGGCTTTTGACTTCAACACGAGGTGGGGAGACTAATAAGAGATATCGTGATCGACAAATGATACGTGGTGAGCTATCACCAACAGGCTCGGACGTGGGATAGTAGTGGGTTGCATGGGAGAAACAATGAGACTGGGATCCTTCCCTGCATGCGGCCGTAGCTTCACCATCGTTCTAGAATTGTTCTTCCTCCCGGCGACCGAGAGGCAGCCCCACTGCGTAAAGACGTAATATGTGTGGTCTCCTGATTTCCACGATAGACCGAACCTAGATGAAGGTCTTTTTGTGGTGAGCTTTGGGACAAGGATGCACAGTTTGGACCATATAGCGCTACAGGTTCCGCCGAAGGTAATATTGGATAGAAAAGGCGAGTCCCGGTGCTGTTTTCTCGTATCATGGAGAGCTCGCAATCAAGACTCTCGGTGAGCAACGTTCCGATGTGCCTCACCGAGGAGCTCGCGACGGACGATGCTATGCACGAAACGTTGTCCAAGGTGGAGACGGGAGCCGCCGAGCCCGTATTAAGCCATGACTTCCGGTTGCTGGAATCAGATCGCCCATATTAATCTTGCGTCTGGTGCCACAATACCCTGATATTGAGGTCCCGCAGGAGTGGACGATCACTACTCAATCTGGTGGAGAGGACAATAAAGAAACAGCCTGTGGCACCATTGCTGATTGCACAACATCATCTCCTGCTACTTGGCAGCTTTTTGTGGCTTTTGAGCAAATGCTAAAGGCGTTTTGCTTTGGCATAATATCTGTTTTGTGCTTCCATGATGAGGAATGAAGTTGAGCGGGGGGCCGGCCCGCGGCTCCGCCCGACCGCTTACTGGAACGAATTGCCGCGGTAGTCTTCGTCAACAAGCTGACATGATGATTCAGAGATTGGAAAAGTTGGAGAAGATAAAATAAGCCTTGCTCAAATGACAGCAGTCCCATCTTCCAGTAGCTTGAGCCTCGGCTTAGGAGCGGTTAATTTGACAATTGTCGATCAATGCAGAACTTGGTGGTTAGGCGCACTCTCTGACCTCGATAAGGTGGATCTCGGTCCCAACCGAGGGAGGATCTCTCGTTCCACTCTTTCCAGATAAACGGATGCCGGGCGTCGCTATTGTTACGAGGCCAGGCATCGATTCTGATCGGTCCTACGGGTCGCCGGATGTTGGAGAACGAGGACGTCTGTGTCCATGTAGGCAATCTCCAACTTCGGCGTCATTGTGCAAAGAGGCAACAAGTCCGAGGTCACATCTGTCTTGCGTACGAGGCGTGTGACTTCTTTTGAAAGTCCATATCGGTTGTATAGATACCGTTTTCATATAGCCTTGCGACAGCAGTTGGAGATATGACCTATTCCGGTGGGGGAACTCCGACCCCAAAGGGGTCCAGGTCTGCCAAGGCGGTAGAAGCTCATGCTTGGATGTCCAACCAGCAGGGTAAAGCTAACACCAGCAGAATGGGGAAAACAAAGCAGTCACCATTAACAGTGGAGGTGTAGCCAGACGTGACAAGGCTCCAACTAGCATCTGCATCTGCCGCGTAGTTTCGAGAGGTTGCAGATACACATGCCATGTCTCTAGGACCAGGAGCTGCCATCTTAGGGCTGGCGGAACCCCCGCCACCAATTGACTCGGGTCGCTGGTGCGGTCCGTCCACGCCGAAATGGTCCAAAATATCGCCGAGGCTTTCTTATCCCATTCGAAGAGTAGCAAAATGTTTGAGGGTGTCTTCTCCACTCCCACGTTGTGGCATCATGCTGCATTTTGAATGGATGCTATCGGATGTGTTAATGCGATTTACCTGCCATTTTGTATGTCACCTCTCCTACCGATTAGCGCATGCGTCCCACGTTTCCATTTCTGTTAGGCTACGCCAATCTGCGTTTAAGGATCCCTAGTGATTTGCTAGTCCCTTGCTCCAAACTGTGTTGCTTGAGTGTCGATATTCGTGTACAAGAAGCGGGAGGCCCCGTCCTTAGCTTACGCTGCTCATCTCTCAAGCCCTGCGATTAACCTCCAACCACGTCTTTTGTTCTGTGATCTTGTTGCTGCAGGCCTTTACAGAGTGCTTCTTCCCAATATCTTGAACGAGCTCCAAAGTTGCTTGACATAGGTAGCTACACCTGCTGCAGAATATCTTGAAATACGCAGTTGCTCTAGTGGGACTATCCAGACTCCACGACCATCATGGAGACCGATAGAACCAATACAAGCTCTACTCCGAACACGGACTTATCGCCGCCGTCTAGTCCACAGCAAAAGACCCAGCTCATGAGGGATACCAGACTAGCGGCCCGGAAGAAGTTGGGAACTTTGACACTTGAAGAAAAGGTAGGCAACTCTTGGAGCAGTGTGCAACGCTCAGCGCTGAAATGGACAAGGTTTCGCTTCTCACGGCTGCGGACTTCTGGAGAACGAAGACAATCCCGGAGAAGGGTATCCCAGCTATCAAGACATCAGACGGGCCTAATGGTGCTCGTGGAGGCATCTTTGTTGGCGGCACCAAGGTATGTAAAAAACTCCTTGCAGGAGCCCTGATGCTGACCTTGACAGGCGGCGCTCTTCCCATGCGGTATCTCGCTGGCGGCAACATGGAATAAAGACCTCCTCTACGAGATTGGACAGCATTTGGCCGACGAGACAAAAGCTCGGTCAGCAGACATGCTATTGGCTCCCACAGTTTGCATGCATCGTCACCCGCTGGGCGGCAGGAATTTTGAATCCTTCTCTGAAGACCCTTTGTTGACCGGTAAATTGGCGGCCCAGTATATCAAAGGACTTCAAGCCAAAGGGGTAGCTGCTACCATCAAGCGTATGTATAATAGTATACCACTTGCATCAAGTCGTGTGCTAAGAGAACAGACTTTGTCGGGAACGAACAAGAGACTGAACGATTAACAATCGATTCTCTGATCACCGAGCGGCCGTTGCGTGAGCTTTACCTGAAGCCATTCGAAATCGCCGTTCGGGAAGCAAATCCATGGGCGATAATGTCTTCGTACAATCTTATTAACGGCGTGCATGCTGATATGCATACGCATACGCTCAAGGATATTCTCCGTGGCGAATGGGGTTATGACGGGTAATGCACTCTGGCCAGTGAATATGGACCAAGCTAACTTGTGTAGGACTGTTGTTTCGGATTGGGGCGGCACGAATTCAATCGTCGAGTCTGTGCAAGCGGGCTGTGACATCGAATTTCCCTTTTCCACAAATTGGCGACTAGAGAAGCTCGCGAAAGCAGCCAATGAAGGACGCATTAGCCTTGAAGACATTGACAGAGCTGCGGAAAATGCTTTGACTCTAGTGGAGCGCCTCAAAGGTGGGAATATGGCTCCAGAGCAACCGGAAAGAGAAGACGATCGCGAAACCACCAGAACGCTTATTCGAACTGCCGGTCATGAGGGTTTGACGCTGCTCAAGAATGATGGCGACGTCCTTCCGATCTGCCCTAAGACCACTAAAGTGGCTGTGATTGGGCCCAACGCTAACCGGGCAATAGCTGGAGGAGGAGGTAGTGCGAGTCTGAACCCCTATTACAACACAGTACCTCTGGAGAGCATTCGCCGAGTGGCTGAGGAAAAGGTGACTTTTGCCCAAGGATGCCACATCCACAAATGGCTTCCGGTAGCTTCGAGATATTGTACGGACAAGACAGGCAAGCCTGGTGTGAATATCGACTGGTACGCCGGAGATGCGTTCGAGGGTTCGCCGGTGGTTGTACAGCGCCGTACGAATACAGATCTGTTCCTCTGGGACTCGGCGCCCCTTACAGAGGTTGGACCACAGTGGTCGGCCATTGCCACCACCTACCTAACGCCAACGACCACCGGAAAGCATACGATCAGTTTCATGAGCGTTGGGCCAGGCAGGCTTTACGTCGACGGCAAGCTAGCTCTCGATCTTTGGGACTGGACTGAGGAGGGCGAGGCGATGTTTGACGGATCTATCGACTACCTTGTTGAGGTCGACATGGAGGCTGGGAAGAGCACCGAGTTGAAGGTCGAGATGACCAACGAGCTGCGTCCCGTCTCAAAGCAAAAGAAGTTTGGCATCACCCACAAATATGGTGGGTGTAGGATTGGTTTCAAACAGCAGGATAAGCTGGATTACGTCAAGGAGGCAGTCGAGACAGCTCGATCTGCTGATGTCGCGGTTGTCATTGTCGGCGTAGATGCTGAGTGGGAGTCAGAGGGATATGATCGTCAGACAATGGATCTGCCTGTTGATGGCAGCCAAGACAGGCTCATCGAGGCGGTCCTCGAAGCCAATCCCAGAACAGTTGTCGTCAACCAGTCAGGTAGTCCTGTTCACATGCCGTGGGCTGACAAGGTACCTGCGATCCTCCAAGGTTGGTATCAGGGGCAAGAAGCCGGTAACGCTTTGGCGAATGTGCTATTTGGTATCGAATGTCCAAGCGGCAAACTTCCTGTAAGATCCTACTGCCTTTAGACGTTGTGAGTTTTGCTGACTCTTTAGGCAACATTTCCCAAGCGCATTGAGCACACGCCAGCATGGCACAATTGGCCAGGAGAGAACTCGCGAGTCCTCTACGGTGAAGGTGTCTTCATTGGTTACAGACATTACGAACGCACAAAGATTGCACCGCTATTCCCCTTCGGCCACGGACTTTCCTACACAGCATTCGAGTACGGTCGTCCAGAGATATACCCCCGAGTCCTAGAGGCCGACGGAAGAATAAAGGTCACTCTAGCTGTCTCCAATATCGGCGAGCGTGACGGCGCCGAAATCGTTCAACTCTACATCCACGATGAAAAGAGTAGATTGATTCGACCAGAGAAAGAGCTGGTGGCTTTCGAAAAGGTATACCTCGAGGCGGGACAAACAAGACATATCGATATCGAATTAGACAAGTACGCTGTTGGATACTATGACACATCGATCCCAGGCTGGATCGCGGAGGAAGGGAAATTCCAAATTTTGATCGGAGCCTCAAGCGCTGATATTCGGTAAGTGATCCCCCTTGATTTGTCTCGGATAGCAAGCTAACTGGGTTAGGCGATCGACAAAATTCGAAGTCAAAGAGTCTTTCACCTGGGTGTTTTGAGTTTCGAGTAATTGAGATTTAGGGAGGGATATAAAGCTTGACAGCAATAGGTCTGGCGACGATGCGACTCGTTCGCTTCTCCCATGGTGGGATGGGAGTTGTCTAGATTATCATCAATTGAGACAACAAACTTCGCTGTATGCAAGCTTGACTGGCATCCGTACAACACATTTCGCTTTGATCATTGCTTTTAGTCACAAGCCGATACTTTCAATGTTTTGTAATCATTCTAATCGCCATTAGCAGCTGAAATATAACAAGACCAAACGACTTACCTCGTGACATGCACTTGTGCATGGCGACATACTCATCATCGTAATAAGATGTCGACTCCCGTTCCTTCAGGGAAGGGCTCTGATCGTATTCTCCATTCGTACTTTTGCCCTCAGTCTTCGCGATCTTTAGCGTCTGGGCTTCGGCTTCGGCTTCGCCCTCTGCGCCCACCGCCTACACGACTGCCTCTGGCGCCCTTGTTCTGCCCTGGTGGCGGCCGAACGAACGCAAAGTCCACATGTATAGTCTGTTCCAGCATCTTGGTCTCATTTGCTCCGTCAATGGCAGCTCTGGCTTCCTCCAGTGTAGCGTATTCGATCAATGCGTAACCCTGTCAGAAGTGTTAACCATCTCTCAAGCCACTCAAGATCTTGCAAGGCCTTCTTTACCTTCACGTAGCCGCTTCGCCGGTCGAGGTTCAGGTGCATGTTCTTGATTTCACCAAATTCGCCAAAAGTATCCTGTAGAGTTTCTTCGTCGGCTTCCTCGTGTACGTTGGTGACGATGACGATCCACCCCTCAATTGAGCGCACAGCTGTGGCTTTAGCTTGTGTCTGCATCTCAGACTCATTGCGCCCACCAGCCGGGGGCGCGGCGTCAACATCCATTTCTGTGTCGGCCATGGCGGTGATTTCTCTGAGGGGCGTGATGGAGCAATGAAGTGTCCCGCCGAAAGTGCACGAGTAGAGCTTCATCACCAAGAAAGTGGGTGATTACAGTCACGTGATACTATTTGGTATGCAACCATGGTCCATCATCAATTGTAGTTACGCGCAGCCTTTAAGCTGTCCATACATTCGATTTAATCTCTCGATATAGTTTTTACGATCATTATAGCAAATTTAGACATCCTGCACGTCCAACGATCTTCGTAAGCCATTGCGTGAAGCAGCCAGTAGAATGTCACAGCACAAAATTTAGAAACAATCGGTCATCGCTCGCGGACGAATGCTTTGTATTGACAAAGGGACACCTGACGCCGAGTAAGGCCGCCGCCGCTTCTTCGCGCCTCTCGTCAAAGGAGAACGCTCAGCCTGCCGATATGTCGGCTTAATCCTCTACCTGCTGTGCAAAGCAGTTTCATCGAAATTGCGTCCTTCCAAACACATGCTAACCATCCACTGATATCCCATTTCCGTTGCTCGTTATTCGATACACTTAAGAGCCGGGGTTTGGGTTCATCTGTTGCTCCGTCAGTCTTCCATCCACATCCGATTCTTCCGCCACGTCTCGAGCTCACCTTGCGCTTGCCGCCAGTCAGGGTAACGTTGACGAAACGACGAGTGTATTTGAGGCGCTTGAGGGCGCGGCCCTTGGGGACCTTGGGCTTCTCCTGGGGCTCAACCTATAATCGATTCTCGTCAGTCATCGGTCGCTTCGGGGTGCGGTGGCGGATTGTCGAACCTTGGGGGTCTGAGACTTGACCTTGCCTATGAAAATGTTAGCATGAGTGCAAGATTGCAGAATGAGTATGTATCACGTACCAGCACGGGCAAGAGATCCGTGAACTTTTCCCATGTTGATGGATTTGACGTTGACGTTGTTGGGTGATGAGTCGACGATCGGAACGGACCAGTGAAAGTTTTCGGGGCAATTTGGGGCAAAGGTTGTGCGTGGAAGGCGAGACTCACGTGAGCGGGGAGCCTAGGATGCCCTGCCGGAAAAACACTGGCCGTTGACCGAAGTTGAGTCGCGCGGCGGACGTTAGCTCCGGCTTACATAACCCACCTTCGCTTATCGCTCGCAGCCCAACCCGACGCGCTAAGAATTTGTCTTCAACTTAAGGTACGAGTACGAATCCAGTAATTCTCGCGTCAGTTGGGGTTTAAGCTTTCAAAAACGGGTATTGTTTAAATGCAGTTGCCGTCCCAAATACTCGGGGAGCCATCATCAAAGATAATTATTCTTACTCTTATCGTCTGTACGTTGGGTTTTGGGCTGTTTTCACCATGTCTGATCTCTACTCTGAGATCACCTAGTCTAGGCTGCAGGTCAGCCTCGGTCAATTCGAAACCGCGTCCGAGTCATCGATCGCGCATTCATGGCACCGGGATACAATGAGTTGTCACATGCCGCCGCACCTGTTGCGCGACCCTGTGAATCTTCGATGTGCCTGGAAATAATCTTGTTGACCCTGTTTGCTCAAGTCTTCCGTGACGTCAGGTCTAAACTTGCTGGGTTTTCGTGGGGCTTTTCGGGGCTTTTGCTCCTAAAATGGCGGCCTTGGGAAAGGACCAATGTCATCCTCCTCAAAGAGCAATGAACAAATATCAAGCCGCTAAAAGCCATGGCACGTCCACCACATTCCGATTTTTTGCTTGTTTTCACAAGTCACTCGTTACGAAATGGAGGATCAGAGTGATGAATCGCGTCCGCCGCGGCGCCCAGCTGTCGTTCCTCCGAAAACCCTACGTGATAGGCTTCTACACCGGCTTCCACGATATACGGGCCCCTACAATGTTGGATACATGGATATTGAGGTTCCGGCGCGTGAACCGAGGCCGATCTCAGATTTAAAGCGCGATGGCAAACCTGTATTACGACTCGACACCGTACTCATGAGTATTTACTACCCGGCCAAGGTTCGAGATGATTTGAAAACACATGATGGCAAGAAGGATCTGCACCGTGTCAACTGGATGCCACGACCTCGTATTGCCACCTCCGAAGGGTACGCCAAGATGATGAATCTGCCCTCGATGTTAGTCACTGGCTATCTGGCATGGACAACCCTTTTCACCAAGCTCCCGGCTTTTCGCAATGCAAAGTTATCCGACCATTGGCCAGAGGCTATGAAAGCAGACGAAGGCCCTACCGGCGAAGCGGCAAGAGAGGTGGAAGATGACCCTTTGAAGAAACCGAAGTTCCCGGTTGTCATGTTCTGTCACGGTCTAGGCGGTTCTCGGCTTTGCTACAGCACTATCTGTGGAGAGCTGGCAAGCTTCGGCTTCATCGTCGTCGCTTTGGAGCACAGGGATGGTAGCGCAGCGAGAACATATGTCAGCTTGCCTGGAAATGTCGAAGCTTCCGAAATCGAGTTGTCGTCTGCTGCCCTTTTCAATAATAACGGAGGTGACAAGGACTACAAGGACAGACGTGTGCGCCGACGCCGACAGAAAGATCTCAATCCTTACTACATTGTGGACTACATCAACCCAAAGGATAATGCGCAGGACACATCCCCCCACAACCCGAAAGGAGTGGATCACACTCTCCGGTCAGCCCAGATTCAGCTGAGGATCGAGGAGATCAAGGAAGCTTTCCATGTCTTAAGTCTCATCAACAATGGCAAGGGCAAAGAGGTGGCAGAACTAAACCTTCGCAAGAAAGGCAACGTTGGCTCGAGCTCACTCGGCCTTAAAGGCATCGAGTGGGATGACTGGTCCAACCGAATGTTTCTCCAAAACGTGACTGTCATGGGCCATTCCTTCGGCGGCGCGACTACAGTACAGGCCTGTCGAGAACCAAGTCTAACTTGGATCGGACAAGGCATTCTCCTAGACATTTGGGGGCCAGGAACGCCTCCTGGAGGCAAGAAACCCGGCGACAAAGTGAACAAGCCTATCATTGCGATATCTTCAGAGGCTTTTATGCACTGGAAAGGGAACTTTGACCGCGTCGTGGACATCTGCGACGAAGCTAGAGAGTCAGGCGCGCTTTGTTGGATGATGACTATCGTCGGCTCAACGCATCTGTCAATGTCAGACTTTGCTGTGTTGTATCCCCACTGGATGTCACTTTTGACAAAAACCATGGTCAACCCTGTGCGTGCCTTTTACTTGACGATCGCAACGACGCTCGAGTTTCTCGACCTCACGCTGCCACCTGAGCAGACCAAGTACAACACATGGATCAACGAGCAGGTCCTCGAATCCGCGGAAAACCCTTCCGAGCCGGACGAACCAGTGCGTCCGGATCATGCTCCGGATGACAAGTGGGTCGCGATGCGCCTCCGGATTCCAAACGAGTTCTGGGCGCGGATCCGGGCATGGTTTCGGCGCTGGAAGGAGAGATTACTATGCATGTCCGGCGATGGACTCGATATGATCAACGGGCTGCAAGATTTTAGCCAGGTCGAAGAGATCTGGACACATCTTCGCCCTTCGCGAAAGCAGATCCGAGCGCACACGTCGAGCAACCGGAGCCGCATGATGGGAGCTTAAGTTGCACAAGCTCGACCAAAATGGAAGCATGGAGTTGAAGCGTGGAAGAGTTATGAACGCAAACGATACCCCCTTGTTTCTTTCATCTAAGTTGGCATTTTTCCCTTTTCTATGTTACTGCGAGTAGAGTAGCTTGAGAGCAACCGGCTCCAAATTTTGAGTGGAGCATCGGGCTGTGGCATCACTAGTAGAATTGCACTTAGATTAGATACCCTACAGCACGTCTGAATTAACAGCAACGTCATTTTGTTCCAGCATCAGGCATCCCCGCAAATGGTTCTTGAGTTATTGAGACTATGCATCATGAAAAAGATAATCCTCCAGTTTGAGCAAACTATTTGCTTGGGCGTTTTCGGAGGCGGGGTTTTAGCTCCATCCATGCGACCAATACTTAAGACCGAGACATTGTTGTCTGCCACGTCAAAGAGAAAAAAAAGAAAAAAACCTTGCAAGTCAGAAGTTGCGAACATGGGTCAAACACTTAGCCTACCCACTTCATCCGCCCAAGTTTTGTCAGATCGATAAAACATCTAAACAGCGTCTTTCTTGGCTCTCTTTACGAAGATTCCAGGTTACATGTTGGAGTAGCTGCCTTGTCGATCCCAAGTGGACTTCACACTAAACGAGATGAGCGTTTGCAACGGCGGGCGACATTCTCTTACCCCAGAAGCTCGGGTTGGATGGGCGCACGAAAAGACGGCGCAATCTATTTCAGGCAAAGGGAGGGCACGCCCAGGCCAATCACGTCGTCGATATGGAGGGCCCAGATCCCTGGTCTGGATGGACAAGCGATCGGGAAGACGGAGGAGGGTATCCACACACATCCGGCGCGCTGTTTAGCGGCAGCGGGAGCTTCGTATTCCTGGCGCGATGGGGACCGGGGTGGTTGGGTCGCTGAGCTCGTAATCTGGTGGACGATGCATCGCGGGGTGATTCTATTCGTCGTCGTTGAAGGCGAACATTTCGATCGTCAAAGACAAATTCGCTCTATCTACATGTAGTCTCGTCTTCTCTACGCCTAAAGGCAATGCGACCTGTCGAAGAGTATAGGTTAGCAAAAATAGCAGCCTTCAGTACAAGTAAATGAGTTTATTCCCATCGAGCGCCCTGGACCTAACCAACGGCGCAAATTGTAAATGGTGACAAGATTGAAGGTATTAATTGATTTTCTCATTCCTGTATCGCGCCATCCTTTCGCCTGCATGGTTCTGAGGAGACGCCGCCAAAACACGAGCAGGGTACATTTAGGCGTAGTCCGACAGCGGTTAGGGGTGTGATACGAGCTCTGTTCTAAGCATCAGCAGCGATCGTCGCAGGTCCTCGTATTGCACTCGCACACAAATCCAAGGTTTGCGTTGCCAAGGCCAGGATTTGACGTGAGCTGATCTTGTTGCGTGCAATTGGCGTCAGGTCGTGGAACCATTGATACAGGCGCAAGCCCCCAGATAATTTTCTTTCTCGTCCCTTTCCCGTTTTTCGACATTTCCTCCAACTGGTGATTTTCTCCTTGTTGTCGCTGTCGTCGGTGCAGCTCCACGTTATTGCGCGTTATTGAGGCTGGGCCCTGGTACGATTAAATCCGTCAACAACACAGCCTCTGCCATAAGCGGATCGACAATCCCACTGTGCTATTTTCAGTCTGCGAATTTTGGCACTGAATCACCGCCATTCTCGTCGCCGTTCAAGTTGAACCTGCGATTGTTTGTCCGACAAGCCACACCGTGTTTCGTCAACTCAGCGCAGCTCAAACCAGACTTTGGCTGTGGGAAGTTTCCGATAATTTCTATCACCCTCGAAGATCAGGCTCTCAGGCACCGCTTCGACTTGTAAGGTACCTACCTCTCGGTCGTACCTGCCGCAACTCCTGGACCACCTCGTTCCTTCTATTTACACTGCGGGAAACACATTTTCAACTTCTTCTCGACAATTTGAAATATTCTGCCACGAATTCGATACGAGCTATCAGCCGAACCCGAGGCCTGTTGCCCGCATGGTCGTTCTCCTACTGTCAGCTGGAGTGCGCAATACTGCCAAGCATCACTTTTAGTTATGGCTACCGCGGCTGCAGCAATGACGGTGAGCCCGCCCAGGAAGCAGAAGCCCAGAACCAGGGCATCTCGCTCCAACAGCTTGCAGCGCATGCTCGATCTGGAGAAGCAGAGCATGGTAAGACATTTTTCTTCTGCTCAGTACTTCATGGTTCGATTTTAATTTCTTTTTCTTGCGATCTTCGCCGCTATTTCTATCCCTTGCGTTCGAGACCTCTTGGCCGCTTACTGACTTGCCCAATCGTCTAGATGGATCGCCAGAATACGTATGCTAGTGATCCAGCCACAACGGCTCAGCTGGAGCCGAATACGTCGAGCCAGGAAAGATCGCGGGATCATTACACGCCGGATACGATGACAACTACGTACACGGGATATTCCCAGTTGTTGTCCCACATGAAGCAGCAATCTCGTACAACCATTCCTCGACGTCAGCTCCCCGCGGACTCGCCCGTACATGCCGTCCCTAAGAACCATAGCCACCAAGCATCTTATATCAAATCGTCTGCCGGGGAAAAAGGTTCAGCCTCCATGCAAGGCCGGCAACGCAAGACGGAGCAACCGGCTTATGAGCTGCCAACTATTAAGCCTGATGCAGGCCCTAACACCTTGGCCGCCCTCGTCTTTGGTGTACCTCAGGAACCTGCCGCCTCTCCAACGCCCAGGCCCAAAAGTAGTAAGGCTAATAGGACTAGTAAGGCTTCCGAAGGGCTTGGTGTAAGATTCGCTGATTTACCACACCCCGAGTCCGAGACTGTGAATCAAAAGGCGGCTGTGCCTGACTCGCAAGATTCCACCCTCGCGGAGCGCAGGTCTATATGTCAGTCTCCCAGCTGGGAGGCTTACGACCGCCACAAGAAAGAGAAGAAGGAAAAAGCACTTGCCGATAAGGAGGCCAGCAAAGAGGCAAAGGCTAGAAAGCGTCGTCTGAGCAAGCAGCCGCCCTCATCTGAGCAAAACCCAGCTTCTCCAACATCACCACCTAGAAAGACTGGAAACTACTACCCCCCACAGTCTCATAAAGGTCTCGCACAAAGTAAGACAGAGGCCTGCAAGTCAGACCCTGCTCTCACACGCCCACGCCGTTGCGAGGAGAGGCCTGCTAGTGTCGTTGGTCTGTCCACGCCCGAACTGTCCATGAACACTGATATTCCAACGCCGCAAGCTCCTCGTGCTCGATCGAGGTCTAGTTCATTCTCCTCTCTTTTCAAAGCGCCTTTCGAAGCACGACGCTCCTCTGTCGACCATAGCTCTGACGGGGGCTTTATTGGAGGCATAAAGCTCGAGCAACACCGTTTGGCCGCACACCAGCAAGCACTCAACGACCAGGCACTCGAACCTGACAGCGATATCCACCCAGCGCTGCGCCAAACAGAGAAGCGCTCAGCCAGTCCACTACGATTCTTCACCCCCCGATCCGAAGTCAAAGACGCCCAAAGTCGACTGTATCCCCCAATCGCAATTCGGACTACTGGTAGGAACCAAGCTCTGCTAGGCCCCGAATCACCAGACATGCGTGAGGGCTTTGTCCAGAGATGGCGCGGGCGACTTCGGCCATCCGGTCAGAAGTCAACTGGCTGCCCACAGCAAAAAGATGAGCCCCAAAACAATCCTGCG
Organism: Waltergamsia citrina; assembly: GCA_022814615.1. Classification (NCBI taxonomy): domain Eukaryota; kingdom Fungi; phylum Ascomycota; class Sordariomycetes; order Hypocreales; family Bionectriaceae; genus Waltergamsia; species Waltergamsia citrina. The sequence goes on along the minus strand of JAKLNE010000056.1, from coordinate 109,032 downwards.
CAGACGCAGCCAAAACTGCCTGCTGGTAAGAGGGAGCATGCTCTCAAAAGAATCAGCATGGGGAAGAACATGTCGACCCCCGCTATTAGCGCCCCGTTCATGATACATAAGATGTCTGAACCAATCGATGACGAGAAGCTGGGTTTGGAAACCTCAACCAAAGTCGACCATGCGGCTCATCCCGCTCTTTCACCGAAGCCAGCGATTACAACTACGACGCGCACGGCCGATATTCCTACCGTAGATCTAACTGAAGCCGCATCGCAGTCTGGTTCCGAAGTCAGTTCTCCTTCTTTCGAAACAGCGCCCTCATCTCCGCCTCCGCCTCCCCGTCGAAGCTCTAAGAGAAAATCGTTGATTGGGCTTGGAGATGCTGCGTTTGCATCTCCCGGTGGCTCTCCACTGGTAGAGAGCCGGTCTCTCGAGCAAAATGGCACCACAGAAGATGAAGCTCGCCCACCGAGGACTACACCTAGGCTAGACACAACCGTCTCGTCGCCGGTGGTGGTTCCACAGCGTCGCAATGTTGACAGCGAGGCTCGGTCGCCGAGGCCCCTATCAAACCGCTGGAGCATCTCAGACCCTCCTAGCATCCCCTACGATTCTGTGACCGATGCGTCGACAAATGGGGCCGCTGCAAGTCCCAAGCGCGGTCTCAAGCAGGCTGCTATGTCGGCTTTTGGACGACACGGGCTGGCGCCCCCATCAATGCCTGCCGCTGCATCCGAAAGACCGCGACGCTCGATATCTCCTAACCGTTCAAGCTATCCTAGAGCCGGTGACAGCCACTTATTGTCAACAACAGACATCCACAAATCTCCGAAAGTAGGAAGCAAATCCATGAACAACCTGGGCACCACAGACTGGAGCAATAAACATACTACACCAACATCGGATGCCAATCATTCGTCAGAAGAGTCTTGCTCGGATGGCTTCCGTACCTCTTCCAGCATGGGAACGCCCGACACCTCACGTCCTCAATCGGAGAGAGGGGTCTTTCCAACGTTCGACAACGAGAAGGCTCGCCATCACTCGGGGTACACGTCTGTCTTGCCATCGCCTGCTTTCTCTTTTGTCGACGATACTCGTTCAGGAGGACCACCTTCTCCTCTTCATCTTGACCCTATCCAAGCTGCGGCTCTCAAAGTCAAGCAAGCTTTCCCAAATGTCCCTGATGGGAGGCCTGATTATGACCGACGGGGCAGTTCCGACTACGAGCGCCTTCAACCCAAGCAGCCGACGCACCTGAAGGAGCGCGATAGACCGACATCGATAACATCTATCTCCGAGCTCGCTACGGAAGTTGAATCGAGGCCAGCAACAGAACGCGACCCAGCAGCAGGTCCTTGGCCTGCAACATATCTCCAGGCTGCTCGCCGGGCAGCTCCGTCAGCACCATCGCCTTCTGCAGCTTCGAAGCCACATTCGCCATCCCTGCGACCACAAGCAGCTCCGCGAGTGACTTCCGCCCATTCGAAGTTCCTGAGCACTAACACCTCACAAGGTGATAGCGAAGGCATCGCTAAGATGTTTGTGGAGTGCTGCGGCTGCAAGTATTTCCATGATATGCCAAGCAAGCTTTACGAGGTCATGGCCCATCCCGAGGGTGCGGTACCACTAAGCGACAGCCAGGAATTTTCTGGATCTGTCTCAATGACAGTTAAGTGCCCGTGGTGCAAGCACGAGATGAGTACTAGGTGTTGCGCTGGACTCGCGGCCATGGTGTACGTGAAGGAGAGACTTCATTGAGCCGGCGGGACTATCTATCACTTAAATAAGTTTTCATTTGTTCTATACGTTGTGTGCGATTGCGAAGGCGTTTGGGTAGTGTTTCTAGTCAAGCAAGCGAGGGCAGGAATGCGGACGTGCTAAGGGTACTTGTTTTTGTGTCATTTAGGGATATGAGCCTCCGGCGCGTGGCTGTCCCCCACCATCTCTTGAGATTCATTCTATGTCCAGTAACTACATATATTTGCTAATTGCTAATTCATGCAACGACAAGGAATCGAGCTACTACTAGTCAATATGGAATTTTATTCTAATCACAAAATTGTAGAATGAAACCTCATCAATTAGGACAGCTATCGATTACCCTCCTGTAAGATCATCCTTCAGTCCTTTTAATGTACGTAACCTTGTACTAGGAGTAGGTTTTCTCACAGAGGTCTCTTGGACAGACTTCTCTTCCCAAACATCAACAGCTTTTGGAATATCATTTCTGGATCTTCATGGAGTGTAATTCCAAACTTCCTTCAATTCCTGTAGCGTTTTTGGATGAAGCTATAAGCCTATTATTCATTTTGGTGAATGTCCAAGGACCACCGTACATGATATGTTCTATGTAATTTCAACTGGATGAGCTTACGGAGAGTTTCTGTCAGATGCTGACTTACTGTGAGTTCTCCGTTGGCCCCCCTGTTCTCTCTGGTTGGCGGCTTAAAATTGGAAAGAAAGCCTAATCACTTTCTCCTCTACTTCTGCAGTCAGCTCTAGTTATTCTTGCTAGATGGCTCACGATTTGCCGTATTCAATGTACCAGCACTTAGTTCTCTGCTGCCTGTCACGCTCGCCTCTTCTCCCAAAGTCTCCTCACAGCCACGACACCTGCTCTGCCTGTGCGGCACGGATTCGCCATCCCCCCTACTCTACCTCGGCGCCTCCAATGACATTTTCTAAATGTTGTAGCTGAAATACAGACTTGTACGCTAGTGCGGGCACAAAGTCAGCCCAGGGGACTGATCTGGACGAATGGAAACAGAAAATGGTTAAGCTTAAAGAGCGGGCGACATAGGTCTTGGGGGCCATGACGTACAGCCGCAGTATCTGAAGGCAACACAGTGAGGTTACTTACCGCGATGTAATTGCTCTTATTTTATAAGGCTTTTGGTCCTTCACTCGATCATGTTCCCTTCGTCAACTCTATCCGAGTTCAGTATTGATGTGTTACCCTTTGTATCATGTCAGGCTTCACCCCGCCTGAGTTGGGCATAGCATCAGTCTCGCAACATAACCCTACTCCCCTCGTGGAATCTACAGTTCAAGCAGATATCCTCCCTTCGCAAGAACCACTCTCTTTGCATCAACCAGTTCTCATCCCCCAGCGCCGCCCTGGATCTAAAGAACGAGGGTTTATCCAAGCTTATGCGCCCTGCCTCAAAGACCATGGCATTAGTCAAGATGACTTTGTCGATTTCATCATAGAGTGCAACTTGGCACTTCAGGGGTCGGCCTCCGTTCAGGCTGTTAGGGTAACGGCCAGCCTCGTGTCTCTTGTGCCTGATCCGTCGGGGATTAGCAACGCGGTGGGAGCTGGGTTGGGGCTAGCTGCGGCCGCGGCCGCGGTCATTCAGTCCAACTGGAAGTAGGTGCCTGTTTTCTCCCTCTCGAAATATCTGCAAGACGAGTAATAGTGAATAATGCATCTAGAACAAATACTTTTCTCGATAAGCACAATGAGGAAATGTTCCTCCCTCGTGGACTCTTCTGCATCATCGTCACGCACGACCCTGTCGAGACGAATACTACCACGGCATCCACTGCTCTTTCAACACGTGAAGAAACTACACTCGTAGCTTCGAAGATCAGCACACCAGCGTGGATGGACAAAGTCAAAGATCCCTACCGCAAGAGCTCCTCTGGCTTGCCCTTGGATGTAGCACCCCTAACCTACCACGAAGATCAAGTTCGCGTGACACACGAACCCCCTAAGACGACGGGTGGGTTCAGAAAGTTTATGTCCAGTATGGACAGCTACCTAGACAATCGCGCCCTCGCACAATATACCGTAAGTAATGACTCCGATGCCATTGTCAAGGCACAGCCCCGCCCTGCCACCTTTCGCAGCCGGTATCTCGACCCTACGCACCCAGCTACTACGGGCGGGCTAGTGGGCCTGCTTTCAGGTGGTCGAGTGACGGATAAGGGACTAGAGGCACTGTCTCCTCTTAATCTTCTTCAGCAGCAGATTTTAGCAGCTACTAGAGGGAAAGATGCCGTCGGCGAGAAGAACGTGGTTTTGGACGAGGAGGAACGGAAGAGGGAGGTCATGGAAAGGGAGAGGATCTTGGGAAAGCAAGTTGCGAGGCTATCGGTGGCACAGAGAGCGAAAGTGAACAAAGGATGCGGCGGAGCGGGCGCCCAGGCCTTCAAAAAGGTCAGTGTTACAATCTAAACCTCAGACGATACACTAAGGCGGGGGAAGTTAACAACTCTCAGAGTATTTTGTACTTGACCTTGGTGAGTTTAGAAGCTGCTAAGCAATTCACCACCAGAGGAGCCGACACGGCCCCGTACGCTGACGGGGGTGAGGGTATTGGAGAGGCGATTAGCAGTCTGATGGGGGAGATGGCTCAAGGAATCGTGATTATCTGAATTTCGAGAAGGGTGCTTGGATAAAATGTTGAGAAATTCTCTGATTAGGCATTCCATTTACTTATTACATATGTAAACCGAATAATAAGCTATCTGGTCAGTGCGACAAAAAGAATCCCAAGATTTGTGAGATGATGAGATATATCTCCTTCACAATTGGTGAACTCATCTATACTAAACCACGGAGGATTTGGCTAGTCAAGCAGTCTTTACTTAGGTATTGCAATACGAATTCCTTGCTTTAGGACTGATTCATACTATCAATGATGATCACCAATATATAGTGTCGAAGGCAAATCCAACGCTCTTGTCTTTTTACTACATACTCATAGCTGAGAATAAACAAAGAAATTGGTTTATGTATCCCGTATGATCGACCCCCCCTTTACCAAACGCGCATTGGCTGCCAATGGACATGGCCTTTCAAAGCTACTTGGGCTGTATTGAGGCTATCTGGGGAACTTAGATGGTGACAACCACCTTCTTTGCTGAGACTCCCGCTTGGAGAACTTCAAGAGCAGGTTGCAGAGCTTCCAGTCCATGGCCGACGACGTGCGGCTTAGGAGCACACGCATATTTTCCACTTTCAAGTGCGTCTGAGATGTACTCGTTTAAAACCCAAGAGACGAGGTCCTTGTCCGGCCAGAACTCGACAACAAACTTGGCGGTGACGCCATCTGGAAGAGGGAACTGGGGAAACATTGTCATAGGAATGAAATTGCAGTTATCTGGCGAGCTGAGCGCAATAGCAGCGCATGCATTGACAATCGAAGGATAATCATCCTGGTTATTTCCTCCATTAGCAATCGCTCCAGCTACAGTTTTTCCCTTGACCGCCGTAATCAGCTCTTCTTCAACCTTCGGCGAGTTGTAGTCGAACACTCGACTAGCGTCCAGCTGTTTGAGGTAGTCGAAGTTCTTTGGCGAGGCTGTGGTAAGGACCTCAAAGCCTGCAGCATTGGCGAGCTGGATGATGTTGCAGCCAACGCTTGTGGATCCGCCCCAGACAAAGATGACTTTACCGTTAGGCTTCGTGTTGGAGGTTGGTCGGTCCAGTGCGAGATAATCAGGATGGAACAGTGTTTTGGCGGCAACGCACATGCACAAGGGCAGGACGGAAGCCTCTTGGTAAGTGATGTTGTCGGGAATCTTCGCACAGAACTGTTCTTCGAGGAGGATATTTTCTTGAAAAGCCCCCATCCTACACCCAGCAACCCGGTCACCGATCTTGAACTTGGTGATGCCCGAGCCAATGGCTATGACTTCACCCGCAACATCACAGCCCAAGATATCCGGGAGCTTGAGCCAGGAGAAAACTTTGGGCCCAAGTCTTTGCTGAGCACCATCAACAGGATTGAGGGCGAGGGCATGCGCCTTCACAATAAGGTGCCCATCTTTAAGTTCTGGAAAAGGGGCCGGTCTGACCTCCAGCGGAGCGCCGGTGGCGGTAAGATACGCAGCGTTGTTGCTTGCCATTTTAGTTATGAGTGTATGAACTGGTGATTTGAAGATGAATGTGTTACTAAATTGTTTGATGATGAATGCCGGACTTGACTATTGGAAGCATTCAGTTCATGCGATGGTACATGAATCTTTATATAAGTTATCTACAGCCATTCAACTCTGTAATTCGTAGTGAGACCTACAATGAGAAGTCCGTTATCATCGTGGGCAGCACGCACTTATCGGACATAAGCTGATAGAAACCCAGTAACCTTCTGGAAATAATTACATGTCTGGCGAATGTCATCATTTTGAGTTTACAAGCGAGCTCTGTTCGTAAGTGGCCGTCATTGATTCATCGGTTGTTGATCGGAAATAATGGATTTAATCAATGTGTGTTAGCACGGCCACCAAGATTCCATGATCGACGGACGACTCTGCATTAGCGCCCAGGGGTCCCTTCCCGTCACCCATCAACTCCCTGTCCTCGGACTTGGAAACGAGAGGTCCCTAGGTCTACAGATTATCACCGAAGACGACTGATACCTGGGAAGTCCTCTTTCATCTTGTTGATGAGAAAAAAAGCCAGACAGATCAATTCATCTTCCAGTAGACTATGAGCAGTCGCAATTTATACTGTCTGACTGGGTGATGCCCATTGCTAGAATACTCTGTTCATTGATCTAAACTCCCATGTAATGGTAATTCTGTTGCTCTGTCGCATATTTTCCTCGCTTCAATCTTTTCTCCATGGACTCTTGGAGGTTTAACAGAGCCTCGCTCTTTAGCCCTACCTGGGAGTGAACTTTGTTGACCTCCTTCAATGTGTATAAGTCCTTTGATTGATCCTTGACGGACGCCTTTCGATACGATTTAAGCTCAGTTTGGAGCTTCTCAACTTTTGTTTGCAGCGTGATGTTCTGGGCTTCGAGATCCCCGTTCTTCTGCTCTAGGTTTGACTGGGCTTCTGTCGCCTCCCCCAAGTCACGCTGGAGCTGCATATTCTCTTCGTTCAGCGTTGAATGAATCTCTGATAGCGTGTCATTCTTTAAGCGCAGTTTTTGAATCGTAGCTTTGTTTCGAGATTCGGACTCTTGTCTCTCTTGCTCTGAGGCGCTGCTGAGTGCAAGAAGAGTAGCCCCGCGGTCGCACCAGGTTTTGAGTTCGGATTGCCAAGTCGCAGAATCGTTTGTATTCTGGTCGGGTCGTCTCTGTCGTTTCTTGGGACGCTCTTCGATCTTGACAGAGGGAATCTTGGCCGACGCAGAGCGTTTGTGCATCCCGACAGAAACAGGAGCTAACGGCACAATGGCAGCGGCAATTTTCTTGTTTCTGTAAAGAACACAGTTGGTGGCTTGCAGCAAGGGATTGAGACCAGCCTTGGTGCGATAGAGGTTGTACAGCCGATCAGCCTCTGTCTCCATGAAATCCGACTTTAGATCACCGAAAAAGCATGAGTGTCCGGAAAGAAACTCTGTCACCTTTCCCACCCGGAAGCACATCCTGGAAGCTGGACGTGGTTCGCGCATAGAGAAGCTATCCGCGTAGAGCGTAAAATCGACCGCGACATCGGCTGCCATTATCCATGTTAGCCTCAAATCGTGGAGGCCATGTGCAAGACGGGGTAAGAAGCATACCTATTCTTTCAGCCGCGTTGTCCACCATCATCAGCAAGTCGAGGCTCCCCAAATTTTTACTCTCAGGTAGCACCTCAACCTGATTCGTAACTGCCCGAACAATTTCGGTCAATCTGTCGTGGACGCCATGTTTGCCGCAGGAGGCGAAGACTGCACAGATGATTTTCTCGAGGCCCGTGATGCAATCGTAGATAGAGCTTTCTTCCACTGAATCTCCACCATCAGATGTTCGGACGATCTTCATGATTGACAGGATCTTGTAGAAAAAAAGATCGGAGTGTCTTTGCCAAAAGAAAAACAAGAACAAGCAGAGTGACTACGGTGGAGTTGAAGTGCAAGGGCGTTTCACTAACGCGGCGGCGCCCGAAAGGGGGGGAGGAAGGCAGAAGGATGTTAGTGAAGGTGAAGAGAGAGACCAAGCGTCACAATGTAGTGGAAAATACGTGGTTCAACACTACAGGTTGGAGTGGTGAGGAAGAAGATGTCAAGTTAAGAGGTGAAGTGTGTTGGTTCATCTTGTAGGCTCACTTCAAAGACAGACTCACTTCAAGGTCATTCAAGCCTGTGAACCATTGAATTTGTACTGTGTTAGGTATCGTATCGTCTGGTACATTACCAGTACGAAAGTGTGGAAAGTGTCACAAATGGGAATGTGCATTGGTTAATAATGATTCCAGAATCAAAACTCAAGTTATAGGAATAGATAAGAGGTGAATACTATTGCGGTGAGTGCTGTAGCAGTTTGTGGAAGTTCCATCTTCGTCCTCTAATTACTCACCTAATTGGCCATACGAGCTGAGTTTATTTGATATGCAAAGTCTGTTGGCACTGCATTTCATTAAACGTTTCATTTCAAAACCGAAAAGGTTTTGTAGTATGCCTTGATACAATACAGAATGTGGCCAATAACAGTAATATAATAGCGTTTATGGTACGGGAAGCTCTAGAAGCCTCCCCTTCAGTCGAGTACAAAGCAGAAGGGACAGTGTCTACACATAACCTGAGCTATGGATTTCTGGCTGCGCAAGAGATACAGGCCTCTTTAATCCAATAAAAATTCGACCATTGTCTTTCGGGAATGGTATTGCCGATTCTTATACTGTAAACGAGCGCTTCGATGGTTCTTCCGCATCCACAATACCTCCGGTTGGGCATCCCCACTACGTCCGACTGTCGGAGACAGCCCCGATGTTCACTTACAGCACTTGCAGTCGGCAGCCAACACTTAACAAGTCTGAACCTCCTACTTTTACATTTCCTTGCCTCACTGATTTGGGTATCCAGTTGATTATCCTGAAGTACTTTCAAATTTTAGAAGCTGCAAATTTGTTTCTCATTAGACTTTCAGCACCATGGACGTTTTTGAGAATCTGAGTGCCTCCTCGGCCGCGCACCCCATTCGCTGCGTCGACATGCAAACCACGGGCGAGCCTACTCGCATCATCCTCAGCGGTTTCCCCGAGCTCAGCGGGAATCTTCTAAGACAGCGCGATGAATACCGGCAGAAATACGATGAATACCGTCGACAGACCATGCTGGAGCCTCGCGGTCATGAAGGCATGTATGGCGCTCTTCTTGTTCGCGACTCGGAGCTTGTCCGCTCAGGCGAGGCTCATATTGCTGTTCTCTACCTCCACAATGAGGGTTATTCAACTATGTGTGGCCACGCTGCTATCGCACTTGGTCGCTTTCTTGTGGACACTCACGATCTCGATGTTTTTCCGCTCAGGAATAAGCTCGAGTTTGATGCCGCAACGTCCACCGTCACCGTCAACTTGCATACCCCATGCGGCATCAACAAATTATCTGTGCCCACGATTGCCGATGGATCGAAGTCCGACCCTACCAAGCCCGTGTCTTTCTTGTCCGTGCCTTCATTCGTTGGAGCGATCGCTCTAAATGTTGAAATTCCAGAGGCTCAACGCTGGCCGGAGCTCAACGGGCGCACATCGGTCACTGTTGACATGAGCTACGGTGGTGCCTGGTACTGCTTGGTGAATGTGGAAGAAATCGGAGTCGAAAGCGGACTTGGTAAGCTGAACTTTAAACGCTACGATGAAATCTCAAAAGTCATCAAAGACGCGATTATTGAGGCCGAGGCAACTCTGAAAAACATTGCTATTCCCTCCACTATCGACTGGTATCTCTACGGAGTGATGATTGTTGATAAAAAGAACACAAGCGCTGTCCCTGGGGCCTCAGCATCGGAGACTGGACTGTGCTACTTTGCAGGGCAACAGGTGGATAGGTCGCCGACGGGAGGGTGTGTGGCAGCTCGGATGGCTCTCGCTCATGTTAAAGATCGTGCACCGCTGCACGAGAAAAGAGCATTCAACTCGTTTGTTTCCCATGCAAATGGGGGGAGGGGTGCATTTGTGGGTGCGAACGTTGAGGAGATGGGTATCGACGGAGGCTACGGGATCTCTGAGCGTGGCGTCTCAGTGCGTATCGAAGGGGAGGCTTTCTACACCGGGGCCATTACGTTTGTCATGGAACAGGAAGATCCGTTGAAAGACGGGTTCTCTACCAGAGATATTGAGCAAGGAACTTCAGCCTCTGATAAGTAAACTGAGACTTAATTGTGTTGTTCTTATGAAAGACTTGAAATCTACTTGATCTAGTAATGACCCGGCTTACAATCGGAGGACTTCCGGTGTGGGTCATTACTCCGCATCTGTCAGATCCGTCTTCTTCGGCTGAGCCGAGTATCGCCGTAGCTTGCCTGACAGGGTCACTTTCCGGCAGCTTTGAGCGGGGACTGTTTCAACTCGCCAAACGCTCAACGATACGACAAGCGTTGCCGAATCAAGATACTCTTCGACTGGGCCCTGTAACTCAAGGCAACCTAGATAACTAGCGAAACCCAATCTCTTCAAATTTACATCGACGTAGACGGGATCTTATCAATTTGACAAAGCTCTATGCTCTGAGCTTCCATCGTCGCTTATCATGGCTCTTAGAATCTTATCTGACGCTCAAGTCAAGTCCCTCCTCGTCAAGACAGGAGCGGGCGACTTGCCTCGCTTTTTCAACGCGCTAGGCAGCGCGTTTAAGGATTATTCCATTGGCGAAGAACGCAAGTACCAATGCCATCGGCAAAGCGTCGCCCGACCGGATGGTCCGACCATGTTATTCATGCCTTCCACCCTGCCCGACTCCTCATCTGTTAAGGTTGTCGGCGTACCACCGCCGAAAACATCCTCGAAGCCCATCAGTGGAGTTCTCGTCGTCCTTGATGAGGACGGCAAGGCCAAAGGCGTTATCAACGCCGCTGAGATTACCGCTTTCAGGACCTCCTTAGGCTCTATCATGCCCTACCGGTACCGCCGAAACACGGAGCACATTGTTGTTTTTGGTGCTGGTAAGCAGGCCTTGTGGCATCTGCGTCTGGCATTGGTGCTCAGGGGCGATGGCATTCGCACTGTTACTATTGTCAACCGTACGACACCGCGCGCCGAAAGTCTCGTCAAGCGTCTTCGGGAAATGGACACGGAAGCTGGCTCCCAGACAGCATCCAAGATCGAATTTTCCATCATCGACGATGCGAGCGCAAAAGACCGTCTGAAGCCTGCGGTGCAGCAGGCCGATGTGATCTTCTGTACCACACCCTCAACGGAGCCAGTGTTTCCCGCCGAATGGCTCACTTCTGGGGACGCTCCGCAAAAGAATCGTTTCATCTCCGCCATTGGCTCGTACAAACTTGATATGCAAGAGATTGACTCTGAGCTTCTGCGCGCGGTGTACACAGGCAGCAATGCCAGTCTCGCATCGGGAGCTTACCATCCAGATAAGGCACAGGCTTCATCTGGACGTGGAGTGATTTTGCTTGACAGCAGAGAGGCATGCGCTGTGGAGGCCGGCGAGGTGATCAAGGCGGAGGTTCCTGAGAGCAGTCAGCTCGAGCTCGGCGAAGTTATCCACACGCAAGAAAAGGGTGAGGCGGCGGCCAAGGAGGCGCTTGAGTCATGGCTGAAGGAGGGATTTGTTATCTACAAGAGTGTTGGAATGGGTATCATGGACTTGTCAGTCAGCAAGGCACTTCTGGAACTGGCTAGTTCAGCCGGCTTGGGCTCTCAAGTGGATGAATTCTAAGAACTTGAATCAAAAACATCTCAGCTATATGGAAAGCCATGGCCTGGCTTGTGAAATCGCTACCCTCATCGCTCTTTACGGACGAGACAAAGGACACCCGGATCGGCGAGCACTTTCCCTAATATCTAGAATACATTAGCGTTTTGTCCCATAACTGAAAAGCATCAGGAGCTAAGAGGTACTTTAGAACAGAATTTCCGTGTCAGGCTCAGAACATAGATAAGGCATTACTTGTTACATTCAATTGCTAGGCTGCCGAATTCCAAGCCTTGCAAAGGTCTGCGGTTGCAAGCCCTAGCGAACCTGACAGACCGTCTTTTATCCTGAAATTAGCACTAGCTTGCACTATCCTATCCAACGGCCCTTGTTCAGTCGACAGTGCCTTACTGGCACCTATGAACTTGAGATAGGTAGAAAGTCACTCATGATTTTTGAGGAATAGTTGAGAAATAGCATAGTAAGATGTCTAGCTATATTATAGTGTCTAGCTATATTATAGTATCTAGCTATATTGTAGTGTTTAGCTATATTATAGTGCCTAGCTATATTGTAGTGTCTAGCTATATTATAGTGCTTAGCTATATTGTAGTGTCTAGCTATATTGTAGTCACTGGAAACCGTCTAGTGAATTCGCCTAGGTGAGTTCACTTAGCTCTAATCGACTGTATCATATGTGATGCTTTTATGACTGCTAAATGCAGGGCAACCTACCTATACGTATAGAGTGGAGGAACCAGAAACGCTAAGTAGGGCAATCTAATCACAAAGCCAGACAATGATAGTTATGTGATGAACTTTATTGATCGTTTATGAATATATCAATTGTATGCCAGAAGGCACTTGTTTCGATTGTCAGTTTATAATGTCCCCCAGGACCGGCGAGTTGAGGGTTAGCGTACCACAATTGCTCTAGCAGCAGTAACCGCCTTCGCAAAGAGCGTATCCGTATTGCTGGCATTGAGCGTCATCTTCGCAGGAGATGCCATCGCCGGGGCACTGGCGCTTGTCCAGCTCGGGAGCTGCAAGAGCAAGGCTTGAGAAGGCAAGAATGAGGAGCTGGTGAACCTTCATGGTGACTACTTTTGATGTTCGGTAAAAACGACAGTTGGATATAGATTAATGCTTAAGGAAATTTGACGGAGCCTTTTGATGTCTGATGATTTGCTCATAGTAGTTCTCCCCTAGAAATTAAGTCTAAGGGGAAGACGAGCATATTTATAGGAAGTAAAATACGATAGCAGCAACATATGTCTTGTTGGCCTCGGAGCCGCACACTGTACGTCTTCCTCGGCGGTCCGCACCGATAAACACCGACTCGATTCCGTTTCATGTAATAGATGGACAGCCGGAGGATTAATACTAAGGTATGTACTAGGCTTTTTATATACTAGTTTCTCCGGGCAGGACAGTGCTGATCCTTTGACGGGTCACACTTCCAATGACTAGAGAAGGATTTTATCGACTAATTAGTACACTAAACAACACCATGTTATGCCAACTTTATCCTCCAAAGAGACCAAGACAGGAGTTCAAGATCATATATGTGCTGCATTTATGTGTACTTTCGTGCTCAGAATTGAGCGTTGCTATTTGCAAAGGAGAAAGAGAACAGAGAAAAACCAATGCCGTCTCTCTGCATGGCATTTTGTGATGAAAGATTACTGGTTAGCTAATAACGTAAAGGATGTGGTGCAAAGCTGCAATCATTAAGTTTGAACTTATAATGCATCCGCCCTCGCCGCGCGCTAAGCTTGCATTACTGCTTCCTTGGCTTGGTAAGTTAAGACGATTAAAGTAGGTAAACGTGGCTCTGCTGTTTCCGCGCCGCATTATCTGCTAAAGTGCCGGGCATCCCCGGCAGCGGGCCATCTGCAATACCCTGCATAAGGAGGGGGAGGAATATGGATCGGAGTGTCGGCTTCATAACTCGTACCAAACCATTCGCTCCCTTGCTTGTGAAATAGATTCGATTAGCTCCGAATTTCGAATACGAGGACACTTACACTGAGCTGTGCGAATAACTGACTATCTGCAGTATATACGAATGTATATGCTGCAAAATCTATAAATACCCCGGTGAAACCTCCCACTCGATGATCAATACCTAAATCTATCATTCATCTCGATTATCAAACTCCAATTCCCTACTCCTTATCTTAAAGGAAGTCCAACAACATAACTCAACAACAAAAAGAAACCCAACATTCAATATGTTCAAGTCTGTCCTCGCTGTCACCGTCTCCCTTGTCCTGGCCGTCACGCCGGCACTGGCGTGCACTCCTGGCCATCACTATTGCTACGAAAATGTGGTCTACGTCTATGATGAAAATTGCGGTGGTGTAGTTTCGGATATTTGTGACGTGGGCTCGACTTGCAAAGAGGGAGCCACCGAGGGAACTGCCTTCTGTGCTTAGTGGAAGAGGCGGGTATTCAAAGCAAAAAGGGATAAGGATACGGTGAAGGAGTAATGAAATCAGATTTCTATAAGTATCAGCGCTAGGGAATTGCTATGGTAACAGGAGTATACCCTGCGGGTTTCAATACAAGTGATCCTTCTATAAATTCTATCTTGGGAACTATTAGATCCTACCTGCTTCATCGAAACACCTTCATGGATACCAAACACGCTACATTGGTCGAGACTGTTGACTAACTCGTCTAAATAGGATAAGGTAGAAGCCCTTGATAAATGATATATTGGTATTGTGTATGTCTAATCACTTATTCAACTATCACAACCTCGTTACTTTCGTTGTGTCGAACCGCTACATCATTGTTGAAAGTCACAACGCATGTAACTTTCCCGACATTCCGGAGTTCGCCCCAGTTAGCGATGCTCCGCTCATACATTTATCTGTGGGGTAGCATGCAGGGGTCGCACTCAGGAGAAGCTGTGCAGCTTGAACTCAAAAATCAAACGCAGGCACCTACGTTTTACGGAGGGCGAAACAAGAAATTGAATTTTAGGCGGACGTCCGTCCGGGTTATTTGAGTATCATCATAGTTTATAGTGCTGAAACCACTTTAGTAACTAACACATTATATCCTCACGTTGTGATTTGAAAGCATCGTATCCATTCTATGGTATGTCGCATGGTATAGAACTTGTAGGCTACTCCGACAGCCAGCCGTAGTCTCGAGGGCTTTTCATCCAATCTAGTCTAATACAGTTGCTAGTAGACATGTGGTTTACCAAATCCTTTGTGCGAGAACCATTTTGATTTGGAGAAGATATGATGTCAGCTTTGCGCTTTTCCTGGGATTTTTAACACCGACGGCAAGGAATGACCCTCCTCAGGTTTGTGGCACAGCATTAGCGGCACAGCTAACGCCCAAATTGATCACTATGCAACAAGCTCATGTACGTTTCATCAAATCTATGGAACCCTTGCCATATCTAAGCTCTGGTTGTACAAATGTTTATAAATACAAGAGGAGCTCTTACAATCTTTTTCTTCTATTCAGACTATTAATTCTCCTTTTCAAAATCTACCTTAAAAAGCAACAAACGTCTACTTGCCACTTCCCACTTAAATACGTCCTATTAAGTCGATAAAATGAAGCTATTCGCCGCATTCTTGGGTCTTTCCGCCCTTTTAACCACTGCTTACGCTGGCTGTATATGCTCCGAGATAGACTTCCCATCTGAAGTGACCGAGACGACTGAGAAATGCTGCGACTCGTTGGGAGGGGATCTTAAGGATCTCGGCAATGACGAGCACGAATGTCTCCTAAGCGACTGGGACGGCTACGGGACTTGCTGTGAGGAAGAGAATTCCGACACCATAGTTACATGCTGGTAATCCCTGCAGTGGGGAAGCATGAACGTTGGTAATTTCCATGGCGCCATTAGCAGATTTGACCAACTATCTGCCCAATTTACTTGTCACCATTTTACTGTACATATATACGCAATACCAAATTGACATTTGACAATATAGTATGATGATTTTTCTTATACTCTAGCTGCGTATTCTATACGTGAGAATTGGACGACATTGCAGGTTACTTTTTCTAGTTATAGTGTACCTAAATATTCCCAAGAGGTGACATTTCTCGTGCTGATCGACATAAGCGTATCAACTTCCATATTTCAACCGTCTGATCGACCAATAGTTTTCGCATACAAAGCCCCTTGTTGAGTTCGAACAACGCTACGACTCTTTTTCATCGATCTTGACACTTTGGGTGAGACAAATCGTTATAAATACACATAGTATTATTTTGACTAAAGGCAAGTTATGAAATAGTGTACAAACTACATTAACCGACTCGCATCTCTACTTAAGTTGTTATCACGTTTCTGTATTCCTGTTTGTTTCATCTTACTTTTCACTTTATGCGACTATTATCCTTCCGGTTTCTGTCGCTCCAAAATTTGACAGTATTGCACAGATTAAGAGCATTAATATTTCAATAGCAAGAGACAGATATTACGTTTCGTATTTAGCGATCATATAGCTGCTGTGAGTTGCTGCTCCTCGTCATACAATAGTTCATGACTGTCTGGAAAATACGATCTATGTATGACACTTTAATACCACGTAAATCTTCTAAATGATTGTATGCCCATTCGTAGAAGCGAACAGTTCTCCCAATAGCTATTGCTCCCCACTTTTCATGATTCCCAGTGATTGATGACAGGTTTTGGTGTAATTCCGGTGAACACATTGTGCACAAAGTCATCCCAGATCTAAGGGGAAGCACCCTCGGGCTGGCCGGGAATAAGGCGCTCTTCAATTAACCTCGATAGATACAGAACTAGTTCAAGGTACTATCTAGATGGTATATTTTGGATGCGTTGGCTTCGTGGTATAGATGGAGTGGAGGAACTTGCGGAGCAGCTTACAGTTCCCTAATGTGCCCTTGGGCTGACCGTATGAGCGACATTCGAAGCACCGCGTGTATGGGCGAAATTCTTGGGTCCTTAAAGCAAACAAGCACTGAATTAAATGATCTCTTGATTTATCCATATTAATCTGTGGCACCTGATGGTTGGTTTCTGTTAAGGATAGTTTAAGTTCCACCGGTTGGGGGGGAAGACATGTAGCAACACCAACAGCGGTCTTCTGCGACACTCAAAGCGGCATCCGGGCTCTTTGCTATCCAGAGTCAGCTACTAAGCTACATTGTGATTTTGAGAATGAATTGAAGGTTTCTCTGTGAATAGTATATATTCTTTCTCCAATGATAAGCTTGGGTGTCTCCGGAAAACAGATCACGACCATGCTATTTTCTGGCCTCCTCCTCACTCATCGCCCTGCTAATCTCCGAAGATAGCGCTTGGTCCCAACCTTTCAGGTTCAGTTGCTCAGCCGCACGCCGCGACTTAACGCGGGCATTAGTTCCGAAAAACACGTACCCTCCCGGCAGCATTTTAAACTCCTCCTCCGACGTTAGCTGCTGCAGGGTGGTTGAGGAAATATGACCGCGTTTGAGAGCCTCATTAGCTACGAGCTCTGAGACTTCACCAAAGGACTGCGTATGTGGTTAACTCTACTATGCTGATGGTTTGGGTTGTCAAAATCCTTACCACTTCCTGTGCGCTTGGGAAATACAGGCCATTCTCGCCCCAGAGGTTGGAATCGGCGCTTCCGTTGGCGCCTGCGTCCGCAAGCCCAGAAAACACCTTCGCAATGTCACGAACGTGTACGCTTGGCCAGCGGCTCAGACCCTTGCCAACCTGAACAGCTTGGCCTCTAGTTAAAGCAAGTCGGCATAAGGCTGGGATTTGGATGCTGGTTTTGTTGACCGGACCTTCGCCGTGGCCGTAAACAATGGGCGGGAAAACTATGGATGTTCTGATTGTTGGGTAGCTCTCGGCGACGACATCAAGTATATAATTATCCACCGCTCGGAATGAATGGGCCTTAATCAGCGAGCGAATCTGAGAAACACCAGCCACATCGTCAAAGATAGTGTCCGAGGGCGACCCCGGCTGGAATGAGCTGGAAGATAGCTCTTCTGCAGCCAAGAGGCTTGCACCGGAGACCTGGACCCAGTATGCTTTCGCGGTAGCATGTTTAGCTTTTTGGCAAACACATGAAGAGTGTTATAACAGGAGGGCAGTTTGAAGTACTGGAAATGCCACGTACATGGGGATTGGCGCTTCAGCAAGCCCTTATGAATTGCGCGGACGCTGTCCATGTGTTTGTTCGATGCCACATCTTGGTAAACTGTCAACATGATACTTCATTTCACACGGCTTCCAACGAGAAGACGTACTGAGAACAATCGTAGCCTTCGCAGCTTCTTCTTCCACGAGTGCGGTATCATCAAGACTGCCAATAACAACTTGGACCTTGGGATAAGCTTCCCTAACTCGTTCCGCCGATTTGGAATCGCGAACGAGTGCTCTGATGGTAGAGTACTCGCGAGGTTGTTTGGTAACCTCCTCAAGAACTTGGCCTCCAATGAAGCCAGTGGCACCGGTGCTTTGCTCTAGATGTTAGGAACGGACAAAGGGCGAACGATGAGCTGAATCAGCAAACACTCACATGAATACAGACGCCATTATAATAGTAAACTGAGCTTAGGGGATGAGTCTAGAATAATTTACCAAGGGTTTTCTCGGGGGCTCCCTTTTCTCGTACCTTTCTGCTATTGAACGGAGTAACGTCGACTTAAATATCCAATCAAGCGAGCGAACGGCATGGCTTTCTAGAAGAGGCATACTTCCTTTGTAATCCACAGACTTGTCATCAATTGCGTGCATGAAAAAGCCTAAGGCACCCATTAGAATTGACAATCGAGCCAATAACATGCGGCGCAACAGTTGACAACGATGTGTCTTGTATTTGCTGGAACGGAAATGGAAGTTTTCCGCGAGCTGGAAGGTGGAGAAAGCGGGGGAGTTCAGACTCTGGAAACCATCATCAATTGGTGATGCCCCCTTGATCTCCGATTACGGGGTGATAACCTCTCTACAAGAGCACCGCCCTAGCTCGGGTCTCACCCTCTCTTTCAAAATCAAATCACATAATCAGAATAGTGATAGAGTAAACGAGGAGAGAAGCTAGGCACACTAACACCTTGATCTTGGCAGTCGATGAGTCTTGTGTAGAGGGGGTTAGCTGTCTTATTCAACTTATCGCTCATCTATCCCTAACTCTACTGTTTTCTCTCTAGCCTCCCGTTTCATGTAAGCAAATCGCCGTTCCGCCCCTGCTATTGAATCTTCCATGTCCAAGCACACCTTATAGTACACCCTGATTGGACTTTAAAATACCCAAATGTCGCCCTCTCAAAGCAGAAACCGTAAACTTATACCGGCTCGTAGATTTCGCTTTATAGACCCTAAATAGGGAATCACCACCTGGGGCCTACAAGGGCCTACAGGGAATATTTAGGTGCAGATGGCGTAGGTGACGTGATCGTATTGCCAACAGGTATTACCCGTGAAAGAACACTATAACACAGTAAGCATCTGTTGTGAGATTTTTATTATTCATTGTAGACTTACTTGATCTACGGTTTGACATGATTGGTCATATCTACCGGGAACTTTGCAGATGTCGCTCCTCTGATAGTGGTTACCGCTAACCCTATGACTTCGTTGTGAACAGGTCTGCGAGGCAGTTAGAAACTTTGGCCTTTTCAGAAAAAGGGAGTATAATACATACACCTTCAATATTCCTCTTTTCCTGTGTGGGTGAGGCCATAGCCCCGGTCATGCACATGGCAGCGACGATAAAAGTATAAAGTTGCATGGTGTAAAGTTTATCGAGGTGAAGGTAAAGTTGTTAAAGAGATGTAGTGCTTGAGATGAGGATGATAGAAAGGGAAAGATATCTTTAGGAAGGGAAGTCGTGTCCTTCTTATAGGCTTTATCCACACCCTGTTCACCAGTCTTGTGTCTGGTAGCCTTAGGTACGCAACTCCTTTCCTGTACGAGATGCTAGGCTTCTACAATGTTAGCGAAATTAAGATGAGTCATGCCATTGAGTCGCTTCCGCCTTCTGATGAACCAGACTTGATAATTCACTAGGTATATCCCATCTTGTGTCAAATGTAAGGATATGAAATTTTTTTCAAGGACCATATTTTGATCCCACAGGATGCGATACCGCTAAGCAGTCCATGCATAGGATTTCGTACCACCGCTAGATCTGAAATCCCACACTGTCTCAATCATAATGATCTCCAGTCTTCAGGGGTGGATATCAATTTACAAAATGCAATATGGCTCAGGTGATCCTCCAAGGGACCTCAGGCTACATCCGAATCCTTTGGATTAAGGGTATAAGGAATTTGCAGATCTTAGGAAACAATGTAGTTTCAAGCATTACCTTGGAAGAAAAGCAGGGATAATCCACAGGCCTATAAAAGTGGCGATATGTCTCCCCACCGCCATTCTTCTCTCTTGGAACTTTCATATATCTCTTACTCACACTAACCTGGCCTTGTTAATCTCCCCGCAGAACACAGGCCTATCACGCTAGGATGAGGTTTAGGTCTTTAAATCTGGTTCTCTAGTTAGTCTATTGTTGAACTCTGCAGCGTGACATGATATAATCATCTGGCCTCGTGGAAATTTTGTCTACTGATAAGGAGATAACATAAGGGTTCAAAATAGTAGAAGGTTCTCCCGAATGACCAGGGATGCTTTGGAGCCAGGATTTGCTCCTGTAAAACCACGGCAAGTCTCTTAGTGAGCGAGTGGATAAAAAAATTTATGATGCATTATGCTTCGACAATATCGAAAAACCCTTAACCACTTGGCGTGTCAAACCTGCATTGAAGTGGTAAAATAAGGATTCATACCCCTAATGAACAGGGGTTGCGACATCGGTTTACCGGCCCCAACCGGGCAGGTCGGCAAGACCGGTGGAGAGGCCCTAGCTTTGACCCTTGTTTGTGGTGCATGGGCACGCGAAAGATATCCTTCGCAAAACGGTGGTCCCTCGAGATATCCCAGAAAGTTATGATTCAGAGTTCTTAACCCTAGATCCTGTACCAAAACCCTCGAACCAAGCACTAGGCTCCATCCTTTTCCTCTATTCATCGCGCACGGACGTTCGAAGGAAAATGATATCTCACTGTCTAGGAAACGATCGTCCTTCCAAATATGCCAGAACGCGATGATTCAGAGTTCTTGGCCCTAGATCCCGTACTAGAAAGGTTGACTCCAGGCAGCAATAAATTTGAGAAGTAAAGGATTGTAGCCCATAGATACACAGTGTATGTACCAGTGAGTCTCGAATCATGCTGGATCCTCTCAGGACTCTGCTGGAACCGATAAGCCTTCGAATGTAGTTTGTTTCAAATCATGATTTTGGTCTACAATCCTTCTTCCCAGCCATGCTTCAAGCCTCGCTTTGTGATCAGCAAAGCAAATTTTGCAAGTCTCACAGGGGTGAAAGAGTTTTTATGAGAAAAATCCACAACATGACTTCTATAAGAGGAGGCCCAGGTCGTCTGCTAAGCTCGTTTTCTTTCCAATTCAACAAGCAGCCACTTTTACAAGCAATCTGCAATCCAATAACACACTCACTTTTACTTTGATTCCAACCCTCAACCTTGAACTTTTAAAAAATGCACGCTTCATTGCTCACTATTCTTTCGGCCGTGGCTGCCGTCAACGCCTTCACTATCCCCGAAGAGATGGGAGATGGTATTTTCTTGGCCCACGAAGGCTCAAACAAGGCCGAGCTTCTTGCGCCAATTGAGAAGCGCGACATTTCTACGACCGAGGCTTCAAGTGAAAAGAGAGACCTCCCCATTTCGGAGTACAACTGCTACAACGGCGAGGATTTGTTGGACGGTGTCAACTACGAACAAGCCAAGGCCCATCTCATCTCTGAATGTGAGAACTATGACATCCCTGGAGGATCCTCTATTGTCGCTCGTGTCGGCAGCGTGGCCGTTTATGGCTGCAGCTGGGGCGGTTCAAACCCTTGTGGCGAGGAGGAGATCACCGAGGTCATGTCTAAAATTAACGACGAATGTGGCAACCTTCAAGGTGGGGACGCTTGGATGCAGGATTGGGCCAAAATCTACGGCCGTGGCAGGGCTTGGGATGGCTTTTGCGAGAACGCTTAATTTTGCACTCTAGCCTTCATATTGCATGACTGGCCACGACACGTGCTCCTAAGGCTCAGCAAAGGTGGAAGTCATTGGCTAGAGACGCGAAGTACAAGTAGTTCACTCTTGGTGGGACATCGTCAGATCGACATCGTTAGAAGTAGGACATACACCGTTTTTCTTAATGTTTCGAAGTTTAGGATGTATAAAATTACTTGTTTTCCATTGATCTACGAGCTGTTTTTGTAATTCAACCCTAATCTATTTCGATATTCTTCCACAGAAATACGTTATAACGAGGGCTGTTTTCGATCGATAGTTTTTTTCTAAAATACATTTCTCTTTTCAGGAACTGCAATCTTTGTAATCTTCATCCCTTTGAGCCTGGTAGTACTTTAAGTATGTACCATCCTATAAACGCTCATCATTGGAAGAAAAAAAAAGAGAGAGAGAGAACGACGTATGATCAATAGGACTTATTGTGGTAACTATGGACTCATCTCCAGGTAGCCTGAATGCATAATCCTTTCTTACTATTAAACTTTTGCTCATTAGTCTGTTTCCCTGTTCACGAAATCTTAGAGTCTTATCGAACTCAAAGGGATATGCTTTTTTTTACGATCCATCACGGGTTTTCTAACGAAACCCACAACTTGATTTTCTTTAATACTTTTCATAGTAATTTGTACAACGCGACTCACAGGGGTATTAGGAATGCCTAAAGTAGTGTTACATTGATCATCGCTCAATAATAGCTGACGAACTCAGCAATCGAGGAATATTTAAACTCTATAGTTCGGTGGCCGCCCCGTTCTATCCATTAAATAGACAACAACTCAGAAAGTAATCATCATAGGGTAGTGAGCCAATTTTTCCTAACAGTGTGCTGCTATTCCTTCGGAAAGGTCTACATCCGGTCAGGGGTATCATGAAATATCTGACAGATCTAGTTGTGATATGCGGGCTGCCGGCATGTTCCGTGCGTAACTAATTTTCGGCAGTTGAAGGATTCGAGTCTCAAAGAAGGATAATTCGAAGGAATGGAGGCCGGGGGCCGATCACTTTTGTTCATAGCCCGTAAAATTGTTTTCACCTAATTTTGTTGGATTGTAGGAGCTGGGGTGGCGTTGGACCCTTACCGCATGGACCAACTGCCCGGTTACCCTGTCCTAGCTCGAAACCGATTATATAGTTCAGGGTCAACGCTAGGATGATAGGATCTATTTCTTCAAATCCTATCAGGTAGCAACAGGTGCTGTGGACCTCCATGACGATAGCTAAGGTCATGGCACTTGAGAACAATGCTTCTTAAGGACGCTAAAGCAGGGATTTATCGCACCTTGACCTGACAAAATTTCTTACTAGCGTATCAATTAAGAAGAATCCTAGTTCACCCCCTGCTGGCACTGTAAAAATTTCGGGAACATGTACTTCTTCCTCGAAGAAACAAGCGAAGGATGCAATTACAAGAGCGTGAAGATCGGCAGATGACGCCGGCAACCGGGAGTAGATAGATGCTGGCTCGAACAGCATGGCGGACAAGCATTGCTAACGTATACTCATCGTTGGTCTGGTTTCTCTCTCTCCCTCTACTTTTCTCTCCCCCTACTTTTCTCTGTTTCTCTTTCTTTTTTTTGTCTTTTACAACCAAGCCTTGACACCTAGTCAAGCTCTACGATAGCCACTGCTTCTTCAATTGGTGACTTTCAGAAAACTTTAGTTTCAATACTCTTCCTCATATTTGGCAAGATGCTTTTCAAACAATCGTTAGCTTTGCTGGCTATGAGCCCGTCGTTGACATGGGCACAACCACGAGCCCTACAGTTGCGCTCGGCTGCCACAAGTCTTCACGAACCAAAAGCCACCACCGAAGCTCTAAGCATTGTACCTCTGGAAAAGCCTACCTTGGAAGAAAGACAAGTGCCAGACCTCTGCCAAATTGTCCAAACGGCCATACAATTGGTTGGTGCTGCCCCTGAAGAATACAAAGGGGAGGCCATCGCAACTACAACTGGCTCTCTTGGCATCGGCTTCAGTGCTTACTTCACTTGCCGAGCTATGAATGGCCAGAACTGCGGAGATGTGGCTGCAGCAATTGGCTCGGGCATCGCAACCATTGGAATTGGCGTTTCTATCAGCCTTAACATGCCCATCAAAGGCACTGAGAAGGTGGATGACAAGGCCAAACGCAATGATGAAGTTCTCGCCCAAGCCTACGGCGATCGCCTTCGGTCCCTAGGACATAAGTTCCATTCTTTGGAAATCATCGCTGATTCACAAGACACACCACGAGATTTGTCTGAAAGCGGATCCGCAGTGGACGGAATGGCTGGCATAAAGATTCGAGGCCTTCAACATGATGAGAATCCACGTCATGTTACTGATCATGACATCAATTTCAAGAACGGCACAGCCATGTCCAGAGTTACTTCATCCGCTACTGATAGGAGTAAACGGGAAAATGGCGATGCCTTCAAGATGAGTTACGATTTCCATCAGATAGAATCTGTCTTTCCGGCAGATGAAGAAGGAATCAAGGCATTGGCAGATAGCGCTGCCGCTGACTGGCAAAAGAGAGCTGATGAGGATTACTCAATGGGGGAGTATTTTGCCGACTTGAGCTTTGGAGGACACTATAAGATGGCTATGCATATTACTCCTGAGACAGGAAGTAATTGGTCTACCGAATGGGAGGATCCTAAGCAGTGTGGCACAATCTGATTCACATCAATGATAGCACGCACTCATGCATCTTTAGACTGGGCACTTTGCCTTTCACATTCGGGCTGAGTCGCAAAAACACGCGCAATTTACATAATAGTTTTTTGAGGTAGCCCATGTCAAGACGAAGTGATCGCACCCATCTAGCATCATAGTATAGAAGCGGTGTCTCAGTCATCGCTTTCCACAGCAACGAATCTACGTGGCTTAAAAGGACAAATAGGAAGGCTTCTACACTCAACTTCTGTCACTACTAAATTTTTCCTACAAGTAATATGACATAGACGCATTCGATGTCATGCAATCATAGCAAGAAGTTATTCAACAGGCTATAGTACAAAAAACTTCGCTCAGCCCCTTCAAAGCCTGTTTATGCCATCGTCGATGTTCTAAAAGCATACATTGGTACCCTCTTGAATATAACAGCGATTGTTATCACTGGTGCACTGCAAGCTTCCTTTAGTACAAGAAGAGACAAGAGAAAGCATAATCGTAGCGGGATATCTTACCGGAGAGAAGCCTGAGCAGATAAATTCCGCCTCATCGGCCACCATACAGAGGCCATAAGATTTGTCGTCGCCCTGGCTGCATGTCTAAAGTCTGGTTAATGACCTTCGAAGATTACGCAGTAAATGAATCTTACTCCGTCTTCACGCTTCTTGAGATGATATGGTGAATTCGGAGCTGCTAGTGCTCCGTGAACCGAGGTCGCTATAATAAGAAGCTGGATACATAGATGGCGCATCGTGAGTTGCTGTTGCTGTTGCTGGTGTGCGGAGTAGTATAAATTGACTGAAAAGATTAATGTATGGAACTCCGTAACTTTCGAGGAGCTTTCTAGGGGGTGGATGACTTTTCTAAGCGTCGGAAACCGCCTGGAGCAATGCAGGATGTTTGATATGCGCCCTGGGTTAATTTCATGGATCCTATTTCGCACGTACCACCTAGTATTCTGGATCAATGATAGGTCTAAGCTAGTACTCTATACCGACCTAGTTACTTTTAAAATCCTTGCAACACAGTACCTAACAGGGCATACTATACCAAAAAGTTTCGAAGAATTTATCCTGTGGAGATTATGTTCAACCTAGTCTGCCTGCTTGCTCATAAGCCCTGGTCGAAGGATTACAAATCGGGGAAGTCCCTGCTTGTGAACCCTGGCGAGGCCTTAAGGATCCACAAACCCGGGGAGTCCCTGTTTACATTTGAGAGCTGCCGATCCCCGAATCCTACATAGACTTTTCCACCATGGCTATCGAGCTAATCAAATTTATACTTCTCGTGTGGCAATGCACCCCATGTCTGTTGTATTCTTCCCTTACCCTCTTCTAATCACCCACCAAGATACCGCGCTGAGACAGTGTGACCTACTACTAGTTTCACCTACCATTAAACCTCCTCTTCCAACGCCAACCTCTTTAATTTCCGTTGCTCGTGCTGCCCTAATCATGTCGGCACTACATTATTTACTATGTGGACTTATCATCGGAGGAACACACTGGATCCTAATGTATAACCTGGCGGTCAGAAATCTTGGGGTAAGCTTTTCGTCGGAGCGCTGGGCTTTTGTACTACCGGGAAGTGCATCCCTTGCTGTAGGGGCAGCCAGTTTGATGTGGCTCTTTGATCGTTGGCGACAGCTTATGTAGAAAAGGCCTTCTTTATGGTTATGGTGTCTAATTCCTCATTCATGTACAAATCCTGACTTTGGAAATCTTGATTATGGACGTTTTGGATCTTCGGTACCGGACCTTGGAAGTAAACACATACTAGAAAGGACTTTTCACACTCTGTAGCTCATGAGGAAATTGAACTAGAGTGAATGTGTTTGATCTTATCGTTCGTTTCGTCGTCGTTTCGTCGTCATCCATTTGCTTTGATTTTGCACAAAGTGGTTGCCTAAGACGGTTTGCCCCTGTCAAATCACTGAACGCGAATGCAAACGCGTAAGATTCAACTCACGTTGAAACACCCCTGCACACCCAAAAGCTACGCTGACAACCGCCGTAATATTTTAATTCCTGCTACAAGTCTACCAAAAAATGCAGCTCCCCGGTGCACTTGGCTCTCTCCTGAAGCGGGACTCTAAGTACTACGCATCGAATCACTTTTGAAATATGGCATCGCTGAAGATTCTTATTGTGGGAGGTGGTTGCGCCGGCCCAGCACTGGCTTTCTGGTTATCGAAATGCGGACATCGCGTCGTCGTCGTCGAGAGGTCCCCAGCTCTACGGGATGGCGGCGCGCAGATTGATCTCCGCTCGCAGGGGATTGAAGCTGTACGGCGAATGGGTTTGCTTGAGACGATAAGAGCCAAACTTGTTGATGAAGCTGGAACAGCCATAGTGGACGCAAATGAAAAGACCCAGGCGGTGATGATGGCCAACAAATCTGGGCAAGGAGCGCAGGGGCTGACGTCGGAGTATGAGATTATGCGCGGCGATCTTGTGAAGATATTGTATGAGGCGACCAAGAATAAGGTCGAATACCGCTTTGGCAAGACGGTGGAAATGATTCAGCAGGACGATCAGCAAGTCACTGCGCACTTCTCAGATGGCAAAATCGAGTCGTTCGACATACTGGTTGGAGCTGACGGGCAGAGCTCAAGAACTCGCAGATCTGTCGTGCCGCAGACAAGTGGAGATCCATACCTGAAGCTCGGCGTGCAGATGGCGTACTGGATTGTCCCAAGGGAAGAAGGCGATAGCAATATCTGCAAGATGTACTTCAGCCCCGGCGGCCGAATGATTACTCGCAGAACGCACAGCGCCACGGAGACTCAGGCCTCCTTTGTCATCAAAGAAGACTACCCTGATCTTACCCATGCCACCCGACAGAAGCAGGAAGAGTTTTGGGAGAAGAGGTTCCATGACGCTGGATGGCAGGCTGCAAGATTCATCGAAGGCATGAAGAATGCCGAGAATTTCTTTTGCCACGAGGCCTTGCAAGTAAGGATAGACTCTTGGTCCAAGGGACGTATCGTTTTAATCGGTGATGCTGCTTATTGTCCCTCTCCCTTCAGCGGCATGGGCACAACTGGGAGCTTCTGTGGAGCGTATGTTCTCGCAGGCGAGATCAGCCGGCACAGTTTCGACGTCTCCAAAGCTTTTGCTGAGTACGAGAGGAAAATGCGACCTCTTGTTGACGAGATCCAGAGCATAAGCCCCCGTTTCATCCATCTGGCCATCCCTAACACGAGACTTGGCATATTGTTCGGACAATGGCTCCTCTGGCTTGTCTGCCTTCTCCGTCTCCCTCAAATCCTCTCAAGAATATTGGGAGAGAGCCAGGGTGGATGGACGCTGCCAGAATATCCAGAAATGGAGGTAACGCAGTGAATTGGGTCTTCAGTTTCTTTTAAAAATGTGCAGAAGGCCAGATGTGAAACAAACGAAGATTCCAATGCACGAAGAAGGTTGAGAGTTTGATTGTCACATTATTCTTGTACATAAATTTTATCTACAGTCGTTTTTATTGACGCACCTCCAGCGTCTTTTGTCTTGCTATTAGGAGGCCATCGTCGACGCATTCGCACCAGCGGCAGAGCCAGTTCTCCAGACTTGAGCGGTCTGACCTTCCCAGCCCAACCAAAATACCACAGTCGTATGGAGTAATGATCTCGAAGGAGGGCACAGAGAAAATCACAAGAGAAAATGAGTGAAGAGATACTGATCCTCAGTGATTTGCATGCATCGCCCAGGAAGTCAGGTGATGACATAGAACGAGAAGCAGTCGTATACGGCCAACAGTCCACGAGCCTCCTCCATACCGAGCCTGTGCATGTAGAGAGTAGCTCTGTCAAAGTCGGAGCATCAAGAGGCAGTCGAGCAGAAGAGCTCTTTAATGCGAATGAGCTCCTCAGCAAAGCTGCCTAGCTTCTCCCCGAGCTCTCTTTTCTCCTTGCTCAATTGAGCAACTTCCTTCTCCAGAGCAATCTGCGCCTCGACTTGCTTCTTTGTTTCACCCCCACTGTTCTCGAGGAGCGCGGACTTCCAGACCTCGATCTCTCTATCCTTGTCCTTGATCAAGTTCTCCAGCTCTGTGATGCGGCTCATATTGGCGTTATTTTCG
Organism: Waltergamsia citrina; assembly: GCA_022814615.1. Lineage (NCBI taxonomy): Eukaryota > Fungi > Ascomycota > Sordariomycetes > Hypocreales > Bionectriaceae > Waltergamsia > Waltergamsia citrina. The sequence continues at coordinate 80,674 of JAKLNE010000056.1, read as the reverse complement.
CAGGGAGCCTTGGAGAATTCAATCAAATCCTCCGAGACTGCGCTCTCCCTGGTCTGTGATTCTTCGCGAGGAGTGGCTTGTGGTGCTGCTTGGCGTTTGGCAGGCCTTTCAGGTTCAAAGTTGGCTGGTCTTTTCAAAGTTGACGTGACTTGATCCGTTGCAGGAGTATTCTTGTGTTGTGAGCGTGCTTGAGCACGGAAACGAGGATATGCATCTATGCGACTGCCAAGACCAATCTCGTAGAGGAAATGAAGGAACTCAGCCTCATTCCTATTCTCATACATTGGGAAGATCGACCAAAGCTCTGGGACAAAGACCTGAGGAGAAGAAAAGTTGACGAGCTTGTGGAGAACATTTCGACTAACGATGTACTTGGCGAAGGACATGGGGTAGCAAGTGTTGAGGTCGTCTAATGACAGATTGGTTAGTCTTATAAGGCTAAGATAAGAAGACAAATGAGATGGTAATCTTGTACCTCGGGCATTGGGATCGAGAGAATCGAGAACAGTGAGAATAACGTCGAAACAGTTGAAATTCGAAGCTGGGTTTTGGTTCAGCATCGCGTTTAGAGCAGCACTGCTCCTTTGTGCCATCTCCATCTCGCTATCGCTCTTCAAATATCTCCCCACGATTCTTGCAAAGGTGGATTTCCATCGTTCGTAGTTTCTCGACGAGATGTCCGGCGTTGGATGCGTCGATTGTCTCGCTAGGGCCCGTTGAGCACGAGGTCGCGTAGGCGCTGCTGGGCTCCAACTCGAAGCCATGCTTAGAATACAGAATCCAATTGGTAGAGGAATTATATGATGAAGGGATTTGGTCTGAACACCGTCCAGGAAGAGGTTGGAAAGAAGTTGAAAGGAGGGTTTGAAAGTGGGAAAAAAAAAGCAAGTTTGCGTGATGGCTCTGGCGGGGCGCGTGATATCAGATAACAGCATGAGCAAACGGGAAGACCACGGGTGTCGACCAATTGCTCGTCAGTTGCCAAACGCGTCACGCCATGAGCACGTCACTAAATCTAGTTACAGTGTTGTGAGCGCGTAGAAGTGAGTTGAAGTTGAGCCGGCTGGCTGGATGCTACCTGTCACAGCTTTACTCCCCAACACCTTGCATTGGACGTGAGCTCTAGCGGTATCAAAATTCAGACTCAATTGTGCACATCATATCTTCGAAGAAATAATGATAATCGACAGCTTGTATTCTTACAGCGACGGACCCCAGAAAAGTAGTGCATCTGTCCATATAATCCAAACAAGACATGTCCCTGAGTCTAGACTCCCAATTATCATGTTCGTCCTGCTCTCATGTAACCATGTCCATCCAACTCATGTACAGCAATCAGAATTCTTACATGGACTTTTTTCCCATATAAACCATTACAATTACCATTAATCCATCCTTCAACTTTGTCCCGTTACCATGAAGGGACTGCGATCAAGAGGTCTAATCGCTGATGCAGACTGTTTCTCTGTCCGGGTCGCGTGTCACCTTGGCCAATTTGCGAGTGCGGAATGTTGCCCACAATCTCTCGACCTCTGGGTCTTGTTCTCCTTCAGCACTCTTCTGGACCTTATCCTGATACTTCTGTATCTGTTCGAAGTGTACTTTGGTAACGCCGAGAAATTTTGCCGAGTCTTTCTCGAAATGTGTGAGCTCTTGATTCATGACCCACGAGAAGTTGCCAGGGAAGGTTGGTTCATTAAACCACATGACAGGATATGATCGGCTGTTCATAAAGGGACCGCCGTCCTGGTATCCCTTTGCCCAGTCGTACTGGTCCGTCTCTTCGTCAAAGTCGTAACAGTGAGGCAAGGTTTCTGTTAGTCCGGTCCACTGAAGGGAATGACGGATGCCAACAGATTTTAGATCGTTAATGGGAAGTACAAGAACACCGAAGGGGTTGCGGTCCCAGTAACAAAGGTAAACATGCCCGGGCTGAGGATACGTGATCGGCTCGGTCCCACGTGTACGATGAACCGTCACGTACCCTGAAAACGGTCTTGTCAGGGAATTTCGAGGAACTGCTTCAGGCTCGGGTGGCTCGTGCTGAATTGTCGCTGCATCCCCTCGCGAGGCGCGCACAGCGTTGCTTTTCTCTGGGACTCCCCATGAGTTTCTAGCGACCCGATTGTTCTTTTCAGCTAACTCTTCTGTGCAATCGACGACCTCAACACCGAGAAAGTTAATGACGTCCTCGCTGTTTCCGATAAAACCAGCATGATCCTCCAAGCTCAGGTGGCGGCATGCCTTGAAGAGTGGCCGATCCTTGAATGTATCTTTGCCATGACTCTTAATGCTGCAAACGACAATGTACCAGTCTCCAGTTTGCTTGGGCCAGCGGACGATCTCGTGTTTTGTCTTTGCATTGCCATTCTGGTACACCTCTTCGAAAGTGATTTGTCTTGGCGATGATGAATCTTGCTTGCTGATGATTCGAGCTCGCTTGGAGGCTGCATTGCCTTGGTTTTGCGTGCTTCTGCGCTTTTTCTGCTTCTTTGCATCAGCAAATTCCCTTCCTTGACGATACAGATACTAACCGTTGTCGAGGTGTCAACGAGCTCGTTCTCGGAGCCTTCTATGGGTGTTAGAGCGTAGTCTGGGCGATGTCCAAGGCGAGATCTAAGACGAGATTGCCCATCAGCTGAACCAAAGCGCTCAGGACCCGTCTGTGGTCGCTGTTGCTGTTGCTGTTGCTGTTGCGGTTGAATTTGCTCTGGCTCCCTCTCAGGGCTGCCTTGCAAAGCTGTTCTCACACGCTCTTTGCCCACCACCTCGATGATTTCCAACACCAATTTCTGCAAGATCGTCTCTCGCTGCTCCTTGTAGACCTCCTCCTCATGATCTCCTGGCTGTTCCTCAGGCAATCGATTCTTGGCCAGAAGATCACTATACGTGTTCAGACGCTGCTGAGCGCGCTGGATTCGCTCGGACTCATCTGGAGCATTCGATGGAGTAGTGAAGTCTTGAAAAGCTTGGTTGAGACCAGCAGTGATCTCTTCCATGATCTGTTTGTGTACTTCGTGGGGCGATTTCAATGATTTGATTTCACAAACCGCCTTGGATGTGATCTCATGGAGAGTGATGATGGTTTTGGCTGAGTTGCCGAAAGGAGAAGAAGGAGAGGGGCTCTGGTTCTCCATGATGACTTCTGTTTCTTTCCGAGCAATGCTTCCACACAATCATAGCACATATCCAAGAAGATGGATAAACGAAAAAGAATGGTGAAAACGTAGAAGAAAAATGAGGCCAAAATTCTAGGCGAGTTGAGGCGAATAAGGGAATGAGGAAAGAGGGAAGAGGAAAGGCGCGTCGTCACGTGCGTTGGTGCCGGTGGTTCCTGCCAGTTGTGCTTGTGCCTGGAATCTGATAGAAACCTGAACTCATGATGAGAAATTTCAATATTAAAGTGAGTAAGGTAAGGTAGGGTGACATTGACACTCGGAAAAGAAAAAAGAAATATGACCTATTACTTGGCAGTGATAGCCAAAGCAAACGACATGCGATAGCCCCGCAGCCAATGAGCTTGAAAGTGGCAGACGCTGATGTGACATTGACTTTCCGACGTCAATTGGCATTTTTGGTGCGGGTGAATTAGTAATATTACTTTATTTCCAACTACTCATATCAGAAGTGAAGTGAATATTAATGTTGTTAAGACTCTAACATTAGACGCTCTTGATGCAGTCCGAGTCATCATCGCTGAAGGACGCTAAGATTCTATACGGTGTATTAGTCCATCTCCGATTTAATAAAATGGTAATGAACAGTTGTTAAAGAAGCAAGTCATTCTTGAAACGGATCATTCATGCTCATACTCATGCTTCTTGCGGATTCTGGGATCTTCAACATTACTTCAGGGTTGTAATAAGCTGTCCAATTTGTTGAGCGTTGAAATTGACGTTTTCGTCATGGCATAACAATTAAATATATCAAAGTCTAAAGTAGACGTTGAAATTCAACTAGGCTGACTGTATTGCTGAAAGCGGGAGGGCGGCCTCTTGTACCTCGTATTCTAATATTTGCGCTTCTTTAAGGTTTCGATAATTTTTGCTTCTCGCCGATGCGACATAACCACAATCAAAGAGACCCTATTCTTGCTTCCATCTGGAACTTGGTGATTGACAAACATCTATAAGTACAAGCACCATGACGATGGAACGTGATCGACAAACAACTCCAGGTTTCAAAGCAATGTGAACTTCTAAAAACGGAGTTAGTGTCCCTCATTGCACATCGAAATCTCACCCTTCCGTTTCACCCAGTTTGCTGACATTTTCCCTCATTGGGCCTAAAAACGCCACATCTGACACTTAGATCAGGGCACGACCGCCGACCCTTGAGGGGCACTTAGTAAATCCTGCATCCAAGGTCAACATCGACCGGCTCAAAGTGGGGCAAAGTGGCAGAATTATAGCATATGCCTTGCATATGCTAAGGAATACAGTATATTTAATAATCCTAACCCTAACCCTAATAAGAAAATATTCATACTCTCCCTAACCTTAACTCTAACTCTAGCCCTAATGTCTAACCCTAACCCGCCCTAAGCCCTAGGACCCTAACCCTAACCCTAACACTAGGCTGAATTATGCACTGTTTTCTTACTGTGATGCTCACCGCTTTTAGAAATCGGCTCAAGGTGCCCCACCTTGAGCCGGTCGATGTTGACCTTGGATGCAGGATTTACTTGCCGCCCACCCTTGAGCTAGCAAAGTGAAAATCGGGAAAGAAAAAGAAAAAGTCCCTGTCAGACTTTCATAAATCCCACCCAGGATCCCCCTCTACTGACTTTATCTTTCTTCTTGTCTTTTCTCTTCTTGTCAGGCCTCGTCGAGATTGATTCTATCGACGCCACCTTGACGCCGTTACACGACGCGGAATGCGCCGCCATTTTCAAGACAAACACGTCCAGTTCCTGCGTTTGCTGAGCTACTAAGTGGGCCCTGGCTTGTTTTTCTCGATTTTCGACGCCATCTTTGTTCTTTTTTGTCGCATCAATCGGCAACTTACCGACCGATTCATTCATTCATTCGTCCGTCGAATGAGCATGAGCCCGATATGAAGCTCGGCAAGAGCATCGTCGCCGTCACGGCGCCCAAGGCTCTCGAGCCTAAAAACCTCAATGCCTCTTATACGTGTTTGTAGCATTCATTGGCTCTCTCCGCGATCTAAGCAGCCATACTAATGATTGGCAGACTCGGTGCGCAATGTGGCCGCCACCATCGCCCAGGACACCATGTCGTACTACCAGGGAAACGTGTCGGATAACGCTGTGGTACACAAAATCCTTTACATCCTGCTCAATCGCTCAATCGCTGATAGTAAGGACAGGACATTGGCGACCTCCAAGACCCCTACTACTGGTGGGTAGGCGGCGCCCTCTGGGGCACTATGCTTGACTACTACTACTACACCCAAGACCCAACCTACAACGATGTTGTTATCGAAGCGCTGCTTGCCCCGGCTAATATGGGAGAGAATCGCGACTACGTCCCCAAGGAGCATGAGCTAGAGGAGGGCAACGACGATCTCTTCTTCTGGGGCTCAGCCGTCATCTCAGCCGCCGAGCGCAATTTCCCTCAACCGAATGAGCAGCTGCCTTCCTGGCTGGATCTCGGCGCCAACATCTTCAATGGCCTCGTCGACCGATGGAACACGACTCATTGCGGCGGCGGTCTTACCTGGCAGATTTATCCCGACAACCCGAATGGTATGAACTACAAGAACTCGGTCAGCAACGGCGGTTTCTTCCAGCTTGCAGCGCGACTGGCCCGCGCAACAGGAAACGACACGTACCTCGAATGGGCAGAGAAGCTATGGGACTGGACAACGAGCGTTGAAATGATCAGCGATGAGACATGGCATGTGTTTGATGGCGTGGGCGCTGAGAAGAACTGTACGGTTGTAAATTACAATTCGTACACCTACACGAGTGGGATTTACCTCTACGGCGCCGCTATTCTGGCTGATCATACAGGCGACGATAAATGGACAGACCGCACGAAAAATTTGCTCAAGGGCGCGGACTGGTTCTTTGGACCGTTTGATAACGCGACGAATATCATGCACGAAAGTCATTGTGAACATAAGGGACAGTGCACGGCCGATGCGTCAACGCACAAGGGTTTCCTGAGTCGATTCATGTGGTACACGGCGATCCTCATGCCCGACCTGAGAGAAGCCGTCGAGGAAAAGCTGATACCATCCGCTGAAGCCGCAGCCAAATCATGCTCTGGAGGCAGGAAGGATCGAGAATGCAGCTTGCGATGGTACGTTGGTGGTCACGATGGGAACACTGGACTAGGTCAGCAAATGTGCGCGTTGGAAACCATCCAGGGTCTGCTAAGTCTAGACCCTGAGCCGCCACTGAAAGGGTCCGACATCAAGGTCGTGAGAGAGAAGAAATGGAAACCATTGGAAATCGGCGACAAGGAAGAGATGGAAGAGGAAGAACCGACAACGACTAGCTCCGCAGGTCCGCAAGCGACCGATGATGACGAGGATGCTGCTGTCGCACTTCTGACGGGCACGAGCGGAATGAGTGCGATTGCTGTTGTTGCTGTCAATTTGCTTTTCTGGGCCATGTAAGACTGTTTGCTTTTAAAACGATATAGATAGACTTGGAGTTCTTTCGTATATAGACGCGGCACAAGGTACATACACTGTTGGAATTCAACTTTTCAGTTCGTCTGATTTCGATCCGGCAGGTTTTACGTTAGCCTGGACTCATCCCGTTGAGAACCAATGGCGCTCGGATCAAACACTTCCTACGCAAGCGATGAAGGTCAATAGGTTTGAAGCCACGTCGAAAAGAATATGAGAAGCTGTATGAGTGGTTCGCATACTCTTTTGATGGAGAGGGGGGATTGATTCGGTAATTAGTTTCCTCCTTTTCTCACCCTTGGGGCACATTCACCGTGGGCGCGGAACCGGCCATTCTCCCCGCCATGAACACCACGATTGAAGTGGAGGATTGACCACTCATGTAAAGCTTTGCTCATAGCCATTGATATTATTGGCGTGATCTCGCGTGTTGGTTATGGTCACTTTTACGATACGACCCTTCGGCCCCGGGATGAGGAGCCAATTTACTACGAATGGGATGCCGCTCGGCGCTGATCGCGCTTGGCTACATCATCCAGGCTAACCGGAGTGGCGGGATATCATCTCCAGAGCTGGGATGACAGCAAAGACTGTGGAGATTCCCACGTTGTGGCCATACATAGCCCGAGATTATAGCGCGATTTGCGTACGATTCCCGCTTCAAGAACAGGGGGCCTATCAGCCGACCGCACTTTCGGGCGCGAGGCAACTTTATGCAATATTTTTCTTCCTGTTTTCTCTGTAGCTTATGCTTTGAACGTTGACATCAATGCTGGATTGGGAAGGCTTTCTACAATCCAGGACTTCCCTGTCAGTATTTCGAGCTCTCTAATAAGACAGCGAGATCAACGTACAGCCATTCAATTGCTGTCTGTTAACTTGCCATCGCTGCCCATACGGACGCTAAGGAGGCGACGGCGGCGGCTGTTCCCGATACTACCCCCGCAACGATGCTGCCGGCACACGAGAAAGAAACCCCTCTCGAAGCTGAGCCAGGGACGTTGTCGGCTGACACAAGCGATGAGAGCTCTTTTGACAACGATGATGCCTCGTCTACTACCACGGGTGGTAGTCTACGCTCAACCGACTCACTGAACTCCAGCATCCTCGAGTATCGCCAGCTCCATGGCCGCACTTACGCCAATGCCAAGACAGGAGACTACTGGGGACCGAATGATGACCGCCAAGGCGAGGGACTGGACCTCATTCACAATGCCCTCACACTGCTGCTCGGCGACTCACTGTTCATAGCGCCCATTGACAAGGAGAACCCAGGCCGTGTATTAGACATTGGCACAGGGACGGGTATCTGGGCGCTTGATTTCGCCGACGAGTTCCCCAAGGCTGAGGTTATCGGGACCGACCTGAGCCCAATGCAGCCGAGCTGGACGCCGCCAAATGTCAAATTTGAGGTGGACGACTGCCTCATGGAATGGACATGGCCGGAGAATCACTTCGACTTCATCCACGTGCGCTGCATGTACGGCTCCATCCCTGACTGGACAGAACTCAACAAGAAGATCCTCAAGCACCTAAAGCCAGGCGGCTACTACGAGCACGTTGAGATTGGCTGTCAGGCCATGTCCGATCATGTCCAGCTTCCCGCTGACCATGTCTTCTCCAAATGGGCCGACACTTTCTACAAGGCCGGCGAAAAGATGGGCCGTCCCTTCACCATCTGCCTCGACGGGGAGCAAAAGAAGCATATGGAAGAGGCTGGCTTCACCGAATTCCACGAGAAGAGGTTCAAGCTACCTGTGAGCAGCTGGGCCAAAGACCCGAAGCTCAAGCAGGCTGGCACTTTCTTCCATCATGCGCTCGATCGGGACATGGAAGGCTTTTCTATGTTTGCTTGTACCCAGATTCTGGGGTGGTCGAAAGAGGAGGTTGATGCTCTTGTGAATGGGATGCGACAAGCATTGCGAAAGAAGTCAAACTGCCCGTATATTGTAGTGTGAGTACCTCAAACCTACGTTGAAACGTGTAACCCGTTATGCTGACTTTTCCTTAGGAATGCCGTGGTAGGGCGCAAGTCTTTGTAAAGTGGGATACTGGGATGATAGTGGGGAGTTCACGTTGTTGTTTCGTTTTATCAGCTTTGAAATGTGTAGTAACGATCTACTTGGCAGGCATACTAAAGCCTTGCTGGACTATAACGAATATACGAATTTTTAGATTAGTCAACATGGATTGGATCTTCACTGCTAAATATGTTCCCTTAAAGCAAGCCCGCAAAATCTCGGATATGCCGAGGCTGGGCGGTGGAATGCCGGTATCTCGTGCAAAGGGGTTTGGACGGCTTATGTCTCAACCTGAGGCGACCTGCCTTTAACATTCCACTGGCTCGGCACCGACCGTTTGGTTTCGGCCAGCTGAAATGCTCACACGTTGATTAACACGCGGAGGCTGTCGTTTTGAACAAGGCAGAACGCACATGAGGCAGAATCAAGGCCTAAGCGTTCAAAGGCGGGGATGACGTTGCCACTTCTGGAGGGCTATGACGGGTAGAATCTGCCGTATCTATCAATCTCTTTTTTGAGACACATGGCAAATGACCTGTCACCGGCTGCCACTGGAATGAGTCTTGACATTTTGGGGAATATGAAGCGCTTGATGCCGCCGATTCCGCAACTTGCACACATAACTCTACTCGTCTGGTTAATTTATAAATCCTTCTTTCGGCCTTTTTCATAGACCGGGTTTTACTAAAACGAGAGAACAATATGACTGTAAACTCGATGCCGCAAAAGCGAATTACGGCTCGTTATTGACCGCTTTTCACGTTTTCCCACGAGCATTCCCTAGATGTCTCGTGCAACTTGCCTCAGCGACTTGCTCCTAGCCCCCGCTTTTCACGTTCCTGAGCCCACAGGCATTGTCTCGGGGCTCTGCCTAACACGTTTTGCAGAAGTGGAGTGTTCGTGAATACATATACTGACAAGTCGCCAAGTTCATTCAATCTGCTACCCCATTAAGCCGCGCCTACCAAGCAATGGAGTCTACTTCGCAATATGACTTTACTGGCGAGAGATGAGGAAGTTCGAGGTAAGAACCAGCCCGGCTCATGGGAGTTGACATTCGTTGTCTTTGGGTTCTCAACTTCGGTCGTCTTTGCTCGTCTTGCTAGCCGCCTCCACAGCCGGCACTTTGGCATAGGTCAGCAGCTACCTTTGATTTGACACTCTTTACGGATAGTATCCATTCTGACAGCAGCTTGTAGATGATGCCCTAATATGTGTTTCATGGGTAGGTCGCCGTGGATTTGCATGTTAGGCGGAGTTCCATCCGGTTCTAAGAAACAGCTCTGCAGATGTGCAACACATTGTGCACTTTTGTATACTTCGCTAGTGAGTACGAATCACACGATTGGTCGTGAAGACAGTCCTGATTACCTTTGTTTTCCCAGGGATGAGGGTCTTGGAGCCGGTGGATGTGCCGTCCGTGGGAATTCACTGCATGTTTCTTGTGTACAATATCGCCTTCGTCCTGGGAATGCCTCTGGTCAAAGTCTCCGGCCTTGTCTTTCTCTATCGCATCAGTCGCACAGTCTTCGCCCGTACCGCTACCTGGTTCATCTATGGTGGTATTATATGGACCTTGCTCGGTGCGACACAGCTTGTTGTATTGCAGCTTATTGGCTGCAAACCTCTTTCAGCTCTTGAAAAATGCTGGAAAGGCGTGACCGAATGCATCGACCGACACCGACCAGTGCTTGCTTTTGCGCTTAATCTACTTGCCGTGGACATATTGCTTATTATACTTCCTATTATCTTTATCATGCGCCTACAGATGATGCCGAAGAAAAAGTACATTATGTATAGCATTCCGGCTCTGGCAACGATGTAAGTAGCTGCCAATAACCCTAATTAGTGTTATCTCTGACACCGAGGTTAGAGACACAATCATTATGTTGATACGTACGCTTATATATGCTAAAGAGACATTCCCGTCTCTGCGCATACACCTAGCGACTGGCTACGAGTTTGGATTTGACTCCGCTCTCGTTCCTATTGAGATGAGCTTCGCGCTGATGACAGCATCACTTCCCATGCTTTATCGCCCTATCAAGTCCACCTATCGCTATATCAAAGCTGTTTGTAAAAGCCGCTCGTTTGCCCCTGGAAAAATAGCAGGCAACATCGATCATACAGGCAGATTCAGTAGAGCGAACCCCTTGGTAGGCCGAAGGACTCTTGTTGTCAGTAACGGACACGTGGACTTATCACAGTTGACGACAATTGTACAAGACGATTCTTTGAGTATAGAAAGAACTCATTCTAAATCAAAGACTAGCTACCATATAGCAAGAGAAAGGGCTATAGAGAAACAGGTTCACGATAGGAAAGATACATAGGTTTAGTCATATTATACTATTCAATTCTTATTGCTATATTGTCGCTATTGTTATACATCAACAATTTCAATAACACACCAAGTGGGAATTCCAATAATAACGTCCTATTATGTTATATAAATTATAGGGAAACTTATGTTTTAAGAACGAGAAGAAATTGTTTTAAACTAAACGAATGAATATAGTAAAAGTATCAACTATCAATAACAAACTGCGGTAAGTGCTCCTCTAGCAAGCTCTAATTCCAACTCTTGTGCCAGGATTCAAAGCAAATGTCCGCAGGTGGCTGTTGTTGATCTCAAACTTAGGAAGCGCTAGAACTGTTCTGCCGAGGAGGGTGTCAACCTCAGCAGACCTCAGCTCGGTTCGATCTCCATTTCGTGGCCGGGGATAGGGGTCGGCGAAGCGAGTCATCCACCTCATCCTGTCCATTTTATCAACACTTTCACGTGCTAATTGTCCCCCAAATTCTGTCGGAGGCTCGTCATTTATCGAGCGGAAGTCCCTTCGTAGGATGCGTTGGATAAGACCGGTTTTCATCCTCCAGACATATCGTCCATGACTGTTGCAGATACCGACACTTGGTACTCCTGCATCCATACGCATCTCAATCATGCCACCAAACACCAAATATTCCCATCGCCGCCCAGCTTCTCCAATGTCATCACTGCCTTGACCTGCGGCGCTTACATGGGGTGGGGTGTGGGAGCCCACGCGGCGGGTCAGGTAAAGCGTGAAAGTATGCACTAGCTCGTGCGCTATCGTGATACCTGTTCGACAGAGAAGGGCTTCGTAATGACTGTGGCTTGATCTAGGACTGTCCTTTAACGCTTTTGCAGCGTCAGTGAGTAGGTTGGCAAGCTAGTAAATATATATATAAGTATAATTTCCTTTCTTTCTTTTTATCATGCAAAATCACTCACTATATCATTCAATTCAATGATTGCTGCTTTTTTTGCATCAAAAGGACCAGAGCAATCTCTCTTATTAGTCCTGCCATTCTTGTTACACATATAATTTCTAGATGTGAGTAGGATTTGGGGCGGATTGGCGCGGATTGTCTCTAGAAACGACGTAACCATTTGGGCAGCCCTGTCCCGGGTCATTCCTCGAAGCTCTGGAATAGCTTTGCTGTAGTAGTCGGCAAGCTCCTCAGCATACCCAGCAAGAGCATTCGTACTCTTTCTGCAAGAGAGCAAGTCAAGAGCTAAGCTAAGAGCTGCAGCAATACACGTGAACTTAAAATTGTCTTCGTTCATAGCGCGTAAACTCGCCCAACTTCTCTCAGAGTCAGGCTTTAGTAGCCTTACTCTCTGGATAGAAGTACTACCAGAAGGAGGAGAGGGAGTTCGGGGCATAGTTGAAGAGTAATAATAAGTAGAAAACCAAGAAAAAGTGTGAATAATAATCAGTGTTTGATTTCAAGGATAAGACTGCAGTGATAGATAGTACAAGTGTTTAAATTTCATAACAGCGTGATTAAGAGTCTTTATACACGCTCAATACTCAAGGATTCCGATATTTAACACTTCCTTGTTTTTCTTCTCACCTGAGTAAGCGCTGCGTTATAGCGATTTTCAGCTAGAGTCTAACGTTACGCTTCAGTTGTACGTGTTGGCCTGATATCATGACCCTTGACGCCTTGAATAGAACCCTAAAGATAGAGATTGTCATTACCAACACAATGCATTAAGGTCTGCTCTACGATACGTATATTTGAATATCTATATAATTCTTACATATTAAATGATATGTTACACAAGCCTTTTACTATCTATTTTCTATTGATCTCGTAGCATATTTTCTGGCCTATCGATTCTATATTACCTTCATGATTTCTTTTATTGGACTTCCTCAGGGTTACAAGTGCGTGTTACGGCCAGGTTCCTCACTTGCTTTATTTAGACGCGCGCGAATGCAAAGCCCAGGCAACCCTCTATGCATATGCACTCCTTGTATTTGCCTGGAAAAAGCAACACTAATGCTAAAGTTAAAAACACAAGGGTTTCTTGACCAGTCAATAAATAAGCGCCAAACCTCTTGAAACTAATGCAACCCTGGGCCCAGAAGTAAAGTAAGGTACGGACAGGGTGGCTGGTTTAGTGGCTGCAGCGGCGCGGCAATTGTCGCTAACTAAGCGCCTAACTAAGACCGGCCACTAATGGCGGCCTAGATAGACACGCAACACCCCGCCTGTGTTATCTTCTTCCTTTCGCTACCTAATTCCCCCTCTCATAATCAGACTACTTCACAACCAATACTTACGTCTCTAGCTGTGCTCTTTTCTGTACTATCTACTCATCTCTTTCTCACTCCATTGCGCTATCTCGACGAATGTCTAATGCTATCACAGAAGGCGGCAAGGTGTCCACTGAACACCTGGACACTGAACACCGCAGTTTGCTATTTCGAGCCATTCGAAATGTTCTTCACACGGAAATGGCGGAAGACGCTATGGCGCAGCTCTTGGATGGCCTTCCCAGATACGAAATAGCTCAAGAGGGATACTCCCATCTTCTGGATCCAGGACACCCATTAAATGATCACGAGGAAACGTGTCCAGGAGTTTTCCCGCGAATCCGGGAGTTTCGAGACGAGTTCAATATCCAAAGACTTCATTTTAATCCTCAGGTTTGATTGCCAAAATCTTAATTCTATACTTTAAAACAGGATTACTAACTTAGTAAATAGTTATTACAAGCATATCAAGAAGCAAAAATAAGATCACGCGAGTTCAAGATGCGTTTGATCGAGCTCGTCTCGGTGGCCATTCACGAAATAGCAGTGGCGGTCTTCAACCTTGAGCCCAAGTCACACTCTAAGCAGCATATTGATTTTGTCACTGATTGGCAAATGGAATCGGGATACAGACAGCTCAATGGGGGAACTAAAGTCTGGAGAGAACCTATCTTTCCGTCACCTCCTACACATTTCTTCCATCATTTGCATCGCGACTACGATCTGTATCCAAACGGCGTCAGCGATGTCGCTGGTTATTGGGCCGAAGACCAGATATTCGGAGGCGTCATCCTCTTTGACAGAGGTGACAGTGGGAAAGAGGTGCGTATTCTTTCCAAAAAGAGGAAGGCAGTCTTTCATTACCTTGCTAACCCTCACGGTCTTACTCTTCTAGTGTAAAGATGTTTTCTTTAGTGCTGGAAGGAGAGTCAGCACTTTTCGGATTTGTCGTTTATCGGCAAGACAGTTCAATGACCTTATCGACTTCTTGATTAGCGACCAATCTTCGAAAAAATGTCCTATCCCATTACATTCATCAGAAATCGAAAATACATTTAGATTTGATCCATGGGATGCTATCGCTCTACATCATGTCTTCCGAGACCCTTGGGAGCGCAGGATTCCTCTCGAGAAACCATGGGTCCGATCCACTAGGAATTCTTTCGACTATCCAGCGGTGCGATATGTGTTTGAAGCAGCGGATGCTGCCGCAATAGGCGAAAATGCCTATAATGTCGAACTGTCGAGGGGCGACGATGATATACTATGGCCAGTCCATTCTGAGCCACACACTGAAACCCCACCTATCTCACAAGCTTCTCAGCCTAAACAACCTACTTCGTCATACGCAGTGGATGGACGACCCGAACCTGTGAGTTGGCCATCTGAAGCTCTTGAGGGAGACCATGCTTCAACTTGGATCTTTAAGCATGGTGGTTTCGAGGGATTTCCTGTGGGGTCTCTACGGCTGCCCTATCAAGGATCCCCGAGGTATCAAGAAAAACTAAGGAAACAAGACGCACAGCCGCTTTATACTTCGAGTCCAAGCTCAACTCCTCGTTCCCCCTCTCCTTTAGATATAGAGCCCAGGGATAGGACAGGGGATGAGGATAGAAAAGCCGATGAGCAGGGAACAAATCTGCAACAATTAGACGTTGAAATAGGTACCAACGAAGCAGTAGATAAGGGCAATGTAGTTCCAGGGCGATTGGGTGGAAATGAAAGTTAATATTCATAACATGACTTAAGAACACAGCTTGCTGAATTATTAAGGATAGGCATTTATAAAGATCCCGTACGTTGCGAACCTGAAAAAGACACTTAGAAAACTTTACACTGGATTTATTGATTTCGCATCGCCAGAATACAACGAACTTGACTAAGTTACTTACACCAATAGAGACGCCGATTATAAGTTTAACACAGTTCTGTGAGTTTGTCACTTTGTAGGTCGCCTTGGTGGTCCCGAGTTCCCGCTTATCTTCGGCGTGGGACAGCCACAGGGCGTAGACTTACACGTAGGGCGCAAAGAGAAAAGTGGCTTGGCGACGGCTCTCACAGATAAATATGCGGTACACACTAGATATTTCCCAACTTAAAACCAGGCTTGTTGCTAATTCTCTATTTACTGACTCTCTTTGGGGGCTAATTTCAATGGCAGAGCATGAGAAACGTATTGCTTTCGGCAAACCTGCCTTAGAGCATTTTTCCTTCCCCTCAGACTGGAAGAATCTAAACCACGGTGCCATTCAATTTCCCTGCGCAACCGCTGTGCCCATTGGTTAATTGAACTACAGGCTCATTTGGCGGCTACCCTCATGCCGTCCGCGACAAATTCATAGAGTTCCAAGATGCCTGCAATGCTAGCCCTGACGAATTCATCCGCTACCAATGTCCTGTTCTGCTGGACGAATCTCGCGCTGCCGCCGCTCGCCTCCTCAACGCACCATTAGACTCTACAGTACTGGTGCAAAATGCCACGGTCGGCGTGAACACCGTTTTCCGTAACTTGAAGTGGGCAAATGACGGCAAAGACGTAATCATCAGTTTCTCGACAGTGTATAAAGCCTGCGGCAAAGTTGCCGACTTTGTGGTGGACTATTTCGATGGACGTGTTGACCATCGCGAGGTGGAGCTTGACTACCCTCTTGAAGACGAAGAGATCATTCAGAAATTCCGCGACGCCGTTGATGCTGCTCACGCTCAGGGCTATCGGGTGCGGATCTGTATCTTCGACGTCGTGACTGCGAGCCCTGGTCTCCTTTTCCCATGGAAGCGCATGATTGAGGTTTGTAAAGAGCTTGATGTGCTGAGCATGGTTGACGGAGCTCACAGTATTGGTATGGTGCCCGTTGATCTCTCCGCGCACGAGCCTGACTTTTTTGTTACGAACTGTCACAAGTGGCTCAACGTACCCCCAGGGTGTGCCGTCTTCTTTGTCCCAACCCGAAACCAGCATCTTTTGCCTTCGACACTAGGCACGAGTCACGGCTACATGTCGCTGACCAAGAAGAGGCCGTCAATTCTCCCACCAAGCTTTAAAAGCGCCTTTGTCACCAATTTCCAGTTCGTTGGCACCATGGATCATTCTCCCTATCTGTGCATTCCTGCTGCACTCGAGTGGAGGCGTCGTCTGGGGAGCGAGCAAGAGATTATGGCATACCTTCAAGATTTGAATAAGAGGGGTAGCCGATTGCTTGCGGAGATCTTGGGGACTGAAGTGTTGGAAAACAAGCAAGGGACGCTGACGGATTGTGCAATGGCCAACGTAGCTCTGCCAGTATGGATCAGCGACAACGCTGGGACTAAAATCCCTGAGGCTATTGTCCCGACCAAATATTCTAACGATGCCCTTCGCTGGATGGAGGAGAGTCTGATGCGTGAGTATCGGACGTTTCTTGTATTTTTCGAGCATAGGAACCAGTATTGGATTCGAATCAGTGCACAGGTGTATTTGGACCTCGATGATTATAAGTGGGCGGCTTCTGTTCTTAAGGCCCTGTGCGGCCGGGTTGTTCAGAAGGAGTACATCAAGGGCTGAGGCCTAGCGCTTGGTAAAATATAGAGTTGGTAATGAATGGATTGTCTCTTGTTTAGTAAAGCTTTTGACACAGCCTTTATCTTGTTATTTCTTGCTTCACACTACACTGGAAACCTGGCCTTAGCTCGGTAGCAATAAATACATGTATATCTAATTATTATCCGCTACAGTCCTATGACAGTAAGGAGAAAGATCTTGAATACGTCATTCCTTGGAAGGTTACTGTCAAGTTCAGCTTAACGTTTATTGGGTCTCTGGTCAGCAAGAACAGCGCATTATTGAAAAGTGAGAAGGGTAATAGGCTCTTGTTTTAACGGGATCACAAGGATTTCACGGAGGAGACGACAGACTACGAGGATGTCAATTACAGATTAATGGCAACGTGGGCAGGAATGGCAGGCTTTCTATTTCTGTATTTTATGCTAATGATTTAGATATTGTCTTGCAAGGACATAATACATAGGCATGATCTATCAGTCTGACTCCTTTCAGCAAACATACGTGATGCTGTTCGCTTCCAAGTCCCGTCAGTCGCAGTATGCATGTCCCTATTTTGCTCTCACGTTCCCTCCTGTCGGACGCAGAAGCTCTTGTCAGACCAAACACTAGATGCGACTCTCTTCCAGACCTGAGATTGATCCAAGATCATTTCTGGGGTGTAAAACATCCGGCAGTCCGCAGGCTCATAGATGAAATGCAGCGGGGTGCCGCTCTCGTCATCCACCATCAATCCGTCTTTAGAATTGACACGAGCTTGCGATGCAGCTGTACCAGGTAGAGCTGTATAATTAGACAAAATAGTGGGCTCCCACTTGTCAATCAGAGTGGAGGACTGGTTTGACAACTTGACGATTGCTTGTCCGTACTCGAAGAAACCGTACATATCTAAGTAGTTCGCTCCTTTGACTCCACCAACAGCCTGGCTGATGTTCCTATTGGGCCTACCACCAAGCGATATGAAAGTGGCATTAGCTTGATGCTTCATCAAGTAGGCGAAGATTGAACATGTTGAGCCGCAAAATCCGTCCGTGACAACAGCGATGTCGGCACTTTTGAAAGGCTGTGTGTCGGTGAAGTTGTCCCATGATGGGTCTTGGAGGGTTTGGTTGAACTGTGAGGGAGAGGTGTAGGAATTTTTCTTGGGGTTAGGTTTCCGCGAACCGAAAAAGTCGTCCCAGGAGGAAAAGTTCTGGCGCGTTGTTGAGTCAATCTCAAAACCTTGGTAGTTCACAACGCTACGCATAAGATTGTAGACGTCGTCATCCTCAAAGTCTAGGAGACCCAAATCTAGCATCCGCGAGTACTCCTGTCCAAGTAGATCCAACCCCTCGTGGGCTCGGTACCTCTGCGGTGTCTTCGCGACGTCATTTGGAAACAGTGCTTTGTATAGGCTGTATCCAAGCACCACATCTCCTCCACTATTTGCGGACAGATCAACAACGAGTTTCCTCTTGCCGCCTTGCTTTGCCTTTTGCAGAAACTCGGAGATGCACTCTTTGAACTTCTCGGAATCAGAGGGTTGAAACGTTCTCACAGCCAGCACGGCAACGTCTGACACATCTTTTTCGTTCAGGAAGTACCCTGATAGGGTTGCATCACCTGTATCTACAACTGGTGGTGGATAGCCTTTGTGAGTCTTCTTCTCGCGGGATGAAGGTTCCCTAAGCTCGGATTAGAAAACTTTTTATAGGATAGAATGTTCAAACGACTTACGATCTCTCATGCAGTCCTCGGCGCTTTCCGCTTCCACCACCTGGAGGTAACTCTGGCTGAGCATTGAGAGAATCCCAGATATTCAAAGATAGAGTTGGGTCAGGCTTGCAACACTTCTTGGATAGACCAGCTCCGTCCTTCACACTGTCGAAGTAGTCGGGTTGTAGAACCACAGCAAAGTTCTCGAAGGTCGAAGTGGTCCCGTTCTCAAAGGTAAGCGATGTTTCTGGCCCCGGGTATTCCCACCTGGCGTTGTCTCCTCCAATGAACGACCCATATCCAGCGTGATCGCCTGTGATATCTTCCTTCGATAAGGCAAATTGGGCTGGGCTGTAGAACACTGAGTTCCACAAAGCATCGGGATCCTGGACGCCAGAGCCGGACTTTGACCAATCGGTCAAGAACTCTATCACCTCTTTATTATTGATCCTTGTGACCCTTGAAATGCTGCTCCCATTCTTCTTCCAACGAAGGATGTCATCGTATGCGTATACCTCTGGAAGTGATGAGCCATTCATTGAAACAGAGACAAGAGGCAAATGCCTGCCAAAGTTGAAGAGCTCGCCGACACTAACTGGGACCAGCTTAAAATGAGAGTCGTGGACATTTTGAACGGTCTTGTACACTGCACGATCAAAGTCGTATTGGTTCTCGAAGTGATCTGAGGTAACTTTGCGACGAAGCTCGCTCCAATGAGACCAAAAGTCGTATGGCTCTTGCACCTTTTCTGCGAACTGAAAAATTGGTTAGAAATCCCCTGGCGTGGTGCGGTGTCGGGAGAATGGGACTTACTTCCGCAGGGGGGTCTTTAACAAACTCGAGATTCGTCTGCCACTCTATATAAGGCTCGGCCAGATCCAAGTACTCTAGAGCGGATGTCTTGTTCAATGGCAAGGAACTTAGACAGTCGTAGGCAACTTTTGCGGGAACGGTTGGTTTCGATTCTGCTTCGGTACTGCCGGATGGTGTTGGAAGTTGACTCTCGACTAGTTGTGAGACTCTGGCGCATGGAGATCCAGAATTAGAAGTCGACGTCGATGCACCGACACAGCCGACAATATACCCGAAAATCCATAACCTTGAAGTATATCGATGATACATTTTGAACAGTAAAAGAATGACTAAAGAATGACAGTAGTTCAAATGCCCAAGGAACTAAAAGAACGACACGGCAAAACGATGCCAAAGATTGCCAAGAAACAACATCAAGGGCAGAAGTGTCGAATGCTTAAAAGGAACGAAGTCGCGACGACGCAAACTGTGCCTCAATTGATCGTCAAGGATTCTATCCCCATGCGTAATCAAAAAATCTCCGTCTTGTCCGCGACCCGCGTATCGTAACACACAGCCACCGCACCAGTCAGTAAACCGACCAAATGATTTGCTGTTTCTCCAGTGTTTATTCCACATAGCCACCTTTACTCCCAGGCGGCTCTACGTAACTGTCAGCATTCGTATTACGAACTTGTGCCTCCTTAATTGATTCCCAGACCAGGAGCGGCCCGTGAGCAGGCACAGCAAATGCAACCCGTTTGAAACATGACGATCTAGACATCAATCCGGGGGACGTCATCGTTGGTAAGGCTGATGCTACATTGCACATGTCTTTTAAGTACTCATACAACATGGAGGGGCCAATCATTAGGAGCTTTGTTGTGTGAGGGTCCCAGACAAGACCATAAAAGGGTGTATTGTGCTGTATGTCCGTAAAGTATGAACGTAGATTCAGATGATACTCTCTGATAATATGTATGGTTAAGAATGTGCAACGCCCTATTGCAAATAATCGTACCCGCTCTAAGCTCCCATGTCGTCGCCGAAGCACCAGGCAATGCTGTCGTCGTTGTTACAGCAGGTCTTGTAATCCTCAGCCTTATCACCAACGGAAGCACACTCGTGAGTGCGCACGGGGTATCCGTCGCCGTCTTCGCCGCCCTCAGGGGCGTCAAGCTCCCTGAACTCGTTTCCGATGTCGTCGCAACACTTTTGGGAGAGGTCGACGTCTTCTTGCGGGTCGCTACCGCGGAAGCACTCACAGCCGGCGTAGGCAGTAGAGAAAAGAGCGGTAGCGCTCAGGATGGCAGTGATGAACTTCATTGTGGTGAGGTGAAGAATAGTATTTTGATATCGAAAGTATCTGCTATGATTATAAGAGTTTAGGTCTGGCCAGGTTGGTGTCGAGTCTAGTATTTATAATTTGAAGAATTGCACGGAACAGCGACATTCAAGGAGCATGTTTTCCCGACAGATATACAATCCTCCGCGCATAAAACGTAAAGGAACGCAGGATTTCATCCTTTACGAGTAAAACATGGAGTTTTTGCAAACAAACTGGCGAGAAAGAGCAAGTGACTGGCTGTCTGGTACGTAAAATCTATAAATCTCAAGCTGGGGGTTCCTTGTGTAAACTCAAGTAGAAACAAACAAAGGATTGAGATCAACGATTATGCTGTCCTAATGTGACAAACGCTCCTAAAAGTCACCATTTTCGTACAGGAACCTTCCCTGTTCATGCGCGTTGTCAAGTCCAGTTAAGGAGGGTTCGTATGAACCCATGTTTGACTACTGTCGGGAATTGTCGCAGATCTGCACACCGTACCTGACATTGTACGGCATTCTCCGTGGGCGCGAAATGCCGGCATTTGGCGTCGGTTCATCGCTGCCGGCTCTGGAAACTGCATACTCGTACAAGTATGAGCACGACATAAGGCAGAGCGCTTCAGAAAGTGCCCGCTAGTTAGAAACGTTGACGATGTTCAGGAATATTGTCGAAGCTATAGTGTATGAACGGCCGTAAGAGAAAGACCACAGAATCCGTGATAAAGAATAAGCAGGGTGCACAGCCCTCTTATAACGGAGGTTTAAGCGTTACCTTAGCTTTTAATATAAAAGTTATAATATTTTATATATAAGACTTAAGTATTAAATATAAATAAATGATATTATAGTTTTTTCATGTAAAAATTTTTAACAGTTTAAAAAATTGACTTTCTTTAATAATCATTTAATATAAGTATTAAAAAAGGTTGTATATTAAGTAATAGGTTATTTACTTTAGGAGGATATAAGCTTAGTCTGCAATTCTAAATCTTCTGCTTTAACCTCTAACCACCTTCCCCCTATTGTAATTTCCTCTGATTCTCTCCTCCAGGGCAGCTATTGCTATCTCCGCGAGATGGCTGTCCAACAAGTGGTTTGTCGTTCAAAACTTCCTCCGCCTCTCCTTGTCATAGATTTTCTTCGATCGCTGAGCCTCGATTCTTTAAGAAGATGAAAGCCACGCCCGTGTACTGTCGCCACGTTTTTCTTGACGTAGTAAATAGCGCTATCGACTGTTCATCACCAGGATTATAGGCTCCGTTAACCCCTTCCTTTTTTTTTAATTAAAAAAAAAAAAAAAAAAAAAAAAAAAAATTCTAGATTATAATATATTTAGAGAAAAGCTACTTTGGGTTGATTTATCACATAAATGAACCCTAAAGTAACTAGTATCGTTTGACTTGACTCGACTGTTAAAGATTGTATTGACTGCGAGATCGGTTTTAGATCGCCTTTACAGTAAGTGTTTTATATGCGACTAGAATTCAGCCTGGGCAGCTGCGCCACCTTTGGGTAACAGCGGTTATATACCACACTTGTGTCATCTGCGCCCCGGCGAATTCTTTCAATTAACCATCACTGGTTTTCTCAGTGTAAGGAAATCAACAAACGTCGCCTTGTATTAGTCTTTTCTCCAACAAGCCTCATTTTCGCGGACCGGGGCAACGGCATGGATCCCATCTCTATCGCCGCCAGCGTAGCCGCTTTCGTTCAGATTACTGATCGAGTGGTCGGCCTCTGCAAATTCTATATTCAGAGCATCAGAGATGCCCCGCATACTCTTCGCATGATCTTGATTGAAACGGCGTCCCTGCAATCTGTCCTGCAGAGCCTTGAATATTTGCTGGCCGTTGATGCTGAGTTTCTCTCGCAGGCGGCGCGCAACCTGTGGTGTCGAGATGGTACTGTGCATGCCTGCAGGGAGTCACTAGCTCAACTAGAACAGCTGTTGTCTGATCAGACCCCTAATAACGGCGGCACGGACACTAAGAAGAAGGGAAATAAAAGGCAAAAGATATCGCAGGTGGCGATAGCTCTGGCGTGGCCTCTCAAGGAAAGCAAAGCCTCAAAACTTCTCCAAGAGGTATCGCGGCACAAGTCTACAATTATGCTAGCTTTATCGACTGAGTCAAGGTGAGCGGTACTTGCCAACCAAATACTGTCCCGATAAGATTAACTTAAATGATCAGCCATGATATAAAAGAAGTGAGGATTGGAATGATTACAGTCCAAGAGACTCTTTTATGTAAGTGTATCTTTCTTGGGGCCTTCGGTTCTCTATCATTCTTGCCAGTATAGGCATGGAAAACTCAGCCTGCAACGACAGGAACTTAGCGCTGATTTCACTGCAGCTTCTGAACAACGAACATTCTGCGAGTGGCTGGAGGTTACTAATCCATCAGAGCTTCACCTGAAGACTTCCGACCTCCATGAAAAAAACACGGGCCTCTGGGTGTTAAATATGCCGTGTTGGAAGGACTGGATCGCGGGCAGGCTCCGATGCCTCTGGGTCCATGGTATCCCCGGGGCTGGCAAGACGGTGCTGGCTTCATTCCTAATTCAGAATATCCCAATTGACCCAAAACAACCTGAAAGAGCCACGTCGATTTACTATTACTGTTATTTCGGCCACGGACAAGATGAGACCATTCCACTTTTGAGGTGGGTGGTCAGCCAGCTCTGTCGCCAAAGCCGTACTATACCGCAGAATCTGTTCTCTATTTATAATGGAGGCAGCCTTCCTAGTATTCAAGAGCTTTTAGATAACCTTGCGGACCTGCTGAAATTTTTTTCGTGTGTCTACATTGTGGTCGACGCTTTGGACGAGAGCCTTGAACCACGCGACCAGCTTCTTAATGTCTTGAGATTAATAGCAACAGAGCCTCGCTTCAGGAAGATTCAGTTGCTATCTACAAGCCGGGAATACTTTGACATCGAATCTGCAATGTCGAGCTTCTCTGTCTCATTGGCTATGCAAGTAGACCAGGTCCAGGCCGATATTTGGAAGTACGTCTGTACCACACTGAGGGAGCAACGTCGATTCTCCTCGTGGCCTGAAGAATTACGTCGTGAAGTTCAAGACGTACTGGCGGTTGGGGCCAAGGGGATGTAAGACATGATATTTGAATTCCATGCTTCTGATTTATGCTTACCGCGTTCTAGGTTCCGTTGGGCAGTCTGCCAAATCGATGTTCTGAGACGACTTACATCAATTTCTGACGTCAGAAGAGCCCTCACGAGCCTCCCTGAGACATTGGACGACACTTATGAGCGCATATTTAGCATGATACCTGTTGATGAGCGCCATATAGTCTTTAGAGTGTTGTGCATTCTTTGCGGTCATGACCGGAACGGCGGTTCAAACAACCCAATGGACACGCGGGTGCTGCTATCTATAGTGGCTGATGACTGGGATTGCACCCAAGATAAGCTTCAGAAAGATGGGCTATGCGACATCGATGTTCTGGCAGAAGCTTGCGGCTGTCTAGTCACAATGTCCTCTAGGAACGAGGATATGGCATCGATTAGCGTTCTTCCAGCTAAGTTGGCGCATTTCACTGTCCAAGAATACCTCTATTCGGAGCGGCCTAGGGCTAGCGAGACTTCAGCTATTCGTTCTTTTGCACTGTCGGCTGACACTGTGAATCGAGTTTTCTTACAAACCATGCTCCGCGGTATCGTTCACTATGTTGGTCAATGGGCACAATTCCCCGACTCTATCTGCGATTTGTACGACTATGCTCTCTTCTTTGGATTTTATGCTATTCAACGCCACTTCGAAAGACTGTTAGAATGGCAACTTTGCTCAGTTGCACTAGAAGTGTTAGAACCGAACGGACAGCACGTTAAGAGATTATCTGAAATCACGAAGTTGGATCCAGGCCAACAGAAGCAGGTACATATAATGTACGAAGACTTAGCGTCCGGTAGAACTGTTCCAAGTGCCGTAGTATGGGCGTGGGCGCGGGCGCGGTCATGATTCCTGTGTAAGTTAGTTTAAGGCTTATGGCAACCCCACAGCCTAATCGGCACCGTCTCGAATTAGAGACCACATGAAGGGCAGCTTGACTGCTGCCTGCCGCTCATTACCCGCTGACGGGCGGTTGAGAAAAACGTGTACCGCAGAGACTTAGCGCCCACTGCGTGCCGCGACATCGAGCATGCGTGAATAGGCAGCGCAACCATGCCTACATTGGGCAACGCAACATAAAGTCTTCCTCTAACCTAAATGGTTAAAAAGGTCTGATATCTACATTATAGTCTCGGCAATTTGCAACTCATCGGGAAACTAGCTGCGCCAGCCTCCACCCTACGCTCTAGGGTAATATGACTTCACTACTCTTGTCAGCCGCGACACATCCGACAACGATCTCGGAAAAAAGTCAGCTAGACCAACTTTAACCTGTTGGTATTCTACACAGAGCTCTGTCTTACAATAGCCAGGCATCTATATACAAAATGCTTCACCTTAGCTGTCAGCGTTCCTAAGTTGTCTAAACATCCCCCATCTCGCGACTGAGTTCCTCGGCACCTAGTCCAGGTACGCCTTCCTCAACTCCAGCTACATTTTCATCAATCTCATTGGACTCGGTGCCTTCACCGTGAGATTATCAGCTGTAGCTGCCCCAAGGCGCCCAAGCACGATGCCGACAACTGTCTGCGAGCCTTGCGTGCTAATCGCCCTGGCCGCCTCGAAGAATCAAAGAAATGCAAGCTCTCCCTACAAGCAAAAGGACATCCAGCCTGAGTATGGGGATTCTCGGGTGATGCAGTCGCTCACACCAGCAGTTAATGTGCTTGCATGCGCACCACAGCTTCTACAACTTAAAGAATAGGGCTTGGCCATATAATATCAGGAGAGAGTCAGAACAGTCATGATAATACTGTGTCCTTGTACCTGCGCCTTTGTCGCACTTTGTGCCGATGCCTGCGGGGAAAGTCAATCGGGAGGCAAACAGGTATCTCGGTGCCCTGAAGTTTGTGTCTGTGTTCCAAATTCTCGAATTCCAAATCACAGAGACAAGCAAAGAGTAAGGAGGCGGTAAGGTTGAAAGGGGCTTAGGGCAACATTTGAAAACAACCGCCATGGTTGAGTTCTAGCGTCCATGTTAGCGGGGTCCAGCAGTCGGCAGCCGAGCCAGATCTCCGACTCAGATTTATAAGACAATTGTCCCGCGTAGTGCTGCTGTGAGTCAGTGGGACCAAGAATGCCCCATTAACAAGTCGGGTATGAACCTTGGAGTGCCGGTCGGGAGGCGGCAATCGGATCAGGGATCGACTCTCATAAATGAGACACCATTTTTGCCAGTCTTTGTCAGTCTATGATATTTCCTATATTCGCTGATTTTCATTCTCTATGATCGAACCCATCTGCAGCCATGTCGGTAGCGGAGAATTACTCGCGTCTTCAGTTGGAGAAATACTTTGATCGAATTAGATTTCCAACGTCAGAGCGCGTCTTCGACATATCGCTACTCAATTATGACCATCAGCTGCGATATCTTACGCTTCTCACAACGTACCAGCTTACAGCGATTCCTTTCGAAAATCTCACCCTTCATTATTCATGGCATCGAGTAATCAATACCGATGCTCAGCATCTGCTTGACAAGATCGTTGGTCAGCCCGGTCGGGGTGGATACTGCATGGAAAACAACTCCCTTTTCCACTTTGTCCTTCGCTCCTTGGGTTTTGATGTCTATATGGTTGGGGCGAGAGTGTACGATCGCGATACTGGCGTATTAACGGGTCTAACGCACTGCCTCAACATCGTCACTATAGGGGCAGATCGATACACGGTGGACGTCGGGTTCGGCAGTAACATGCCAAATCGGCCTTGCAAGCTGGAGTCGGATCTCGTGCAGGATCATATCTGGCCGGGTCAGATGCGGCTGCGATGGGGATTTCTCCCTGGAAGTAAGCGAGAGGCTGGCAGAGTCTGGTACTATGAACACCGTCAGAATCCCGACGAAGATTGGGCTGTTATGTACTCCTTTGTTGACTTTGAGTTACTTCCGCAAGATGTACGAGCGGCCAACCTGGCACCTTCATCAAGTCCGACTAGTATCTTTCGGAAAACTGTGATGTGCATACGCTTCACGACGGAGGGCGAGGTCGATTCAGAGGGCCAACTAAAAGCGGTTGAAGAGTCTGAACAGGCATCCTCGGTGACTCAAATTAGAAACGAGATTGACGGAGTGCTTGTGTTGCTCAACGATACGATGAAATGGCGGCGCAATGGGGAGAAGATGATGGAGAAGGCATTCAAGAGCGAAGCAGAGAGGATAGGGGCTCTTCAAACTTACTTTGACATTCATCTGGAACGAAAGGACCAGGAGGCTATCAGAGGTACGACAACTGAGATTGTCAAAGAGTGGTGAGGGATAGTTCTTGTTCATGTGTCAGACCTTCCAGGAGGGGTGGACTGGTCTAGCAGATAAACAGTATCAAGGAGCACGAAAGCCTCCTACGCAGAAACAAGAGGTGGTCTCAGTAGCATGGCTTCCAGGATAGCATTGTTGTCGGACATCCCTTGAGAGGGTGATCCAAAAATCACATAAGTGGTGTAACCTCTACTGATTAGGAAGACATAGGCCTTTAGTATTAGAAAGAAATAAAGATGGTGACTCCAAAGGGCGGTAGAGATACTAAAAAATTGTATGAGGAAATGAGGTAAATGTACCAAAGAAACTACTCGTCCTCTTATACATGTACACAGCTAATACACAGCGACGTCTGAATTGCTTCTTTTTAACACTAGGGCTTCATTCTCCCATTCTGCACTGTCGCCTACAACCTTCATCAGCTATCATGAACACGCATTCAAAAATAATAAACGTTGCGAAACTACATAGCTCTGTACAAACCTTGCTAGCGATGCTTGACATGCTCACGGGCCTGTGCCGCAAATGGCAGAAGCAAGGATGTACTTCCGCCCCAGCCTGACAGCCGGCTATTTTCAGTTGCGTTCTCACCCTGGAGTAAATCCTCAGCTACGTCTGTCTGACAGCAATTGTGGGATTTGGGGATTTATTTTGCCATCTTTCTGATGCGACCCAGCTTCCAATCAACTCATTTCCTGGATATATCTCGCCTCCGTGCCCCTCGAATGTCTTGAACCCTGACTCCTTCACGCGCATCCATAACCCTATCCCCGCACAATCGGCGTCGCACCCCATTCACGACTGACCATGAAAGCCGTCAATTCCATCCACTCTGCTAATCGCAATCCCTCCCAACCGCCAACCTTCCATCCATTCACCCGTCTTCCCACCGAGCTACGACTGCAGATATGGCAATTATCCATCCAGCGCACTCGGATCGTCACCGTCATGCTCCTCAGAGGCACCCGCGGCACAGGCGACGCCACCGGAGGATACCGACGCACGAATCATCTAGGGAACGTTATCAGCGGGGATCACTACGTGCTTCAAATCCCACAAGAGCGTAGAAACGACACTTTACTGGGTACCTGCTGTGAGGCGAGACGCGTCGCTCTGGCCTTCTTCCGCGTTCGCATTCCGCTTCAGCCCTGGCGGCCATATGGCCCGCGGCTGTATATGAACCCTGAATATGACTATTTGTACATATACTCTGGCACCGTGGCAGCTGAGTCTTTGATTGGGCTGCTCAACGACATAAGAGCATTTGATACCCAAGGCAGGGGGCTTCTTCATCTTGCTTGTTCGGATCTGCGCTTAGTCAATGAGGAAGAAGAGCCATTTCCTCTATCTGATGAAGCTTTATCGCCAGCACAAATCATGTCCTTCCGCGAGTCTCTAAGGAGCCTCGAGACCCTTTGGTTTGTTGCCGACATGATACCTCCGACCCACATACTGGGGCGCGGGATCATTCAGGCTAGACCTGCCGTCATGGCTCGTGGCGGCGTCTTCGAAGTTCTGAAACCTTACCCACGCCTTGTTGAGGAGCACTTCCTCAAAGCAGTGTTCCTGCCTAAACACGGTCATACCATGAGGCGTAAATGGCAATCGTGGGAGAAGGAGCTCGGTGTAGCGCCAACTGATGATGAGCTAGCCAAATGTCGCCGCGAGATAAGCATTGCCGCGTGCAACCAGCCACTCGATCCTGAACGGAAGCCAACTTTACAGCAGGGTGACGGCTCCGAAATCGAAGACACTTATATTCCGCCAGTTGAAGTGTTCTGGATCATGCCGGTGGATGAGATTGACAAACATGGCAAACCTGTGCCCGAATTTAATGCTCATCTTCTGGACTTCAACAAGACTAGGTTTTCGTGGGGTTCTTTCGACGTATGAACCAGCAGAAATCGTTGTGAAAGGGCTTTCTCGAAGAGACCAAGCCGTGTTTGGCCACGAACGTTGGGCGTTGAAAGTAAGTCATGGATAAAAATGGGCTATTAATATCTGTTCGCAATGCTAAGATATAAGTACAGTTACGAAACCAAAAATGTTCGACCGGCTTCCAACCTCATGCACAAAAACGTCCGCTCTCCTAAATGTTTCTAGGTAATGCTCGTCCCACGCCCCTTAACGCCAGGAGCTACAATCGTATACGTGCTCCAAGAATCAAATCCAACAAAAGCAACATATATACGGCCGTAATATGGGAAGATTAATCCCGTGATAGGATAGGCATGTACTTGCCGCCGCTTACTCGAGGAGCCTTGTGCTTCCACCGACGGTACAGGAACAGCCCGCCGTACAGTACACCGGCTGTGACAAGAAGGCCGCCGAAGACTGAGCCTGCGCCGGCGTAAGTGATCTTCTTGCTGCCGTCGGCGTTGTGTGGGACGTCGCCGATTGTGCCGTCCTCTTCATCGACTGCGTCGCTCATGTCGTAAATTTCCGATTTCCCAAGGACCTCGCCATCCTTGGTGACCGCCTCTACGATGGCGTACTTGAGGACCTTGTGGGACTCGACGGGAATGGTTGTCTCGAATCCGCCGCGGGACACCTCTGAGAGAAAGTTTTTTGGGGTAGTCATGTTTGAGTCGAAATTGTCGGAGGAGTACTATTTTCGGTCAGCAACCAATTTTTCAGTTGACGATAGGGGTTTCGATTTTAACTTACAAGTCTCCAGTCGGCAATATCAGTGGCACCGTTCCAGGACATGTAGAAAGTCACCTTGGCATCGTCACCGCGCGACCTCTCAGCGACCACACTGGGAGGCCAAGTCGGGCGTCCCGTCCATTCGCCCTTGAAGACACGGTAGGAGAACATATCAGCCTGTCTCCAACCGCCGACCTTTCCACGCTGAAGATCCATCGCAATCTCTCCCTTCGGCCCGTACTCGACAATCGAAGGCGTCCAACCCCATGCGACAAGAGCATTGCCACTATCAAGCTTGTGCATGCCGCCCATGGCTAGCGAATCCAGATGTCCCGGGTGGTAGTACTCGCGAACAACCTTAGCCGTCATAGCATCGGTGTCAATCTCGACGTGCAGGCCGCGGGAATGGCAGTCGTCGCCGCAATCACCTTGGTTTTCGAGGTTGTTATCGAACAGGGTGATTTGGGTTGGGTCGTTGCGCCAGTATCGCGCGTTGTGCTGCCAGCACATGTTGGTCGCCTTGCCGTCGCTAAGGTCCTTGAAATCGTTCCTCTTGCCGCCGAGGGTCCAAATGACGGCGCCTTCGGCTTCTTTAGTGCCGTTGACGAGTTGGACGTTGCAGAAGTTGCGGTTCGACACGAGATAGTGGCCTTCGGCAGTCTAAGGACATGTTAGTGGAGCTGCCATGTGCGGCGGCTAGGAATCAGTACGAACCTTGCGGGCGCCGTTCAAGTGAGAAATGTCCCAGCGACCCTCCGACTTTTCATTCAGACCGAAATCGTCGGCTTCGTATCGGGCGTATGTATCCTCGGGGTTAGAGTGGTCGGCCACCCACCAAGAGAACAGCTCCTCGCCCGTCTCAAGATCGACTTCCTGGAACCCCGTGTCGTGGATCTGACCTTTCTTCTCCCCCTTCTCACCACCGCCGAATGGCGTGTTATCTTGATCGACCACACGCCAACTGCTGAAGACGGCGGTGCCCTCGTCGGTGATCTGCTGCTCGTGCATCTCGTTGTGGTGGGCGCCGGTTGCCGAAGCGTTGTATACCATGTTGTAGTTCTGGTCGACAACATGGATATCGCTTCCAGGCCTGCTGGCCCAGAAAGTCAGGTACGTGGTACCATTGATGGTCTGAGGCTCCGAGTGGAAGTTGTTACCCCAGCTGTCGTCGTGGTAGATGAGGCTAAGGTCCGCGGCAGAGAAGATCATGGGCCCGGCGCCGCCTCCGACCTTGTGCAAGTTCCCGCCGAGGAACATGTACAGCTTGTCGTCAATCAGGTCTTTCCTCCATGTGTTGAGGTGGAAGACTGGGGCGATGATGTCGGAGGATTTGAATTTCTGGATGGGGAAGCCTTTGTTCTCGTCGGCGAGGGCTTCAAAGCGCTCGAGGTCATTTTGGATGAGGACATCGGCTGCAGCCAGGCCGACGCCGGCGGCCAGGCATAACGCCAGCGAGCCTTTCATGACTGCTTTGTATTGTAGCCGCAAGAAAAATCCAACAGCTCTTGATCTTGGTCGACAAAGGGATTCTCCAAGATTAATCGCCCCCGGTGGAAAGTTACGCGCGACGGGTTCCAGATGGTAATGGTAATAGTGGGCTGTGGGAGAAGCAAAAAAGAGACAAAAGGAGTGGGCTAGATAAGACACGACTAAAACAATGGAAACTCGAAGATTCCGCAAGCAAAAGTATATTTACGCGCCAAAAGCAATCACGGGCGCAAAGGAGAGACGGGAAAGATGGAAAACAGAACGTCGAAGCGAGCACCGGAATCAGGTCACCACATATAGAGTTTCAGGAATGTTAAGGAGGGGGAACAGATAAATATGGACATCCATCAGGGCGGGAAAAAAAAGAAAGAACAATAAGCATGAACAGGGAATATGGGGGACCAATTGACAAGGAACCGTAGACTGGAGAATGCGTAGGTTTGGATTCTTAGCTGGTGGTGATGGACGGGAGAGTCTGAATGCGGAAAAGGGCGACGAGCCGAACGCGGCGGATGGGACCAACGCCACTATTGAGATAAAAAAGGAGGTTTGTCCAATTAGAGCTAACCCTTGGATCAATTGCAAGCATCCACCACACGCTAGTTTGTTCGATCTTGCCAGGCTCCCATGTACGGAGCGGTTCGTTGGTCGTGGTCGGGCCATCGGCAATGATAACACCAACACGGTGCCGCCAATCCGAGAAGACCTTACTCAAGACTCCAACAATAGATTCAGAAGACGTGCTGGTATGAAAAAAAGTATTGTACTCGCCACAAGTGTCTCAGAAGCATCAGTTATCATGCTCATCTAGTCCGTGCGAAGCAATTAAGGCCTCAGAGCTAGTACAGACATGGCAATGGGTCGCCTCCACACCCACTTCACATCCACACTCTAAACCCAGCATAGCAGATTTCAGATCAACAGGGGAAGGCCACAGTAGCTAGCTGTTTGAAGAAATTCAATTCTTCAGTCGTGTGATGATACGATTTTTGGCCCTCAAATCCACCGATGCTCCAACCAAGCCTCTGAGGAGGCTCTGTGTACAAGTACGATGCCGACTTTGGGGCACAGTATGGCCTTCCGGGCCATCGCTACGAATGAGACTCGCCAATCTCTGATGGTGGGATAGTGATAAACCGCGTCGTAACTTACCCCCACAGTCCCCAATATTAATTATTGCCAAGCTCATCCATGGCCTGTCATCGGTGTGTGGGGTCGCAACGGCCCAGGGAAGCAAAAGAAAAGGGGGAAGAGTAGGCAGGGATTCTAGCCTCCCACATGGCGAGATGGCGTAGAATGGTAGCACAAAAGGCATTCATACTTTCCACCTGCTGCTCGGCCGGTTGGTTGGAATCATCATGCCCAGGTGTGTTGAGCATGAGCAACGACAAAACGTATGACCACCATCGTGACGCAAAAGACTTCGGTCAATCGCTACATCCGGCCATCACCGGCCATCATAATCCAAGGAATAACTCCCCTGCTGAAGAAACCATGGGATTTTGTACCATTGCAACAGTAATCTTTAAACGTAAACGAAGAAAAAAACAGAGACCGCTGTCCATCGTCACAGTCGTGCTCTCGGCTCCGCCTCAGCGGTTCATACTACCATACATGCATGTGCGGGTAATATCAATATGCAACTATAACCAGTTTTCTTCCCCCTCTCCGTCTGCAGTGTTATGACGGCCTGATTTAACCCTCCGATTACGTGTGCAACCTCAACGTTAACCCCTGGCATTGTCCCGAGGGGCCGAGTTGCAACGCCGAGGATCCGTTCCGACATTTTGCCGTAGAGGTCATTGGAGATTTGCCCACCAGGGGCTTAATATCCGATGGTCCAGTGTACTAGGATTATCCATTGACGTGATTGAGCTTGGCGAAGCTTGTTATCATAGCTTGAGCCGGGTCAGGGCTGCTCAAACTAAGAAAATGAGGCTTTCGCTGTAGTATGATGTCTGTTTTCGTAAAAACCGGATTTATCGCTTCTGAGACAACAATGTCCACATTCGACAATCACCTCATTTTACATGAATAATTGTGCTGAAAAAAGGCCCAAAAATAAACACATGGATGAATAAATGAGAGGCCATAGTCATTTTACGATTTCCTTTTTTTTTTTTTTTTTTTTTTTTGGCTTGTAGGCGGAAAACTACATGTAATCAATCGAAGTCGGTGCTCGGCCAATTGGTCTCCGACAACTGCCCAAGCGTCAAAGCTAGCATGTTACATGTAGCGAGATCGCCAAGTCAAAATTCGCCGACAGGCTTGTCATTGTCAATTATAAACGCTGCGCTCATCGAGGCATGGCCAGCCGTCAGTATCGCTCTACCATGTTTTACAATAAAAACTTATCTTTCAATTCGGAACGAAACAGTCATCATTGTTGTGGTGCCGGATGTGTTTGTCCATCATACCAACCCTCTCCATACAGTGAATACTTCGATTAAACAACACCACCTTTCCCTGTAGGCCTAAAAGCGCGCCATTTTTAGTCTGAATGATACACCCTCATATAGGAAAATTGTGATCTGCTATTCTCTATTCCTACGACACACTACTCCAAGTCCCTGATCCTTGATAGTATAAAACGCCACTACTTGTAATTGAAGAATAGGGTAGGCAGCGTTAGCGCCATCGTGGCACGGGTATCCTTGCGGGACTCAGCTTTCCAGGATTGTACTCGGGTAAATGCGAGAAGTTTCAAGACCGAGCAATCGACGGAGTCTAGAGTTTATAAATGAGTGAAAACAATTCCGCTGACATCGGGGAATAAGAATGTGTGCCCCTGAAGAAGTGTGCTTACACAACTTGACTTGTAAATCCGAATTTGTGGGGTCTCCGAATTGCGACACCTTCACTATTTCCCAATTAGGACATTCAACTGGCTCATTACTCAGCGCCTGTTCTTACAAATTTACTATATCGTAGGATGCGTCCCCAGCCTTGCAAGGCTTTGTTGTTCGAAGGTTTGTAATCGTAGCTTTGGCATCGCATACGACATCTGTAGAAATGGGGCCGATCTGGCAGTATAAAAGGACCGGTGTTGCATGTAGATGCTATCGTCTTCTCATCAAGCATTGAACCACCATTCACTTGACAACTTCATCAATACTAATAATGCGCTTCTCACTTGCTACTCTGGCGGGCATCGCCACCCTCGCCAACGCCCAAGTCCCTCCCGTAGCCTCCCACTCAACAGGCTGGAACTCCTCCGTCAAGCTCACCAAAGAGCAAATTGAGCTTTCAAAGCTCTCCGACGATAGCGTCAAGAGCATCGAGACAATCCTCAACTTTGAACGCACCCAGCTCGCCTTTGGCGGTCCAAGCGAGGATGACTTCTACAGGCTTCCCGAGTTGAGCAATCAAACCGTCGATGATCTCGAGCCAGGCGTCTTGCTGAAGACCCAGGCTGTTACCAACGTCTCGGCCTACGCTATCCCGCCCAACACGGCTCTCTCGCGCATCATGTACACTACCACCAACCAGAACGGCACTGTCCACCCCGCGACCGCCTTCATCCTCTGGCCCTACGTCCCTAAGCAATTCGAGAACAGCGATGAGGATGCTTCCAAAGCACCAGCCGTGCTCTGGACCCATGGCACCTCAGGCTTCTTCCCCAACGCTGCTCCCTCGGCCCATCGCTCGCTGTGGCAGGAGAATAATGCCCCATTCCCCCTCGCCCAAGAGGGTTATGCCGTTGTGGCTCCCGATTTCGCTGGCGTCGGTGTTAGCAAGTCGTGGGACGGGACTGACATTCCCCATCGATGGTTGAATTCTCCCACCGCGGCCATGGACTCGCTGTACTCCCTTCGCGCCGCACGCGAGGCGTTTTCATCGCAGTTGAGAGACGAGTTCGTCGTCATGGGTCATAGTCAAGGTGGTGGTGTTGCTTGGTCGGTCGCTGAGCAGCTGCAGAATGCCCAAGAGGAGTTTTCAGACCTTCTCAAAGGGTACAGAGGCACGGTGGCTTTTGCTCCCACGACAGATCTGTTCACAGGTGTCACGGAGTTCATCCTTTCCGCAGTGAGCCTCGCCATGGACTCTGTCTTCCCTGACTTTGAAATGAGCTACTGGCTCACGCCGTTGGGTATTGAACGCGCCAAGCTGCTGTCGCAGATTGAAGGAACCGTGGCCATCATTCAGCAGCTCTTCCTCGGCGGCGAAGAGGTCACCCACCCGGATTACAATGAGAGGTCATACCACGCTGAAGCATATGCAAAGCTGTCCAACGCCGGAAACAGGGACTTCAAGGGACCTCTTCTGGTCATCCAGGGAACTGAAGACGTCTACGTGCCTCACAATGTGACGGAGAAGACGGCCGATGATACCGCCGAAAAGTTCCCAAAGAACGACCTCGAGCTGCTCACGCTGCCAGGTGTCGCACACACGCCTTCTCTTGAAGCCAGCCGATCACTGTGGATGAAGTGGATCGCGGATCGTTTCGAGAAGAAGCCGGTCAAGGAGTCCGGATATGTGAAGACGGAGGTAGAAAGTTTCCTGCCCATTGAGCAGTACCTTGCGACCGGCAGTGCGTACATGATCTGGGCGAACAAGCCCGAGTGGACGCATGAGCTGCCTCTGGCCTTGTAATGGCGAGATATTCGGTGGGGTAATATGGTCATTAGACGCAGGTAATGGAGCAGGTAATAATGGACTTTCAGTTTAGGTTAAGTGAATAGAAGTCAAGTTCTAATGCATGTACAAAACGTGGCGTCTCAAATGCAATCAAGTTCAAGTGCCGATTCTCAACTCACCTCCGTGGTAATACTCCCAACTATCGCCGTTTCCCAATGGGGCAATGGTTCCAACGGCGGGGTCGTTGCGAGCTATTCAAGCCCCCTCATAGGAGCATGAACGAATACACTTGCATTGGCTAGCCAGCCTTTTTCCTTAGAACGTACCATATAAACCGTGACTTTCCCGTTGATCTAACGAAGTTTTGGCTTGACGGCCCGTCTGTACCAAGTCGTCTTCCCCGCCGGCTAGTCGATCTCCACCGGATTGCACATCCGAATGGTCGTATAAGGGTCCTCGACAACATTGGACCCTCATTCTAAGGAGGGCACGTAATAGGGCCTCCCCTCACTCTCCTCGGGAAGCGACCCGTGGAGCTATCGGCCATCACGTTAGACAAAGACATATATATCAACATTGAATCGCCCCAGTTGTAGACTTGAGGGCTCTCATACACGTCGCACATTTCCCTCACTTCTCCTATGAAAGTTGTGTCTTACCTTGAAATACGCGCTAACGCTTGGTACCAGAGCATAGACTTGCCTATACACTTCAACTGATCCAATATGGATACGGGGTATGGAAAGTTCCAATGGCGGGAGAAAGAACCTGGGGTCTGGGTTCGAGACATTGACGAGTGCGAAATGTCGTACACGGCCGTTGATCGTCAGTGGAGGGGGAGTGGCCGGTCTTTCTTCTATATGACCGGACATCTGATCATCAAAGTAGCTGCGTCAAGTGCTGAAGACCGAGAGCAATTGGGAAAAGACCTCGAGGCGGCGCTAGACAAGGGCTGGACGACCTTGAGATACCACCACCCTACCATTGCGTCGCAAGTCACCTTGGATGCGGAGGAAAGGAGATATCTCAAGGTGTATCGCGTCGATGCGGAAGGCTGGCTCGATAAGACTTTTAAGATCATCTCGAAGGGCCAGACCGGCCAAGAATTCGCGAACGACGATCCTCCGGCATCACCTTTGCCAACCATGAACGTTGTAGTTCCGCCGCAGGGCGACGATCTCACTGTACGGCGGGATCTGGTCCTCCGGTCTCCTCACAACATTGTTGATGGAGTCGGCACGCTGCTTCTGTTCGATAATTACATCCGCCACGTAGCAGAAGCACTCGACCAAGGCGACGCTTATCAAGTGCCCTCACTTGCCGACCCTCAGGTTATCCATAACCTCAGCCCACCATTCCGTGTCGCTGCCAACGTTCCCCCAACACCGTCCGAAGCCACCAAGCAGCGATTTGACGACTTTGTGGCACGAGAAGAAGCAGATGCATCAAAGACCACGGAAATCGTGACGATGCCTTATAAGAAGGGGGCGTTGCTGCCGGGTGTCCACAAGCGAGTCGAGATAATCTTGTCGCCAGAAAAGACGGCGAAGCTGACGGCTGCGTGTAAGAGCGTTGGAGCGACCGTCACGCACGTTTTCCATGCTGCCATTTCCATCGTGCTGCGGGATTTGCAGCCCAAGACACAAGGGCCGCGGCCTGTAGAATTCGTGGGCTACCTGCTCCGGAACGAGCGAGAGCGCTGCCTCCCGCCGTATAACGACCACCGGCATGCTGCGTCTGTCTACCACTCCGTCTCAGCTGACAAGCTCATTGTCGACATGACCGTGCCAAGCGAGGCGAGCGCAGCATCAGGCGCAACAGACCCAGCAAACGAGAAGAAGGAGTTCCTACGCATCGTGGAGCAGCTCAAGGAGTTCTACCACCAGGTCAAGGACGATCCCAATCATTATCAGCTGGCGCCGCTCCTCTGGGCCAGAAGCACGACCAACCCACCACCTACGGACCCGGAAGAAGCGCAAATAGTACCACCCGTACCAGAACCATCCGAACAAGCTTCCGTCTCCATCTCTAGCTTAGGCCGTATGGACGGCAGCAGCAAAGGCAGAGTGCTAGCCCAGCAGCACGGAAAGATTGAGCTGCACCGGCCCTGGGTGACGGGCGAGGAGCTGCGAAACTGGCTGGGTCTGTTCCTAGGGACGTTCCGAGATGAGCTATCTCTGAGTGCGGCGTATAACGACGCTTGGTATGGGCGGGAGGAGGCGGAAGGGTTCCTGAAGCGCTGCACGGATGTCGTCTACGCCGGCTTTGGACTGTCGCCAGCGTGAGTGATTGATGTGGAATGTTATATGGGTTGCATCTAGTGTTAATATGTGTGCCTGTTGGTAGTTGCTGCGTAGCTCGTCAAATTAGATTATTGAAGCCGGACGAACGAGCGAGCTTTGGGAGAGTACGAGAAAGTGAGCCACCACATCGCGCCACACTGCACGCCTGCGGAGGGAACCCTCTGTGTAGACGGCATCTATGCTGACCCGTAGTGACCACATTTTTATCGGCAGAAGATACCTAGGAAGGCTCCCGTACGCAGGTAGCCTACTATTGGTAGTTATCAGGTATGATATAATTAGTTGTTATTTCATGTACGGCGCATAGCGAGCTTGCAAATCCATGGCAACTTTTTCCGACGCTAGAGGAGAACCCGCCACTTCTAATACTACCATACTTAACTACTTGGCTTAGCAAATTCTCTGCAAGTTTTCCAGACATTAACCTGTACCAGCTAAAGCTAGCTTACGTAGCAGATCTTCAATCATTTTCACTTATTCTGTGAAACGAGCCTGGCCAGATTTGAGTAGCTGATAAATCCCCAGCAACTCTCCCCGAGACTAAGAAAGTACACGTACGATAGAAGAAATATATATAATGAATTGACGACACTCCTAATTATTCCAGGCCTATTCCGTATACACATCGAGCAATATTACTGAATGATTACCTTTTACGACGCACGTCAAGCACAAAGCATTAATCTCACCATGGAGAACAAGATCGCACTGCTATTCGGTTATGGGCCCCACGTCGGCGTCGATGTGGCCGACGCATTCAAAGCTAAGGGATACAAAGTTGCCGTGGTATCGCGTTCTAGAAAGCACCTTGACATCGATGAGGGCCATCTCTTCATTCAAGCTGATCTTTCAGATCCTGTTTCTATTGGGAATGCCTTTACAACTGTTATCGACGCGTATGGACACCCTAGCGTGGTGATATATAACGGTACGGCCTGCTGCTTAAGAACTCCGTCTTTATAAACATTGTGCTAACATTTATATTTCTTGCCAGCGGCCTCCGGCAAGATGAATATGTCAACCGAGCTTGACCAGCAGATTTCCGACTTGAGTGTGGATCTCAACGTCAACGTAACTTCAGCTTACGTCGCAGCACATCTTGCCATGCAATCTTTCGCAAAGCTGTCTCCAGATGCGTCGAGGACGTTCATATGTACCGGGAACAAACTCAATCTTATGGTCGTCCCGCCGCTGTTGTCTGCTGGGATTGGCAAGGCAGGCATGGCGCATATGATTCAGTATCTAGCTGAGACAAATCGGACCAACGGCTACAAGTAAGCTCCCAATGACTTGATGATCTAACAGAATATTCACCGATGGCTAATATGATGGATAAAGGTTTTACTTTGCAGACGAGCGTGAGCCTAATGCTGAGCCAGTATTCACGGCGATTGATGGACCAGCCCATGGCCTATTCTACACTCAATTGGCCGAGGATAAAGTTCAAGGGCCATGGAATGCAACTTTTGTCAAGGGGCAAGGCTATGTTGACTTCCGCGAAGTGACAATTCAGGGGAGAGATTACATTAGTTTCGAGGAGGAAGTGGCACGTCGACCAGATCTAAGGCAGCGTCTGGAGTAAAGGCCAGGAAATGCTTGTTCACTGCCCACAACTCAAAATTGAAAGAATTAGAGACTGATATTTCTAAGCGAGTAATGGGGCCCTTCTAATGTCTGCTTCACGCAAATAAGGGTAGAAAGGGCGCCCTGGAGATGACCGCGCTCATAATATCGACATAGCTAACTTCATCATCTTCATGCAAATCCATCTGATTCCATACCGCTTCCACCATAGATTGAATCATAGCTATGTGATTCAATCGAACATTCTGGTCTTCCCGGGTCCTT
Source organism: Waltergamsia citrina (assembly GCA_022814615.1). Lineage (NCBI taxonomy): Eukaryota > Fungi > Ascomycota > Sordariomycetes > Hypocreales > Bionectriaceae > Waltergamsia > Waltergamsia citrina. The sequence continues at coordinate 40,882 of JAKLNE010000056.1, read as the reverse complement.
GAGAAGAGTTGCAATACATAGGAACGGCGTTCATCGGTATTAGCTTCGCAAGCTAAAATGAAAAGAGGCCAGGCAACCTCACAAAAGCCAAGAGCTTCAAGTATGAGAAATCCTTCTCGTACTAGCCGCTCGTGCCGGAAGTCGGCGATAGACACGTTTGCCATGGAGCGGTTCAAGTAAATCAAGGCAGAGAATTTGTGCAGAGCACAGAGCATGTCCCCCCTGCTTAGTGGTGCTTCCATTCCATCGTGATAGGATCCATCATCTCCTATGACCTCGTAGATCCGACGCTCAAGCTCGTGAATTCGCTTCATGCTAGTCTCTGTGTATGACTGCTTGGTACTCTCGTAGATGGAGGACCGATGGCATATATTGGCAATCAAGTCGATAGTTTCCATGGAACCATCAGTAACGGTAGATATCTGCATATACATCAGCTTCTGCGTCTGGAAAGATAGTAACCTGTAACTTACCGCGCAATCGCGACTTGCAATTTCTTCAGGCGATTTAGCCACTGGCCCTTGGCATGTGCTTGACACTGGTCGCGGCGGACACCAGTGTCTCAAACTGAATTCCGACATTGCTTCGTGGTAGTATATCCAGTCGAGAAGAACGGTGCCTTCACTTAGATTAGAACATCCTGACTCCTTAGCAGATTGAATAATTCTCTTCGCTCCAGATAAGTACAGCGCCCAATGTTGTGATTGTCCTGTTGCGTTGAAAAGCTGAGCTGTGTTAGCAAACATTGGAAAGCGTCGAGTGTTAGTGAACTCCATATACCTCATACTGGTAGAGAAGCATAGTGGCCGTTAAATTTTCAAACACACCCTGTGTGTCTAATCGCACAATGGAGTCTCTGAGGATGGAGATGGCCCGGTTTTGGTAGATAATACTGGTCGGATAATCTTGCAAGCAGAGAGACGATAGAGCGAGGACTGCTTGAAGAACGGCATTGGAAATTGAGCTTGGATTTGATAAAGCGATTCTCATGATAAAACTTGATAATGGTTCATCGAAGATTGGCGTTAAGGTTGGTGATGTAGAATTGTTAACTGGTCGATAGGTTAGAAATGGTTGGCTTGATACGTGTTAGGCTAGGTCGTACAGAAGTCCAGTAGAATAGTATCGTTTGCTCCAAACGAAAATACTGACAGAGAGGCGGGTATGGATGTAGGCGTAATAATAGGAGACTTTTCTACACACAAGATTAAAAACTACGTGGTAAAAGTTCATGTCAAGCTTGCAAATTACCTATCGTAAATCTCCCTCCTCGTCTCAGTTTATAAGCTAGATTCATGTCCCAAGATGAGACATTGATAAAATCTCTGGATTTTCTCCCAGAATACGTTTCTGATAATTGATCATGCTGCTGCGAAATGATTGCTCGTCGTCTATCTCCATCACGGGGCCAAGAAAGCTGGACCCCGTAACCTTGGCAGACGCGACGGGCTCGGGTGCAGTTCTTACATGTTGGCCGTTGTAAATCGCATCGTACTTTGCGAGCTATCCGCAACCAGAATATAATTAGTGCTGCAAAGAGACAGATGATGGCCTGGAAACCGTACCTCTGCACGTCCAACAGCCCTTGACTCCCATTGCGCTACTCTTTTACGTATGTAGTTTCTGCTCCACTTAGCTGAATTCCAGATCATTAGGGATGGGGAAAAATAGCTGTAGGCTATTCAATCATCTGGGTCAAGGGCTCGCGTGGAAAGTCCTGCTATGATTTATTCGTACGGCGCGACATTACGGATAGATACGTATAACCTGGTCAGAAAGAGGCAGTTATTTGGGTGGAGTGGAACGAGGATTTGTCAGGCGATCAAAAACCCGGGCAACCCGGAGTAGCACTGATCCGAAGCAACCCACCACTTAGACCCTCAACCGCGAGTTTTAAGTTATGTGGTAGCCTAAAAGCTCAGTAGACGATGGTAATGCGATTCTTGATATGAATAAAATGCATAAAAGTACCTATCCTGCATATTTACCTTGATCCGGTCTACTCGGCGGTACGCGATGGTAACAACGCTACGAGCACTCGCAGTCGACCTACCGTTGAACAGTGCCATATGCATCTCGGTGTTCCTCAACAGGGATCTAACAACTCAATACTCCGGTTTCTACGATACCTAAAGGCACGGGCCAAGCCTCTCCGCCGCGGCCGCTCGTTGGTGAAGATGTAAGTGCTGGGCTTTGATTGGCCTGCTGTAGGCTTCCAATAAAGACCAGCAAGCCGGGGCTCCGATCGAGGCGGCCGCCGCTGCGCTACCAAGTCTACCTAGGTAGTCATCGATTACCTTAGTAGCTACCCCTGTCACACCCTGCGAAAGGTTGAAAGTTACAGGCACCGTTACAGCCTGAGGGTCGTTTGAGCCCTACCTACGGCGGCCGCTGTCACTGACGTTAGTACCAGTAAGGCAATACATAGTATACCTATTCGACCTAGTAGTATTTCCCGTAACACTAAAAGAAGTATCACTATCGCGGACGCAACAATTCGGTGGGATCTAGGTTGCGTGCTCCGTCTCCATCCAGATCCAGAATGCAGACAACAGCATGACCGACCCCGTACGAGTACGAGTATTAATGCCATGTCTTGCCATGCCCATGCAGAATGCAGGAGTCGGACGCAGATATATTGAAGGACGCTCGCCAGGTCATACATCATCCACTTCATTCACTCATGACTAGCCAGACGATTTCCGATTCTGATTCTCCCATTCAACCCCATCCTCACCCTTCCTTGTCTCGGCGGTGATATATCGTGCGCGTCATCATCAACTCCTAGCTGACAACATCTTCTTCTCCTCCGCCGGCCACAATGGCCTCCGCCCGAACTCAACTCTCGCCGCCGCCACCGCCAGCGCCGTCCAAAAAGCCATCCTCGTCGTCTCTAGCATCCCGACCCCTCCCCCGGCATGGCCACCAACCCGCACGCGAGATGAAAGTCCTCTCCGTCGGCCTCCCGCGCACCGGCTCAACCTCCATGACCGAAGCCCTCTCCATCCTCGGCTACCAGGACGTCTACCACACCAGCCGAGTCATCGACCGCCAGCGCGACTGGAAGATCCTCGAGCGCGCTGCCGACGCGACCTTTCCCTGCCTGCCTTCGTACACCGGCGTGCCTTTTACTCGCGAGCAGTGGGATGAGCTGTACGGCCCTAATGAGGCCACCACCGACGCTGCTAGCATGTTTGCACCGGAGCTTATAACGGCGTACCCAGAAGCCAAGGTTGTTCTCGTCGAGCGCGACTACGATCGCTGGTTCGCGAGTATATTCGATAGCCTGGTGCCCACCATGTGGGGAGCCCCCGCCAACTTCTCGGTCCGCTACATCGAGCCTTTACTCGGGTCACGAAGCGGCGCGGCGTCGCGCAAGATGGTCTTGGGGTTATTCGGCGCACGGGACCCGGACGAGGCGCGGAAGAAAGCTCGGGAAGCGTATGACCGTCATGGCGAGCGCATACGGGAGGTGACGCCGCCGGAGAGGCTGCTGGTGTACAAGCTCGGGGACGGGTGGGGACCGCTGTGCGAGTTCCTGGGTAAGGAGGTTCCCGATGTAGAATTTCCGTGGACGAACGAGGCGGAGATGCTGCGGCGGATTGCGATGGGGATCGTGGTGAAGAATTTACTCAGAGCGGCTGGGCTGGTGCTGCCGTGGGTGGTTGGCGTGGTGAGCGTGGTGGTGGCATTATGGATGATGCTACGGAGAGGATAGAGATGAAGGCTATGTATGTCGTTGCGGCCAGACACGAAGGTGGAAGAAGAAGATGAGACGTATTTAGAGAGTTATGATTGATGGCCCAGGCATCATGTACATATTGCACAACTAAGTTCATTGGCCCAGCCGGGGATGGAATGTGTTGGGGGCGGTATGGCGTTTGGTATTTTGGCACAAGCATACATACATACATACATACACATAGCATATACACGCAGATCTTACCATGTACTGAATAACTGAATAAGCAGAGAATATATGATGATAATGATTGGCCTTGTACATGACGGGAGGATGGGCATTCCTGTTGCCTGCCTGTGGCTTGACATATTCGTATACCTTAACCTTAGGTATTACTACTACTACTAGTAGTAGTAGTGCCGTCCGTGCCTGGAAGCGGTCACGCCGCCGGTATCGCATGCGGGTTTGTGTTGAACATGGAGGCCGTTCCACTAACTGCACAATGAGATAAACTCGTGGAGGGCTTCGATGACGCAACCAGAAAGAAGCGGAGCTAGTATGCAAGATGAGTCCATCTGGCAAGGCGATTGATTGTGATTTTCAACCGATAATGTACGATACAAGTGAGAAGTGATGGCCCAATACCAGTAGATTTCTATCTATTGGTATAGCAGATAGATTGTTGCGTTTGGTGTAACAGGTCTCGGCACATCCAGGCCGATATACGTAAAAGGAGACAAGCAGAATCCCGGACACGAGAGCAACAGGATGCATTTCCAATCATTCCCCGCTAATCCACACCTCCAACAACGTAACCCAAGATAGATCGTCAGGAATGGTGGGATTTGGCCCGGACTCCGAGTTTGAACCCTGAAGGCGGACGGGGCCGCAGGGTAGCAACAAACGCTATTACGATGCTATATTATGGAACAAAACTGGAGAGGAAAAAAGCCATCATACTACTCCTCAGTAGTAGTACTATCTAGAAGTACAGTGAGCACAAGGAGGGGCAAATGGCAAAAAAATGCAAGAAGCCTTGTAAGTAAAGTGAAGTTGAAGTGAAAGTGAAAGTTGGGTGACAGACAGGACGTCATAGGGCCCCACGTGGGGCAAGCCTTGTGAGCCCTGAAAGCAAGCGAAACGACCGTGACGCGCAGTTATTGGAGTTTTAAATGTGCGCCGATGACGCAGGTGACGTTTGTACAAGTAGGCTTGAGCGTTATTTTTATTTTTATTCTGGGTAGCAGTCGTAGCGGTAGTGGGAAAAATTGATTACGGCTAGTCTGGATACGTTGTTTGAAGAAGTTTCGGAAGCATTCGTTGCGGGAGTTTACCGTGTTGACGTTGTCGTGTTGCAGTGCTTAGTAGTGTAGTCACGGTACTAGCAGCACTACTAGTAGTACCTAGGTAGGTACTAAGTAGTACTAAGTGTTACTGGATGATAAGCCTTTGCTGGGGCAGTTAAGCTTCGGAAGCCACCCGCTGCACTGCCCTGTAAATTTGGACGGTAGTGGAGGGGCTGTAGAGGGGCTACCTTACAGAGGGGTTACAGAGGGGCTTTTTAGGGGATAAAGAAGGGTAAAGAAGATCTGTCAGGTGGCAAGCCCCAGATTTTGAGCGCTTGCCTGATCCACTATGACGACTGATGAAGTAACCGGCTGCCTTCCACCATTTCACCCACTCACTCACTCACTCACTCTTACTGATTCTTACGAGTACGAGAAGGTACCTACCTAGGCTTCTTGCTGAGGAAAAGTACTTACTGGTGCTAGGAAGCTGGCAGTAGATCGATACAACGGCAGTGCTTCATCCATCGCCAAATCGTGCCTGCGATCGGGTCAACAACTTAGTACTACCACACTACCGGAGCAAAAATCTGAACGGGGTCCCTGCTTGCTCTCTTCCACGAGTATATAGAAGCTCCTGGCGCCCACATTCCTTCTTCTCCTTCCACTTTGAAACATTTCCACGCCTATTGCAAAACGACTCTCTGATCATCACAAATCTTCAAACAAACATCACCAACCAAAGACACAAATCTAATCTACTTACTTCCACTACCAACCACCATCCATCATGTCTGGACTCATGGACAAGGCTAAGAACATGCTTGGCTCCAACCACGGCCATAGCGAGAACACCACTCACGGCACCGAGCACCCCGCCGGCACCGACGCCCACACCCACTCCTCTGGCATCGAGTCGGCCGACTACGGATCCCACAACCCTGCTCACCAGGACGCTGCTGGCGTTCACGAGGAGACACATCGTACTGGGCCCGTCCACCACAATGAGACGCTGAACAAGATCGACCCTCGTGTCCACAAGACCACCACTACCACCGGTGCTCCCGGCTCCAAGTAAGCTCTACTCCTACCAAAAGTCACAGTCGACAATCATTCAAAAGTAATCCTATGCTAATCATCCAGTAGTGAGCCTCTCGACGCTGCCCGCGTCCCTCCCTCCGTCATGCAGCAGCACGTCGGTCGCCCTTCAGTCGAGCACGACTTCCCCCAGGATAGCAAGGACCGTCGGCACTCCGTCACCCACCAAGAGGAGCATCTCATGAAGTACGCGAGCAAATAAAGCCAAGGCGTTTGGGGGGGATTTTCTACGATTTTTTCCAATGCGGTTTGGGGAGGGGACTGTTGTACTATGATACCTAATTACGAAGGCCTCCCCCATATTGTATGAGTAGTCCTAGCATACGCGAGACGTTTAATGAACGAATACCTACAAGATGACGAATGTTTCTATTTTGATGCGATCGATGTGATCGGGAATGTGATGAACGTGTGGTAGTGTAGGTGGTGTGTGAACTTTTTGGGGGACGTTGTCACAGCGCTGGTGAGTAATAACAGGTTGGAGCTTTTGTACACCATTTTGCCGTGATTCATTTTCGAGACCCTGAAATGAACAAATCAGGGCACCCATTTTCAACGGTGATCGACAGACAATCGAGGTGGATAAAGTCCCTGCGGCGGGGGTGGAGAGACAAAATGAGACGCTGGGTAATATTAATGGTGGGCACTTTGCCTGTAATAATATACCAAGCGACTGCTGCCGCGATCGCTGCCATCCTTATGTCCGGTGCCCAAAGCGTTAGAAGAATCAATATTCCATGTTGTGAGACATGGACATTGGAAGCAGTAATCTTGGTTCAAAAGTTGCGAGAAGTGTTTTTTCCCCCCGTAAACCCTCTGTATAGCAATGCTATGCTGAGCGTCGAAATCTAATTGGATTGCTTGTACGATATTGCTGACGTCTGCTGTTGGTGAAGTTGGCGCACACTTGTGTCTCCGGAGCCGACGGACAGCAACCACAGCGTCTTGCTAGAAATAACTTTAAAATTTCCAGCTAGTGTTGGCCTATAATCATCAAATTGGATTTTTTGACAACCGGACCGCTTCTCCATCTTCGAGAAGCTACCTAGGTAGGTAGAAGGCAAGAGCCTGCAGCAACGCAGGCACTGCCGGCGAAGCGGGAAGAATGCTATCTATATGGGATATCAGACCACCGCACTTGCGCCTGCAGAAAATATCGTGTCTTGATATGATTCCATCTTAAGATTAAGATATGTTTTTACATTGAAGGAAAAGTCCTCTGCAGTTAAGCAAGCTTGTGATCTTACTATAAGCAACCTAGAGATGATATTTCCAAGAGAGTAGGTGGTCAGGTATGACTGTGAGTTCAGCGGATTAACGAACAAATATAGAGTGCAAGTAAGGCTTTGAGCTCTTGCTAAGAATTGAAAAAAAAAAATACAACATTTCTGCCATTGATACCACAGCGGCAATCATCAACAAAGGTATTACATTTTTCATTGCCTTCCTAGGCATTTTTCTGCCACCTTAACGATCCAGTTTACCACATCATCTGAAGCACTTATAGGCGGAACGTGACCAGCATGAGTAGTGGAAACATCGACTTTTTCGCCAGTCAGTCTCTCAATCATATCTATCTGAGATCTCTGTGTCTGTTGTTTGATAGACTGGTCTCCCTCAGCAACCAGATACCATACAGGAACACTTTCGTAACCCGCAAAGGTCAAGGGTGTAGAGAAACTAGCAGCCGAATGGTTCACCATCTTTTTGGCCCAGTATTCGCCCTGGTCCTGTGGCAAATCTGAAAAGACTACTTTAGCTGCTAATGGTATATCCGGATAATACAACCAGCCGTTCTCCTATGATTTTGTTTGTTAGCTTTCTGTTTTACTTTTTGAGCGCAGGCAACAAACCCCGATTTCCATGAGTGGGCTTAACGGTCGAGTAGACGCCGGGAAGCCAACTTCTGGCACAAGAGACGTCATATACGCAAGTCCCACCACTCCCCCAGGGTTTCCACATTTTCCTCTTTCAACTTTGCTCAAGTTTTTGATGGACTGTGTAGCTGGAGTGCCTCCATAGGAATGTGTCACAAGCAACACGTCTTTGCCAGCGTCGGCAAGCTCAGTAATTCGAGCCGCTATGAAAGCCGCATCCTCATACATGTCGGGGGGTGCTCCTGGCCGAGGACCGTCAACAAGTCCGATGCTGGGGAGATGTAAAGCGCTGATCTCGTGGCCAAGTTGCGAAACTCGAGTGACTATTTGACTGTAAAAAGAGGGCAGCGCAGAGGCTGCAGGTATGATAAGAATAGACAACATGCTGGTCTTTGAGATGATCAGTGTTATGGTATATTCGTGAAGTTGAATACTAATGAAAGTTATTATCGGAAGAGTATAAAAGTTTCTTGGGTGCCAAATCCGGCTTTCTGAGTGTATTATTATCTTTTAGGTAGAGTTATAAGCTGACATAGATACCCGAATAGGCCACCGCCACGCAACTAGGTGCAGCCTGCAATGTCTTCCCCGCACGCAAAAGGGGTCGTTGTTCTAACCTCGAATGATATCGAATTTTATACATAGAATCGCTTTCTACGCTTGCGGTCCCTATGCATGACTGAGTGAAAAAACAAACATAAAAGGGTTACTATATAATTAATTCTTCCTCAGTTGTATCACATTCGAACTTATGTCCATTTGTCAATACTTATAATACCAGCAAAATGTGTTTATTTTCGATTGTTAACCTAAGTTTATGTCTCACGGACTGTAAGAGCACGGCCCCGTCAATGCACCGTTGATAATCAACAGATCTTTTGAATAATCCTCTATCTAAAGATCATTTCGAATCAATAATCTAGATTTATTCAAAAAAAAAAAGGATGGAGAATAAAATGATCCAAGAAGACAGACTATATAGAGCGTGGAAATAACATGACCCGTAGTTTAAGAATCCTGCAAATAGTCATCATAACCAGCCAGAGCAAACAGCTCAAATCACAGTCGCGTATAAGTGCTGATAAATTTTCATCTACTAAATCACACCCTGAGCACATCAATTCTCCAAACGTTAGGTTCAGATATCATCTAAGTTCGTTAAGTTGTACCGAACCGTCCCTCTCAGGCTTTGCCATGGAAGCCGCCGTATCGCATGGACTCTTCCTCAGAACGCGATGGTCAGGTGCAACGCCGTCCTTAAACGGGATTTGCAAAGCAATCGCCGGCTCAGAGGATGGATACTCCGTAATGTGACCGTCCCCAACAGTATCAACAGCAACGATAAGCCTATTTTCCCCGTTTGTTACCCATAGCTCGTCATCGCCTGTTGGCAGGGTAATATGCGCTGAGCCCGAAAGCAAGGCGAAAAGCCTGGTACAGTGTTAGCGCAACTTATTTCTCTGGTTGACAACCCAAGACTGACATCGGATGGGGAGGCTTGTGGATGCCCTCGTTAGAGCCTGGAGGTAGGACGACGTAGGAGATATTGGAAACTTCCGCAAGGCCGTTGATAGCTGTACCGACTGTTGGGTAATCAAAAAAAGGGGTAGATATCTCCCAACACTCAAAGGCAGCATTTTGGTTCTGATCCGACACTACCGCTGTAAGCTGGAGTCGGTGTGGCGAAGTAGCTTGGGTGCCGCGGCTGCCCAAGATGGGCAACAAGAACGCAAGAGACCAAAGCATGGTGGAAGTAACCGTCAGAGAGATGTTGTTCTATTTAAGCCTGTTAAAAATTTGAAGATGATATCAATGTCGAAATAGCTAGCATATTATGCCAACCGTAAGACAACATAGGGAGGGGTCGAGAGCAAGCATATTACTAATGTAGTAAGCATGGCCTATTCATCAACACGAGTCTGGGGTACGTCTTCACAAAAAGAAGAAGATTTCATTTGTATCTAAGAGAATTTGCGTATAGAAACCAGCGCTTTGAGTGTATAAGGCTGTCTCATGTTATTGATTATGTGCTCGCCTATGGCAATCTATGCTACTATAACAACTGAAACTTGGGGGCTATCTGAAGTGCGCAAGGGCAGACCCACTTTCAATTACTACTAGTACCACTACTTATTCACCAGCAAATCGCCCCAATCTCTAGTTAGGCATCCTGACTCGAACAAAACTCTTGGTAGCATGCGAACCGATATCTGTCTGGAACCGTCCCCACCAGCTTCCAGCCGACGTCGGCAGGATCGCTCATTGGGCCGGCTAAAACAACGGGGTAAAAATGTCGCATGAGAAGCGTTGGCTAGTAGCTTGCCCACCAAACAGAAGAGCTCTCACGATCGCGGGGCTATACGGCGCGTGTTCTGTTTGGAGGGGCAAAAAGTCAATGGTTGGCTCGCTAGAACTCACATGTCTTGGTGATTTTCTTGACGAAGAGGAGAAAAATTCCTGCTTCTACTACTTCCCCCAAGTCTTGTGACCTCGTATCAATCAAGAAGCCTCTTACTGTTCTATCTAGGCTTATTGACAGCTGATTGCTATTACTTCGAGCGTGGTTCATTTCAGCGTTGAAGCAGTTTTCACACATCACCACAATCGCTCATCATGGCGGCCCCCAACAAGGATGACCTGAGCGTGAGCATCTACGAAAAACTGACTTACCTCGAAACAGACGACAGCTGATATTTGTAGAACCTCTCCTTCATTCTCAACAAACCGGGCGACGTCACCTTTGCAGACCGCCCGAAGCCCACACTCACCTCTCCCCACGATGTCCTCGTCGCCATCAACTACACCGGTATCTGCGGCTCCGATGTCCACTACTGGGTCCACGGCGCCATTGGCCATTTCGTAGTCAAGGACCCCATGGTTCTTGGCCACGAATCTGCTGGTACTGTCGTCGAGGCCGGCGACCAAGTTACCTCTCTGAAGCCTGGAGACCGCGTCGCTATTGAACCTGGCTACCCATGCCGTCGCTGCTCAGACTGCCGCGCTGGAAAGTACAACCTCTGCCCGGAGATGGCTTTCGCCGCTACGCCTCCCTACCACGGCACGCTGACCGGCCTGTGGTCCGCACCCGCCGACTTCTGCTACAAACTTCCAGATGAAGTGACCCTTCAAGAGGGAGCACTTATTGAGCCCCTTGCCGTGGCCGTTCACATCGTAAAACAAGCAAGCATCACACCAGGTCAAACCGCCGTAATAATGGGTGCTGGTCCGGTCGGACTCCTCTGCGCCGCTGTCGCGCGAGCCTACGGCGCCACCAAGGTTGTCAGCGTCGATATCGTGCAGTCCAAGCTTGACTTTGCGCGCGACTTTGCGGCCACGCACATCTACGCCTCGCAGCGCATTGCACCAGAGGAAAATGCCAAGGCGATCAAGGAGCTGGTCGGTATGCCGGGAGGCGTGGACGCTGTGATCGATGCGAGTGGTGCGGAGCCGTCGATCCAGACGAGTCTGCATACGGTGCGCATGGGCGGCACGTACGTGCAGGGCGGGATGGGCAAGTCGGACATTAACTTTCCTATCATGGCCATGTGCCTGAAGGAGGTGACGGCCAAGGGATCGTTCCGTTACGGGCCTGGGGATTACACGCTGGCGGTGGAGCTGGTGGCCAGCGGCAAGGTGGACGTGAAAAAGCTTGTGACGGGTGTTGTTGGTTTCAAACAGGCCGAGGAGGCGTTTAAGAAGGTCAAGGAGGGCGAGGCTATCAAGGTGCTTATTGCTGGTCCGAATGAGAAGGTCTGAGGAAAGGGTTGTGTCCAGTAGAGTGTTTTCGGAGCTTAAACAGTGATTGGTATCGGAGAATCGGGGTAATTCTGGGGAACTCGTTGTCCATGGCTGCAGGAGTCGGGGAATTGGGGGCTTGTGCAAGGCAGAAAAGCAGTAATTTGTTGTCTCAGAAGCAAAAGTCCATCATCCTATTCTTACATGCAGGGCGTACCTTGTAAGAATAAGGGTCCACTCCGTATTGGCAGATCGGCAAAGTAAGCCGGAGAAGTAGGGCTGCGATCTTGACATCGCTTGGCGCTGTCTCATGCCGGTCTTCAAGAGACTGATCCCGCTTTTCGAATCGATTAGAGTCTGGGCCAGTTCCTTTCCGGTGCGCGTAGTTGTGAAGAAAAAAAAAAAAACAAATATTGATTGCGTGACGAGTCATTCGGGTGTGTTAGTACAGCAGTGGTATGACAAGTTAGACAATATGGCGCTTCCAGATCCCCAGGCTTCGGTATCCACAATCTCAGCCGCAGCGGGCTTTTGACTTCTCTTACTTGGTTGGGTTGAAAGTGCCAAAGTCTTGCAGGGTTTCTCTTCGGGCAGCTAGACGAATGACCCGAAAAGGTGAGAGTTGTTTCATTTGTTTCTGCCGCCCGCGTATTCGTAGTCTATATCGGACCAAGACAAGAAACATGTTCACCATGTTGCCAAAGTTGAAAATTAGATTCATGAAGTAAAAGCAGGCCACGAACATAGACAGATTGACGAAATCTTTGAAAATTTTCCCTTGTGTACTACGCCATGGGTCACTAGAGCACTGATGCCGCCGGTGGTGCGGCTGAGATGCACGTTTCCGCAATATCCGCGCTAACATTGCACAACGCGGTGTCAATAACGCCAAGGATTGGAGGAGCCTTGAAACCATCCACAGTGGCTTGCTTCCGCCTCCGACCAGCGCCTGTTCAAAAAGCGGAAGACTCAAGTCTGCCTTGGGTTAAGTGGGGGCATCGGAAAGCTGAAAGTGCGAATTTCTTATAAGCTGGGAGGTTTCTGGCCCCGGCGAGCCGCGATGTTGTGCGTGCGTCTGCGTCTTGTTCGTCGGTTGTGTACCGGATCTGCTCCTTGCATCTGAACGTTTGTGCAAGTCGAAAATACAGTCGACTATCATTCGAGGCCATCGCAAAGAGCCTGTGGTTGCATTCTCCTTGTATTGTGAGAATGGCTGTTGTAACGTACGAGGGCTCTGAGCATGTGCTCAAGACGCCCCTGTGGATGACGGCCATCCGCGGCCTCATCATCCTCCTTTCCCTGGTCATCCTTGGTATGGCTGGCACTCTGATTCATGGTGCCTACCTAGACGAGTTCGGTCTTGCCGTGGCCACGGTATGTTGGAAGAGAATCGAGTGGTAGCTTGAAAGTCAAGACTGACAACTGTGAACAGGCCGTCCTTACCTGGCTCGCCATTGCCTACGTTCTCATCGCGGAAAAGGTCCCGTCCGCCCATAAGATGTACCACATTATCGCCATAATCGCCGTCGATGCTTTCATGGCCATCATGTGGCTGGCGACCTTTGCTGCCACCGCAGCGAGGCGTGCCAAGTTCGTTGAACAAGTCAACGTGAACGGATGTGTGAACGATGGTAGTCTCTCCAGCAGCAGCTTCTGCTTCGTCGACAAGCGAAGCCTCAGCAAGCGTGAAGTGATCCTCTTCGAGCTCGGCCAGGATCTTATGGCAGCTATCGCCGGTCTGGGTGCCTTCGCATGGTAAGCTTCGCTCGTCGAGAAAAACCCGTGTCAGTCGATCGACTAACAGCAGTATCGTAGGATCCTCTTCATCGTCTGTATCGTATGGGAGTCGATCAATCTTCATAAGGGACGTAAAGAAGGCCGATTCTTGGTCGGATCTACATCGGACGACCACCAGATGCAGGTCCAGTCGCCTCCAGCCGGGCCTGGTGGCCCTGAGAAGATGGTGGCCTACCAGAGCCAGCAACCAGTCCAGCAGCAGATGCAGCCGCAGCCGAATGGTCCTTACCAGCCGCCTGTAGCTGCTGGCCAGTACGGATATCCACCTCAGCAAGGCCAACATCCGCAAGGCCAGTACCCGCAAGGCCAGTACCAGCAATCGCCTGTCAGCCCTCCGATCTCAAGCACCAGCCCGCCTCAACAGGCACCCTATCCTCCTCCTCAAGAGATGTATGCACAAGGACAGCCGCAGGGACAGCCGCAGGGACAGCCGCAACAGTATGGGCAGTATCCTCCTCAAGGCTACCCTGTTCAGCCGTATCCTCAGTACGGTAGCCCAAGCCCGGTGTCTGGATATCACAACGAGCTTGACGCTCAGCAGCAGCGGCAATACACCCCACAGCCCCCGTCTGCATCGCCACCTCCCCAACAGCCCTATACTACCCAGTAAGATAGTCTTTTGAAGTAGGTTTCAGGCATCAGGGGTGGACGTTGTCGGAGTTTGGATATCCCTATATGCGTAATTCTTGGGCTTTTTTCTTTTTTTTTTTTTTTTTATCGAGGGTTCATTAGTCATAAGTAAAGGTCTTAAATAACAGTCGCGAAATCAAATTTTTAAGGGTTTTCTTTCCGGAGCTTCAGAATTGGGATTTCATATGATGGTGAACTGAAAGAATGACATTTCAACTGGTTTGAGTGAGAACTTGGAGGATTCCACTAAGGTAGCATACTAAATCGAAGGTAAATGAGGTACGTACCACATGGTCTGATTCTGCCGCGAATAAGTCTTGGGCAGGAAGGCGGTGAACCTTTCTCCATCGACCGACCGAGCTTCACCTCCGAAGCTCTTCCAGCCTTAAGTTCGTAGCCGCGACGTCGACCTCAACAATCGCCCGACATCTTTGAACCAGCGACGAAAGAGAGGTCCAATCCCATGCAGATAGATACATACACACTGTCTGCGGAGCTCGGTCGCGAACACGAACCCCATCGATGGCCGCAATGGCCGCCAACAGTCCCCAAGCTCCCGCAGAGCGCCCCGGCGTACCCTCGCGAAATCCATTACCGCTCTCCGCCTCGCAGGAGGCTCAAGTTCGAGACATTTACTACGCCCGTGTACGAAATAACTGCACAGAGGAGATTAAGGGTAGGTCGTCCTCAAACTCAAGCCTCTGAAGCTCACCTTTTTGTTGTCCTCTCTAACAGCGGATCCCTCGTAGCCTTCGCTGCATGCGCTCTCGGCCGAACATTCACAGTATCCTTCGCCTGCCGCGCCGAACACCGAGCCATGAACGGATGCATGACCCGACACGCGACACAAGCCGAACACGACGCCGCGCGAGAAGAGTGGTTCGCGATGCGCATTGAAAGGCAGCGCGAGCGCGAGCGCAAGGCAAAGATGGCATCAGCCCAGGAAGAATTTATGCGCGAGTGGTGGGGGCTTCCCGAAGATGTGCGGCTATCGAGACAGAAGGAGATGGAGAAGAGAGGGGAGCGGGTAGGCGGGATGCCGGCCAAGGACAGACCGCACGGTGAGAGGTGACAGAGCGTTGGGGTGGAATTGGGCCAAGAAGCATTTGTGTGGAGATGACTGAGGGTATTGGATGCCCTCCGGCTGGCGTTTGGGAATGATTATGTTGTACACTACCTTGAAAGCATCTTGTATCAATACGGGGCGAGAAGCGCTGACTATCTAGACGGGCGAAACAAAACTCCTTCCACAACGGGTTCGGGCGCTTCAAAGAAAACAGAACATGTTTTGATTTATGTGATGCTATGGCTCCTAGGGCGGGACCGGGAGCCCGCAATGCGGAGGTCGTTTCGAAGAAAGGTTTAGTATGGCCATTTTTGGGGCCGCCGATGGGTTTGGCCGGGTCGGGTCGACGCAAGGCTGTGACTAACGAGCATTGCTGTGGAGAGCTATGAGAATGAGAAAAGGCTGAGGATATCACACAGCATGGCATATATCTCGTCACATCTAAAGTTGAAATGACGGAGTTGCAGAGTGGACGAAGATCCCAGCGAGGTTACCATATCTCTGGGCATTAAATCGCCGTTGACATGACGGAATACGGTTACTTTGGATATCAAGAGCCGCTGGCCTGTCACGGTGACAGGGGAGGCGGTGACCATGGGATTGTCTCTTTCTGGAGTATCGAATTAGCTGACCGTGTTCTCACAATTACCGACAGACGGTCTATGCCGGATCCTTGTCGAAAGCAGCGGCTGGCTTCTACGGAAGTCGTCCTAGTATGAAGCTGTGCATATCAGACTATCCCGCAACCGTTTAGCCTTCAGTGAGTGCATCTAGTCTTCCTTTCCGTCCAACCATACTAACCATCCATAGTTTTAAGATACCTAGACTTTCATAGAACAAGAGATGATTATGGCAAAAGATCGACCTTGGAAGCACCTATCACCGTCGTGGTAGATAATTAAGCGCCGGCCAGAGTACCAACACCGCAACGGTTGTCCGTGAGAAGCCCTCATTGGCCAGTACTCCGCGCCCACATCGGCGGCTAGAACGAAGCTGCAGCGTGATGGAGCCGCTGATTGGCTGATGGGATTGCTGTTGGGGTCGCTGATTGGGCCGCCCGCATCTCCCGCTGCTATTTTTGGCGGTACGTACTCTTTTGGGTGGGAGGTTTAGCGGTAGACCCTAACCCTTGCTAACCCTCTGCCCATTGAGCATCTTCCTCTCTCATAGACTCAACCCTCCATCTTGGCTTCATCCTCGTCCCGTCACCCCGCATCGGGCCCCTTGCGACCCTTTCACCGCGACCAGCGCTTGCAGACCTGCAGCCATGCAGGCACATCACCCGCTGGCGAGTAAGATGGCAAGTGGTGGTGCTGCTGGGCATCTGGCTCGCAGGTAGGCGGTGGTGGTGGTGGTACCAACAGTATATCTCCTGGTCGGTGCCGGCTGTATGCAGCATCCTGACCTTGGCTTTCTTTTTCTGCTCTTCCGATTAAAATACCTGCGCATTGAATTGTAGCATACCGAGTCAAATAGACCAGACTCGTAGCACAAGTACCCTGGTTGGTACTACTTGACGACGACACGGCACGACATCGACGAAGGACATGAAACGGTAGCGACTCGTGGTTAGAATTCGACAGCCTTTCTCACCATCCATAACGATACCCTTCAAGCAAAAGAAATTTGCTTAAGCAATCCTTACGAAACGATTATCGCCCGCATTATCCATTATACCGGCAACTGGTCTCACAGGACTAAGAAGACGCGGCTGAGCCATGTCTTCCACCTCGCCCGCCCCCGGGAACTTCTCACTCTTCCCCAGTCCTAACAGCTCTCAACCACCGCCTTTCCTACGGAATCAGACACCTCTGAGTGTTCGACGCTCTGAGTCTCGAGAACGCCGGGCGCCAACACCACAGGGCCAGCATATGCGGTCACAGACGCCTCAGATGGGTTCTGAGCCTTCTCACACTACCTCACCGCCGCGCCAAGGTAGGCAAACGCCACAACAGCAGTATTGCTCGCAGACTCCTCAATTCCATGAGTCTCCACGGCATCAAGAACAACCGCCTTCTTGGCCGTTGAATGGTCAGCAACAGCAACCTCGCGAACACCGACAACCTCGAGAGGCGCCTTCACGGACACAGACTGCCTCGCCTTCACAATACCAACAGCCGCCAGCTAGGAATTCCATTGCGAAACTGCCACTTGATGATGAGCAAGACGCTTCAAACCCACAGCCTCTGCGCTCCATGTTCCCAACATACAACCCTGATTTACCTCTGGACCGCCAAGAATACGCGCCAACGGCCAGAAGCCCGACACACGTTCCTCGAGCCGTCATTAGTCGGCAATCTTATCACCAGCCGGGGAATGGCGGCGAAGAAAGCCCCTACCTCCGCAGCCCAGCTCATAGCCCCAGAGCTAACGAGGAGGCTAACCACCGATATGCCCGGGCACGTCCCGCTGAAGCACCAGCTGTTCCCAAACCGTGCACTACCGACCAGCTTAAGAGCTTCTGGAAGGTCGCCAATGGCTGGAAAGCCTCTAATTCAGAGGGTCGCGTCTACTGCTTGAAGCTCACCCAGGAGAAAGATGCTCCCGTCTACACCTTATCCTCCAGCACTCATCCTTTCTACAATATCCGCCTCGACCCTACCTCCGCCTCCGCTCGTGTCACAGTCATGCGCCATGACCCCAACAAGCCTTACAAGGAACCCAAGCAAGAAGCGGGATCCTCCTCAAGCAGTCTTATTGGCGGCGGCGGCAGTCCTGGCGGTGACGCGCCCTCCGGCAAAATCACAGACGGCAAGCACTGGCACGAGGCTCTGACAACCACGACAGAAGAAGAAGCACGTCGACATCACCCAGAAGATGGGCTGGTCGCGCTTCTCATGCCCTCATCGGCGACTAAGATGGCAACCGAGAAGGCCAACGACGAGAGTGCGGTGATGATGGCTGAGCGGGAGTGCGCTCGCCTCGTCTGGGATGATGATAGCGAAAACTACTTCCTCGTACATGCTGCCCTCGCTAAACCCTTTTGTGTGACCATTGAGCGCTCTCCCGCTTGGTCTCGCGTTGAATATACTCTCGAGCACCACGAATCGCCAAAGCACCTCGCCAAGCTGACACGCGACTCCACAGGCGGCGGTTGGCTCGAGGTAGACACAGGTCTGGCATCTAAGATTGACGCCTACTTCATCGTCGATGTAGCCATTACCGCCCTGATGCTGGTTTCTTCTGCGGACGAGAAGAACCAACCTGCCAACGTCGAAGTTTTCGAGGCGCCGCCGATCATGGCCCCTCCGCCTGTACACACTGCCCACTCTTCGCATGGCAAAGAGTCACCATTGGGCAAGCTTATGAAGAAGAAGCCCAAGATGGAGGCCTTTGAAATTGACCTCGAGAGCCAAGACGACAGTTTAGGTGGCAAGAAAGCAAATAAAGACAGAGTGAAGATCAAGGAGGGCGTGGATAAGCTACCATTTGTGATACGCATACCGGTCAAGATGGTCAAGGCGGTATTCAAATGCTTCATCTGGGTGTTGACGATTTTATTTAAGTGTCTGAAATTCATGTTTGGCGGCTGCTACAAGCTGGTCGGATCAAAGTATTAACAGCTTTCATATCTGGAGTTCAGGATATATGGGTAGCATCTGTGGATAATATACAAGACTATGATTTTTCGTTCACTCTCATTCAAATGACTTCGGTTCCCCCATCGTAATGTCCACTATTCAGCTCTCGTATGGCAGGTCTAAGACATCTTCTGGGTAGAAAGCAAGCACAGGACTCAATGCTTCATCACAGTGCCTCGCAATCCTCTGGCCTTCGTCTAGACCACAGCGCATGCCTTTTTTCAGCCCTGCACGCCCGCTATGCTGTCTCTTGTGGTCTATCTTATCCTTATTTCTGATGCGCCGCCGCCAAAGCCATATCACCCACGACAGTGAACGTCCTACACTCCAGCAGAAAGCTACTAGCGATGCAAGAAAACAAGCTAGTGGAGCTCTGCAAGACAGCTGCGAGATGTGGTGACACCCAGTATGAGGATGAAAGATGTCTTCTTCTGCCTGTCTAAAAGCGCTCATAGCCCATAAAGCAGCTAACGAGATATCGTAGAAAGCGTCTAGGGAGGGCGGGAGGTAGCTAAGTCGTTGCAAGGCGGCACGTATAATGCAGACCACCAACTGTACTATGGCTATAGCCAGACTGGACGTTGCCGACCTGTTTAGCTGTTAGTCAGGAGCAAGTTCTGGGAACACGCATCATTCTCCAACACAGTCACTCTTACCTTTGGGGCGACAACGAGGAAGAAACGTCTGGTGGCTTGGGCAAGGTACTATACACGTGTCCGAACAGCGTCACCACTGTCAGTGACATGGCCAGGTCAAAAGCGATCGCCGTTTTGGACCACGTCGATGAACTTCGAGACATATCGGCGTAATGGGGGGAGTTGAATAACGTTGCCAGACGGCGCTTTAGCGTACCGTGGGTACGCTGCCGCGGCCGCGCTCTTTTATTTGCAACATTGAGCACGTTTGAGCTCGCATTCATTTAAACCTACCTAATTTCTTCCTTTTGACCCTGTTATCATATGCAACATTGATAACGACTTGGGAGTACGTTCAAGGAATAGTCAACCCAATCCCGACCGAGCACGGTATCTCCGCAAGCGTGTAAGTGGGACGCTAAACTTGCTCATTCTGCCTCACAAGCTCTCTGACCATGTTGAATGCTACGATGAACCCCGAACCTAGGAACCTTTAAATACGTCTTCTAAGATTTCAAATTGATATTCTCCCTATTGACATGTCTCAAAGAGCTTAGTGTATACTTCCCGGGATGTAAAAATGCAGCCCTTAGTATTCTGCTATGGGACATCCTTCTCTCTTGAGATTGTACCCTGACTAGCTTAATTGAGTCCATCCAGCGCCATGCATTTTAGTGAATCGCTGGGTGCCTCTGGTCCTAAAGACTCTTGGACACAGGAATTATGCATTTTGGTCTATCTCCTATCCAATAGCCTGGACGACTTTAGGGAACAATACGTGGAGTTTTCTGATCTCTTAAATCTTTTAATAGTTGTTTTCAGGCACATAAGCCTTACTGTTGTTACCGCATTATTCAAGATGGACTTGGCATCAGTCAAAGCGCTCTACCGCCGATGCATTGACAAGCTGTTTTCATTTCTCGTTAATCGGATCCTCGATTCACTTACACTAGATCCTAATTTGGATATTGACCTTACTCTGCAGCTTCTCATGCATGTTCTAGCTCTCCACCCTGAGTGGGTAAGAGATGTTCAACCTCAACTTATGTATATTTCAGCGTCCACGAGCTGCCTGGTCATCATGAAAAAGGCCTGCTCCTATGGGTTTGAACACTTCGCAGAAGAATTGTCAGAATACACTCTGCACCGAACCCTTATGGAAGCATGCCAACCAGGATCCTTAGCTTGCATTAAATACTTGGCCAGTCACTGCACCTCTTCTGATGCTAACAGCATATCGGACATCAACTATATGCAATGGCACAGGGGCTTTAGAGATGATTCAAGGGCAACTATCCCCAAAAGTACGATCTTCTCGATTTTTCCCATCTTCTTCATGGAAATTATCTTGTTTTCCAGAACGTCTCACTATCAATCATTGCTTTCTTGAGACATTGTAAGATCTGCTCGGTATCGGCGCTGACTTGGACGTGATATTCGAAACATTTAGGAAAGTGAGCCAAGCACAGACATCTTTGTGGCCCAGAAGCTTATCAACATCCATTAGATGACCTGCTGATATAGCGAACTGCACTGATGGGTATCCTGTTCTTAACTGCAGTTGATATTAGCTAGCTCTTGGATGGTGATATGTGCAACAGTTTCTTGCCTGTTCTTGGAAAGCCGCTTGTCTATTAAGTGTGTGGGTGAATTCATAGGTTATGACCACTAGGACTCGCATGGTATATTCATTAACACCAAGACGCTCTTATAGTCTGCACGTTCGTTGGGTGTCATATCATGTTATTCGAAGTTTATTCTTGCTCTCGAAGATCTGGGTTGCGGCTTAGCCTAAACAATCTAGATAGGTCAGACTGACCCATAACTCGAGACACCTGACCCTAGAGGCTTTCAAGCGTTAAATCCCAATACCTTAAATAATGCATATATCAGGAATTTTATCCGTTCAAACACTACAAATCTTACTATGAAGATTTATATCATCATACACTCATAGAATAAATAAAAGGTTTAATTATTTTGCTACTGTAAAAGTATCTTCGTGTTAATCTCTAGATTAATATTATAAAACGATTCATCCCTCACCTACTAAGTCTCGAAAAGATATATTTGATAGATTATCATTAATACCACGCCCCAGTAATTACATAATACCCTAGCAATTGCGGTCCCTGAAAGCTGTAGTGCCTTATTTGTTCAGGCTGAAAAAACGGATGGACCGTAGGTCAGGGGTTGTCAGCTAAACCCAGTGCTTGGAAAAACATAGGCCTGACACTAGTGGTTCCCGGTTGCCCTAGTAAGCAATCTCTTCTTATTGCTCCACTTCGCTTCCATTCTCACTGTCCCTTTGTTGGCTGGCTGCACGCTTGATAATAGCATCCTTAATCATAGCATTTCCCACGATGGAAAACACACAACCGAATCAAGCGCTGTCACATCCGCCCCACCATCGGTCACTATTGAGGCATGGCGAAGACGTCCGGCAGCTTGGTAGCACCGCACTCTTCTTCGCCGCCTTCATCTTCGCTTGGCAGAAATTTACGTCCCCCCTGAGCGGTGGTTTGCTGTCTTTAGCGGTGTGGTTAGCGCTCTTTCAGCTCTCCTTCATGGGTGCTGTAGCGACGCACAATGCAGTCCATCTGCCTGTCTTCTGGGATAAGAGACTGAACAGCCTCTACCAGATCTGCCTATCTCTGCAATATGGCGGTCCTGTTTCTATCTTTGTTCCGGGCCACAACTTGTCTCACCACAAGTATCCTCAGCAGGCAAGAGACGTTAGTAAGTGTTACGGATCCCTCGGCCTGCGAAGCTACCCCTGCATCCCCTACCCATTAAGAGAGAGCAAGTCACGGCGCTAACCATCTCATCTTATCAATCAGTGCGCACCACCAAAGTTCGATACAGCTGGAACCTTCTGAACGGGCTGCTGTTTTTCTGGCATGTTGTGCTATCTGGCAACAACGATGATAAGCTGTACTTTGAGGCGCAGGCCCGACTCAATCGTCCCATCGTGAAGCAGCGCCGCCTTGAGGAGATTGCTGTTTGGGGTGCTACCGCCGTCCTTCTCTTGCTGAATTGGAGACGCTGGATCTGGTTCGCCCTACTCCCGCAGTTCTACGCTAAGTACTGCATCCTCTCGCTTAATTTTCTACAGCACGATGGGTGCGATATCAACTCGAAGTACAACTTTGCGCGCAATTTCACCGGCGCGACTCTTAATTATTTGTGCTTTAACAATGGATATCACACAGTACACCACTTATACCCTGGACTGCACTGGTCGGTCCTCCCACAGAAACACCAGGAGCTCATTGCGCCTCATGTCGCGCAGAGCTTAGAGGATCCAAGCATACTAGCTTACATATGGCGAAGCTTCATTTATCCAGGTGTTCGTCTCGACTACAAGGGTGATCCTCTTGTGGTCACTAAGGAGGAGAAGGAGATGCGAGATGAGCCCTGGTTCTATAATGAAAAGGAGACGTATTCGGGCACTAAGGAGTACCTTGCCGAGGGAATGAAATGAGCCCAATAACTCATTGTCCCCTTCGGTCCTTCGGGCTCGCTGGTGAAGATGTTGCCAGCCATTGCAAGAGGCTTGGAGCTTTCCCAGTGTTGGCTGCCGCACAGG
This sequence comes from Waltergamsia citrina, assembly GCA_022814615.1. Classification (NCBI taxonomy): domain Eukaryota; kingdom Fungi; phylum Ascomycota; class Sordariomycetes; order Hypocreales; family Bionectriaceae; genus Waltergamsia; species Waltergamsia citrina. The sequence goes on along the minus strand of JAKLNE010000056.1, from coordinate 17,906 downwards.
GCGTGATAGCGGATCCGGAGGGGCGCCGCAACGCGACCAATTTCGCCGGCTTATGCTGCACAGCCCGAAGACGCGTCACGAGTACGCTTTATAGTATGAGTACGTAGCAGATCAGACAGCAATAAGATATACAGTTTGACAAATAGATTTAGAAATTTTGCTTCACCGCTGTGACAATTCGCAGCTTTTTCTTTCCGGCGGCCGACTTTTGTTGTCAGCCGCAAGGCTAATTAGTCGAACAGAATCCTGCGGTGCCCCTTGGCAATCATCGAATTTTTAGGCTGCGGTAGATGAATGTTGAACGTAATGGGACTTTTTGAGCCAAGATGATAAAGCGAATCATCAATACTTACGATTAGAGTCTTCAATTCTATTTATTTAGTTAGTATTCCACCAGACTTAGATTACCAATGTTATGAAGGGTCTCCATTACATCCTCAACAGACTAGTTTCAGGTAGCTATTACAATGATTCGGTTCTATTAACTTGTTTATATTCATACGTTACCTGCCCGATCACTTCATATAGCATCGGAGCAGAAGATTGACCCTTCCTCTCTCCGGTGCATGCATGCTTTACGCAGACCCAGCCATTTAACTCGACTTGCTAGATCTGGCACTTAATTTCAAAAGAACATGCCCTTTTGGTGTGGATGGGGGCAATAGGGAGTATCTAAAGACATCTCACTAACCGGGACATAACTGAACTGGATAGGGGACATTGTTCCTCACTTACATATCTCACTAATAACATATTCTCCAGACTTCCACCTAGTGCTGTACAGCTGGCGATACAGTATGAGTTGGCATTTGTACCATTACGAATATCTTCACAACGGTACAGAACCTGCAGAGCCTGGATATTATTGAGAATTGGGGTGATTACCCAGCTGGTAGGCTTCGCAATCGCGTCCCTTACGCTAGGAATTGAACAACCTTTGCCATGATGCTATTGTGAAGAAAAGTCGGATGAAGGCAAGTAGTTGACAATTGGGGCTCAAATACCTCAAGCATGTAATTTGTGAAGCAATACACACAATTGAATTGCTAACGTATTAATAAAGAGCCTTAAGCCCTATAAATAAAATACACTATTATAATTTTATTCAAATACTACTTTTACACCGTTCTTTACACATGTGCTGTTCTATTAAAGCTTTCTTACGCAAAGCACAAAGTAGGAAGATAGCTTTAATAGCCAGACTTATCTCCAAGGGGGCCGATGTTAACGGACGTGCATGTTCTAATTTCTTCGCAGAGGATAGAGTAACTCCTTCATGGGTGTGTTCCGCAGTTGGAGATATAGAAACTGTGTCTTATCTGCTGAAACATCTGGCGGATCCAAATTAGATGAGTTTTGTTGTTTTCAAAGCATACAACGACGGGAGAAGGAGCTTATGGAAGGCATGTATAGCTGTGGACGGGCTGTCATAAATTAAAGACTCGACGTAATAGCAGCTTGGATGAATTTTCGAACACTAAACAGTACTCAATGTAAACATACGTGTATATTTAACACTAACTTAACTAGTATTGTTAGCATGTATTCACTGTAAGTTACCGAAACAGAGGCGTATCGGCCACTGAATGCTCGGAAAGTTGGAGCTGTGGTTTTTGTCAATTCAATCACAGGAATACCTTTGTATAAACTTCTCAATCTGTGGACTAGGAAGAGAATTGTAGATCATTACGACCATTAAGGCTAGCGATTACCTAGGTAAGCCGACACCTGTGTGATTTGTGGTGATCGAGCCCAAAATAGCCAGTGTCAAAGATATGACTAGCATAACCGGTTGCTTTGCTGAAGGGCGAGGAAAGATAAGATCGTGGCCATCTTGGTATTAACTAGGCCTTATTGAGTCCGCAGCACTACGCACGCAGGGTGTCTCCAACACGTGAACATTTGCCTAAAAGCAGGCCATGCATAATTTTGCCCAATTAGCCTCGGGCACGAGCAGGGAAAGGGTACCAAAGGCTGGTTAGCCCGCTCAGGCGGTAATGTTCTTCTGTCAGTAGGTAACAAACTCACCTACTCGAAAGATTCCTAAGCCGACGCCTTGACTCGATCGCTAGACGTCCAACAAAAACACGGTAAGATGAACCATAGAACCAGATCAGTATCACACGGTGATATGCAATGTGTTCTGTTTGTGCGTTTCTGCGGTGTGAACATAAGCGATTTCTCTATTGCGACTAGCACAAGTAATACTATCCATAAGGATCCTTGGTGTTAAGTCAGCTGATCGACATACCGTAAGCTTAGCTTGGACCGTATCTTTCTTCTTTGCCAATCAAGCACCATTAACCTGGAATTTCTATGGGTTCCAAACGCTTGGCCGGTCAGCGCTACGTCTTTATGCTCGAGATTTTTGCTTATGAACTGTGAAATATATTGTCCTTGGCGCAGATGCAGGGACCACGATGAACCGGAACGCCGGCATTGGTGGTTTACAGTGCCCGACAAGTCTCATAAGCACTTAAAGTAACGACGCCTCTCGTCGCACAATTTCTGTTCTGGCCGATGTTCTAGTAGTCCCGACTCACACGAGCCATCAACACAAAAACGCCATGTTTTCTCTAACATCGCCATTTTGGCGATTCGTTGAGAATTACTGGTACGCTGTTCCGGACCCGCCTCCGCGTAAACGAACCAAACCTCTCGAGGTTCTCTGTGTGGGCCCAGGCCGCTCCGGCACCGAGTCTCTTCAGCAGGCCCTTCTTCAACTAGGCTACGACCATACTTTGCATGGCTGGGAACTTATTTTCGAGCAGCCCTACCGGGCCCAGGCCTGGTGTCACCTGGCACGCCGGAAGTGGCTCGACACCTCGTCCAAAACCATCACTGCCGCCGAGTTTGACGAGCTGATCGGCCACGCGGTGGCCATCACCGACTCCCCTGCAAGCTGTTTTGCGGAGGACCTGGTCAAGGCCTATCCAGACGCGAAGGTGGTGCTGAACAAGCGCCGCGATCTAGACAAATGGATGCAAAGCATGGAAAAGTCCGTTATTTCGGTCACACAGGACTGGTTTTTCTACCTATTTCACTGGTTTGATAGCCACATGTTCTGGGCATATAACGTATTTATCTACTATCTCTGGCCAGCCCAACTCAACTTTATCAATTCGAGGGAGAACTTTGGGGAGGCTGTTCGTGCTAGAGGAAAGGTAGCCTATGAAGGTGAGTTTTACATGCATCCAACACTCTTTGCTGCCCTACATGCATGGCATAGAAATAAGGAGAACGAACAAGGGCAAGCTAACGAGAGGAAGCTCATTGCAATATGGTGAGAGGCATGGTTCCGCCCGAGCGACTGCTTGAATGGAGTACGGAAGACGGTTGGGAGCCTTTGTGCAAATTCCTTGGTAAGGACATCCCCAACGAACCGTTTCCACACGTCAACACGAACTCCAAGGGCTGGGTTGAGAGAGAAAAACAAATGTCGACACAATTAGCTACGCCGGCTATCAAGAAGTTTTTGGCCATAGTTGTGGTCAGCTTTGGCGCGGCAATTGGTATTGGCTACAAGTATTACCTACAGTAGGACAGCATTGCTACAGCGTGTGAATGCACGCTGCCGAGATAAGCGACACAAAAAAAAAAAAAAAAACTGCGGCGATGGTAGTTGAGAAGATTGTAATGCACTGCATTTTCTTTCATTAATAGCATGAGGTTGATGCAGATACGTCTTCGGGGAATCTCAAGCTACCCCCAGAGAGAATAGAGAAGCAGACGTCAAACACAATGAACTGTCCAAGACCTAAGTGGCTCGCTGATCGCTTGTACAGTATTAGTTGTTTTTTAAGAGAAGAAGTGATGTCGAGATGTTTTCTGCCGTAGCGGCCATCGAATTTACCGAAGCGAATGGCTTCGGGCTACATAGTGAACAACCACTCCTTTATAGCACGCACTGCGGCCAACTTATGAACTTAAGCACTTGTTTCCTATAGAGAGCGTCGGGTGATTACAAAAGTTTCGTGCAATAACGCAGCTGTTCACTGTTGGCGGAAGGACGACGAATGGCGAGCAAATCGGATTATTTACTTGAAAGGGACAAAACCTTAGCGAATGACCTAAAGACTTTTACCGCACGCATCATGTACTCGTGGGGTCTAAGAACAGGGCACGTCTGTGGCTGGCAATCTAGTCGATGAGAGCCTGAAAGAAGTGAATGGGGATCCGCAAGAATCAAAAAGAATGTAAAGAGCATTCTAGTAGCTCATATATCTTGTATTATACTGAATCGAGATCAAACAAGTATATCTAGCTACTTCATAATCATAAGCGAGCTGACAACAGCAACGTAATCCTCCTCAGTCGAACTTGTATCATAGCTTAGAACTTGACAAGGCGGGCGGGCTGGAAACTGTTAGCTCTGGCTGAGTATATTGTAAAAGGAAGAGACTTACAGGGCAGTTGCCGACGTTGGTCTTTTGTTTCTCATTAGCTGTTTAGTCTTACCAGATTTTACCATCAGAGATGTACTTACGCAAGCATAGCAGCACTGGGAGATTCAAAGTTAGTAATTATTATTTTTTACGGTACAAATCGTATTAAATGGGGGAATACTCACGGCATCGGGGCCAGTTCCGCTCTTGGGGCAGTGCTGGAGGTCAGCGCAGAAGTACTGGATGCACTGAAATATTGAGTTAGAAAACATAGCCGTCTACTATATCACATTATATCCTCAGGACTTACGCAGGAAGTTTGGCGCTCATCGAGCTCGATGACCATATCGGTCTGCTTGTTGGGCAAGGCCGTGGCCATGGCGAAGAAAAGAGTGAAGAGGACACTGGAGAACTGCATGGTAGCGGTCGGATTATTTGGCCTTGCGAAGCTTAAGACGGTGTAAGTGAAGGAGATGATGTGGTTCCAAGCTAGAAGAGCTTCTAGGTGGAAAATATCATTACTTATAGTACGTCCATATCGACGATAGGTTTGCGTACTTCCCACATGCGGTCAGTAGGGCCGGAAGTCGGCGGACCCTCGCTAGCAAACCACTTCCGCGACTAGAATTATTGAGCTAAACTCTGCAACGCCCGAAGAACATTGAGGTCACAAGATTCTACTATCTAGTGTTTCCGTCCTGCATTAGTTTGCTGTTGCCTTGGAAGATTCAATTAGTTAAGCAGCTGTCTGGGGTTGTTAGAGATGTGATGCTGTTGACATGGCAGAATGTCATCCGTAACGGTGCTTATAGGGCGATAACTTCAACTAGTCCTCTCAAGGAAATACTTCACTTGCCTAAAAGGGGAAGCTTAAAATATTGGTATATTAGATATCTAGGCAACGATACCTTGTTTACTATCAGATCGGCGGCGACCGGTTAGATTGGGATCGACATGTGGCAATACAAATGATTGTATATGGCACGTTGCGTGGGACCAACGTATTGTGTTTTTCCAGTTGGCCAGGCCTGTCTGCCGGACTCCATTGTGAATGCGGGAGTGACCTTCACGGAGCCAAAATCTCCACTGCATCGTGGCCGATGGATGTGGCTAGGGGAAAACCAGCGGGTTAGCGCTGCACTGTTCTAGAAAACGCATCAAGGAGTTTATAGGCTCAATCCAGGCGAACATTTCCATTGTCAGAGCCACTAAGGATCGGAGAGTCCACTGCACATACTGGGGAATAGTAGTCCTCCGGATAGGGCGCTACTAGTGTTTCGTAGCTCTCTTCTAATGCGAATGCCGCGTGCTACTGTCTTGGCCGACCACGCTACATCCTACGCTACTACTACCGACGGCAACAGACCGGCCGGATAGCCGATACCGCTCCCCAGAAGAGACGAATAGCTCACTGGGATGATTTAAGTGGCATACTGCCAAGATGTTGCTGCCTGGGAAAGGCGTGAGTACTAACACACCTTACATCATTTCCGCATGGAAGCCCACGGAGCTCTCAAGGTTGTGGGAAAGAAATGCATGCTCCTATAGACTTTACTGGGAGAGCCAAGGTCGGCTCTGAGAAATCCTGCTTTTAATGTATCGCGCTGAACCATCATGCGCGTCTAGCAGGAAGTTCAACATTCCCGCCATCCATTCGCTGACAACGTTCCCCTTTTTCACGTTGCCACCTGAGCATAATCAGTCAGTACGGTTGTTGAGCTCACCGACTGCAAGGACACGACAACTCACTCAATAACAACTTACCTCAGCGAACTATGGCACGAACAGAGGGAAGAGAAAATGCCGAGTCGCAGCAAACGCCTTTGATGACAACGGTGAACGAGGACGATGAGAAGCTATCTCAAACTCAACAATATGAAGAAGACTTCGCAAGGCGGCCTGCCCCAACCTCAAAGCACCGAGCCTTGAGCTTTGCACTCTCCACGTTTTCATTCTTCGCAGGCATCTTGCTCACTATCCTTATCATGGTTGCCACTGGGCTTCCCAAAAATTCACCAGGCCTTGACCTTCCAAAGATTGTATCTGGTACGGATGAGAAAACAGGACAACCGGCACACTGGTTCAACGGAAACTGTGGGAACTCTGCGGCAGAGGCGAAGTCTCGCGGCTGCGAGTTTGATCTTGTCTCGCACTCCTGGCTACCGAAAGACTGTCTATATGAGGAGGATGCAGCCGATGCAGAACTCATGTATGCGAACAACACCTGGCATTGGGGCCTTGATGATACCACCGAGGTATCTCTAGAAGATGTGAAGAAGGGGGAATACGAGCGTGTCTGGACGAGTATGGACTGGCATGTAACTCATTGTGGCTTTATATGGAAGAGGCTGCATCGGGCGGTCAACAATCCGGGGAGGCGACTGGACTCTTACACGGCCGATTATCATCATACGAGTCACTGCGTGGACATGATAGCAGGACTAAGCCCTGTTGAATCAATCAATGCCACTGGGACGCGGATATATACCAAGTTCCCAACGTGCTCATAACGACAGCTCATAGTCATGGGTCAATCTCGAGTCATTCTTAGTGAATATAAAAGCGTATCTTGTCATCTCAATACAATACCAAAATACATGTACAGCTCATCTGGTCCGAGTTCCGACGTCATTTGCCGCCAATATCTCAGTATCCAGACATCTCAACCGACATTGGGACAAAGGGCATCACCAATCCATTTACTTTCCACCAGTCGGCTTCTCGTTGTCAATCCTCAGCCTCGAATTTGCCTCGTCATTGCCCTTCCAGTACACATTGTTAAAGTTGTCGCCCGTAACCGGCTCACTCCACCAGCCCATCGTATCATTAGCACCCTTCTTCACGAGGTACACCTTCCCGTCAGACCCCTCGACACTCTCCACCGCCGCGGCCTCCTCGTCGAGATCTTCGTCGGAAAAGATGACTGGTCCATTGGGTGAGTCGAGGTTGCCATTGCCTAAGGTTGACGGCTCGGCGCCGGCGAAGCGCATGGTGTCACTGTTGGAAAAATTCATGTTAGATTTAGAAAACGGATTGTTATGTGGGCGCAGTCGGAACGTACGCATCGAGGACGAATTGCGTGCGGTATTCGGTCCAAGCTGACAGGATTTCTACACCGCGCGAGGCGCCACCGACTGTGGCCGGGTACTCATCCCCGGAATCGGTCTCAAAGGTGAGGTAGAACGGCTTGGTGACGTCCTGGGCGGATGCGACCGTGGCGAAAAGGCCGGCTGCGATGGTGGTGATGAAGCGCATCTTGAATTGTATTGTCGAGCTAATGGTTCACGTTAAGTATGGCTAGGGAGAGATGGGTGGAAGTTCACAAGAGATGACGGTGATCAGGGAAGTGGGAGCTTCGTTCATAAATAAATCTAACGGCCGCCAATCTTGAAACGAAACAAGTAGATTGGCTCCCCTTCTTCCTCGGACTTTCGCATTGGGGATCTGAGACCAGCATCCAAATAGGGCTGCAGGAAAGCTGATCTGGTGGTGTCAGCGCCGTCAGTGCCGGCGACCTGCATATTGTCAAGCATTGACCTGCCTGAAATCGAGCCTTGCCGACGGCCGAGTTAGGTGTGATTCGCTGACTTAGTACAGCCTGTCAAAAGGATCGTCAGGGAAAGTCACCGATAGAAATCCCCGATGAAACATCTCGACTAGCGCTAGAACAGCGGCTTAAAGATGACGAAACACGGTTCTCGTGGGTGTTTACCGAGTTTCTGGGGCCTTTTGCTTCTAAAATTGGGATTTGCAAGTCATGCTAAGCAATGAAAAGGATGGACAAGCCTCAATGTCGTGCCGCAGGGACGCATGTACGTATTACTTGAGATTGGTGCAGAATGTGGATAAGCCGGAGTAATCATAACACGAGCTCCTTGCCAATTACACAATGTTGTTGTCCTTAACGAATTCGGAACATATCGTATTTGTATCTCGCTTAGTCTGAGTGAGATCTATTTCTTTCTTTCAGGCAATCACATCTTCCAAGTCGAACATCTATCCTCCGCGGACATTCCTAACCTCTCGGATCTCTTTCGAGTGCCGCATTTGTGGCGGATGAACCTCGCCCGTCTCCTCCATAGCCTCCCACCATGGCAACTGAGTGAACTTCTTCCACCACTCTCTGAGCTTATCCAAGCTCTCATCCTCCAGGGTATCAAATTCATATGAGAGCCAGATGTACCGAAGGTTTCCCGCCAGTGTCACATCCACCAAGCCCGGTCCCTCAACGCCAGGTGTCATCCACCCAGTCTTGTCTAGCGATCCAGTCGCGCTAGTTTGAAACTTGATCATCGCTTTCGTAAACGCCTGGAGCGCGTTCCTGGCTGCATCATGCGATCTGTGTTCGTCTGCCAACCCGGTCCAAGACGATGTCACGGGAGCCGAATGTCGTAGATAATAGGTAAAGTCCACTCCCAAGAGATTGACCTGGGTAATCATGTCAAGGGCCTGTGCACGCTGCAAAGCATCCTTTGCGACCATGCCTTTGTACCCGGGAAAAGTGTCCTCCAAGTAAAACATGATCGCCGTACTCTCACTGAGCCAGTCCTCGCGACCGACAGCATACCGAATGCGCAGACTAGGGGAACTCTTCCCCTGCGGCTTGGGGTCAGACTGGTCGGCGTCAACCATCTTCATCCCATTTTCGGTGAAAGTCATAGTAGCGATGTTAATTTTGAAGTTGGGAAGCTGGGTGCGGCCTGCGATCATGTCTTCGGCCGATGCGACGATGCCCTTGATGAGCAGCTGGTAGGCGATGCGGCGCGGAAAGGCGCTGCGCAACCAGAGGAAGAGGGTATGCTGTACGTCTGCCATGGTTTTTGATAACAACCTCAAAAACAATTGATCATGAAATAGCTTTCTAGTGCTTTACTCATTGACACTTAATTCCGCTCTTATCGTCGCCCGGAATTATATACGTTTTCTCGGAGACTTACACAGATGCCACAAACGGAGAGTCGGAGACTTCTGTACGTACGGAGACATACGGAAATATTCCGCAGACGGCGGCACCTTGTTGGCCACGAAGATTTATGATCGTTATGGGCTTCCATGTAGATATGTTTGCCTTCCATGCAGCTTGTGCTCTTCGTAAATAATGTTTTGCGTGTCATCAAGGGTTGATTGGCGGTGCTAGCGGCATGAAGCGACGTCAGGTATCAAGGACGGCTCCCCTTCGAACTCCGCAAATGAACTCGGAACTGTGTAAATAGGCTCCGAAGTTCTTCAATGGTATAAGGTGTACCTTTCAAGTCTAGTGAGCGCCATTCTCACGCCAATAGTTCCCTCATCACTACATGAAATGTTCAACTACCTGTCTCGGAAGCCGCTCCAGCACCTTGTCACCAAAACTTCCGATTCAACTATGTGGAGCTGTCACAACCTTATGAATCTAGTAATAGTGAGACGGGAAGTTGATGCGTCATCTAGTAGTTCTCTGGTATTTCTGACACAGGCCGTCACATGATACAGACTTGCGGCATATATAGCCCCTGCTTGAGCTCATGAATCTCATTTCTCTGATTCAATGCTGTCCGTTGACTAGATACGTCTCCGAAAACCTTAATGATTCCTAGTACACATGTCTCTCATCCTGGAGGTATTGGTTCAGCTAATGTAAATCTCATATTGGAGTCCTGATCGATCAATACCGCTCGATGACCCAGCTCCTCAGAACATCCTGGTTCATCGATCGCAGCATTTCTATCTCACCTTCCTTCACATCCAGGTATCTCTGCACAGCCTCTTCACCTAGCAATTGACGCAGTTTCTCGTCTTGCTTCAGGGCATTCAAGGCCTCCTCAAGTGTCAGCGGTAATTTTTCAACAATTCCGAGCTGCTCCCTCTGCGTTTGCGAAAGCGAGGCTGGGTCGTCAACGCATTCTTTCCACTGCATCTCTTGCTTGTCTGTTACTCCACACATCCTCGCGGCTATGATGGCTGACATGGCCAGGTAAGGATTTGCCATGCCGTCCATGCACTTGAGCTCCCAGTGGCTGCCCTCGATCTTGCGCAGTGGTGTTTCTCGGTTCTGAACTCCCCAGGCTACCCAAGTACCGCCAGCCCAGTATCCATCAACAACTCGATCATAACTGACCGTGCTGGAACATGTATACGCTATGATGGACCGCAAATGCTTCAAGATGCCCGCGTAGAATGTTTCGTGAACACCCTGGTCGGAGCCGTCAGGTGATGAGAATGACATGTGAACATGGGCGGCCGTCCCCGCAGATTTCTCGAAGGGCTTGGGATGAAGTGTCATTTTCAAGCCTTGCTTATTAGCGCAGGTGGAAAGAATGTGCCGAGCGTAAACGAGAGCATCAACGGCTTCAAGAGCTGGCATCGCGGGTAGGACAATCTCGTACTGTCCAAATGAGCTCTCTGGGTGCATTGTCTCTACGTGTATGTCGGCTTTGGCCAGATGAGCGACTGCCTCCTCAATAACAGTCATCGCAGGCAGGCTGTAGTCTGCGCTATTTAGCAAACACCACTGGTGAGCGTCGGTATCCAATGGCTCGAAAGTCCGTGCTCCGGTGCGTCTCATGAGCACGAATTCAATTTCGAACCCGAGCATGAAGATGAGGCTGTGACCAGCCGCAAGATCCAATACCCGTCGGAGTTGTGTTCTTGGGCAAACAATTACCGGCGATCCATCCTTTTCCTTGAAGTCGCCCATAACCAAGATCTGGCCTTCTTTAGGTGCCGGCCGAAGGCTGCTGCAGTCCGCAATCAGATTGAAATCGCCTGAAGGCCCCACTCCCCTGATCAATGAATCATTCTGAAGAACTCCCAAGGCCGCCTTGGAAATACTGAGCTTCAATCCCCCCTTTGACTGTAACAGTGCCAAAGCCCGATGACGCGGGATGATCCGAACTCTCATCCACCCACTGAAGTCCATCCAACACAATCGAAGGTATTGGATGGCCTTGTTCCCATTCAGCATTGTCTCTAACTTGGCTGAGCTGTGTTGAGGCACATCCGTTTCACCTTGAGGGGCCAAAGGGACTAATGGAGAAAGCAACTTTTCAACCAAATTGTAGACTTTTTTCGGGATACGAAAAAGAATGTTTTCAATATACTGTCTTGCTTGGTCCGAGGTGAGATCGCAACGTGCCACGTGCTTCCACAGAACAGACTCGAATGTTTGCCTCATTTGCATGGCAAGGGCCCACACCTCCGGGATGAAGGGTAAATCCGCACACAACATGATCTTCTCAGAGGAACAAATCTCTAGTAACAGGCGAACAACGTTTTCCTGTCCGTCCCTGCTAATCGTGGGGAATATAAGTCCTAGGTTGACGTACACGTTTGAGTACAGCGACGCCAAGTAGCCGGTTTCTCGGGCAAACGGATAGCCTGCGTGCAATATAACGATTGGTACAGACTGATACTGCTTGATGAAAGGCTGCAGTTGAGAGGGAGAGCTACTAAGCTTTGACTGAACAACGTCGTCTCCAAGCCCAATGTCGAAGAGAATGGGTTTGCGCTTTCGGGTTTCGGTCCAGTTGTTGATCAATTCCGCCAGCAGGTGTAAGATGTACTCGTTTAGACCTTCGTGTTCAAGTTTGAATTGATCACTAGATGACTTCCGCAATTGATCATAGATTAATTGAAATGCTTTCAAGGCTTTTTCTTGGCTGGGTTGCGATGGGATGGCCAGCCCGGTCCGGTATCCAATCACGGTCTTGAAGCCAGCGATGGGTGTCTTGAGGATTCCGGTAAAGAGGAAGTCGACATTTACTTTGAAGTTTTCGAAGGCTTCTTCTGCGCTTTCAAAAGTTTTACATATGGAAGGAATCAGGGATTCGACCGATGCCTCGATAAGAACAATCGTTGTGGTTGTAACCCACTCCGACTTGTCGGCGACAAGTTGCTGCAGAAGGCCGCCATCTAGGCCCGCAGCATTCGGTATATCTGAGAAATAATCCCTCACCCAGTTTTCCCCATGACAGTAGGTTTTCTCTTTCAAAACAGCCCTGACTGTATCTTCAGTGGGCTCATAGCGCAGCACCTGAGATAGCAATTTGATCTTGCGGCTTTCCGTGAGTTTACTCGACAGTTGAACCATAGCACTTCTGCCATTTACCATGACAGGAGTTTGATGAACGCTTGCCGGTGTCGTTTCGTAATCTACAAAGGCCTCTTTGAAGGCAATTGCTGGGATGGCCCGGGTGGCCCGGACGAGATTGTCCCGTTCCCGCGGATCGTACGCATCGATGACTCTTCAAACTTCTTTAAAGTCCCCTTTTCAGGTTCAGAGTGGCGGTAAGGTCGAATAGCTCCAAGTAAGCGACGTTGATGACTGGCATGAGCTCGTATAAGAATAGTAGTAGTAAGGGAAAGCTGAGGTATCTACATCAGCTTGAAGTGGGCAACCTGGAAGGCGTTTCCTAGAGGTAGCCACAGCGTGAGGCAAACCTGAGGCAACACTGAGGAGAACTTGAAAGGTGCAACAAGAAGGTACGATCAGTCAATATGAGAAGCGGATCTCTCTCACTTTCCACTCTCTACTGGTAGGCAGGTGCGAGTGCAAGAAAAATTGGGAAGTGCTTTCCCTTCCTCAAAGCACAGTTCCATTTACAGGCCCAACAAAAAGAGATTAAAGAAGGAGCAATTGAGGGACCGATCCTGCTATATCTTGCCATAAAGTAATAGTACCTTACTTGTATGCAAATCCAGAAAGAGCGACTTAGGTAAGGTAGTACCTCCAACGTCTTTGCGATTTCCAAGTTGGAGGTCATCAATCTTTGCCTCATTCTTTGGCCAGATATCCATTCCTCTTGTGTCAACAATTAAGTATTTCACAGCCGCATTTCGCCCGCAGCAAGCATGTCCCCAAATCATGCAAGTCTAAGGTATCAAGTCCATGTTGATTATGGGGATACAGCTTGTTTGCACCAAGCACATCTCACAATGCTGCCGTCTCTCGCATTTCGAAATCGCCCGATGAACAGATGGGGGGTCCCGAAATTGCAACACTTCACGACCCCAGGAATGGAAATCGATCCCGGTGACTACTCTACTAGCTAAGGAGTCAGGGCCTCGGATCCATCCCTTATGCTTAATTGCTTTTTCTCCGCGAAACGAGATGACCCTGTCTCGCACCCATAATCCTTCGGTCGACCTGTTCCAGCCCTGAGACCCTGGAGATCGATGCCCCTGGTCTAATTTTCCACTGGAAACACTCGCGCATAGACGCGCAGGAAATTTATGCCCTCAAGTTCTATCACTTTTTTCCTTGATTTGGCTGAATGTGGGCAACGCAAAAATGACAACTTGATTACAACAATATCAGGTAGCGTTTCCGATAGTCTGTTCTCCAGCAGCCCGTCCCCCCTGACCTTACTCCATAGAAACGGTATTCGCCGGGTCGCAAACGAGAGAACAAAAACCAAGAGGAGAAAGAAAGCTTCCAGAGGCGGAGCGAGCGTGTTAAAATGAGCGCTGCAGATCAGCATAATCCGAATACCTCTGTGCCGTACAATGACAGCTCGATGTCGCTTCACGATCAACCTGAAGCTTATGCTAATGCAGAGAAGGAGGGGAAAGGAAACAAAAGCGGGAGTATGCCGCCGAATCATTCTGGCCAATGAGCAATTCATGTCTGTCATTACGATTGTTGGTCGCCTAAGGTTCAGGGTTGCAACCTCTCGCAAGAAACGACAAGTTTTCTCTTTTCCTGGCATACTCTAAGAATCATTCTATGGGTCTCGAAATGCAACAAAGGTGTTCTTGTATGGATGCAAGGGGTGTTCATATACGCCACCCCGCCGACGTGCAGAATGCATAGCCAGTGGTTGGAGGGCGTACGAACTGACTTGGTTGCCCCAGCTTAGTTGCCCGCCAGCGCGGATGTCATTTACGATCACCCCGTTGAAGCATGGTGGAGGCCGAGTTTCTTGGCTCGTTTAGCTCGGCACCATGGCCTAATCCTGTCGCTATGATTTTCTGTCACATTCGACGTCTATCTCTGCGTCCCTGTTGATGCCATTTTCCTGGGCCCTCTGTGTTAATGAGCCGTAAGACGCACTTGGTAAGCCCCAATTGTCCCGCCATGAAACCAGGCGCCGCCATGGCACTCTGTCTCACTAGAAATCGTTAATTCCCAGGACAAAGAGCTGCGAAACGCGGCAGGTTCATTCCTCACATATATCCGTTCCCTTACACAAGTACGACAAGACCTGTACTCAAAGGTGAGCTTCGTTATAGGGAGGCGTACAAGCAAGGCTGTACAGGGCGTGTACAGAATCTCCCTAAAAGACCATCCCTGGCATATTCGAATGGTGATAGACTTCTGCATGTCAGGCTGCCGCTCATCCGGTGACAGCTTGCTTTTCTGTCCCGTGGCCGTGAGTGGTCGGGACCCGTGGACTCGGGATCCCACTCAATTACTGAGGACGGTGGGCGTGACGCTGAGTGTAACAGCCACCCGCGAACAACATTCAAAGACAAATCTGCCGTGTTCCTTGAACAGTCGTTGGTGCTCTAGCCAAAGCAAGGTTGCGTTGGGCTCGACCGGTTCAAGGCAGTAGTATCACTCGTAGGATCACCGTTGCTGGATCTGGGCTCTTCCCCATCGCCTCCAGTCTCATTTTATATCATCCTACCGCGGACGCCCCTTGCTCTTCCTAGTGAGTCGCGCCGGTATCGATTTTCTACGGTTCTGTACATACGTTTTCAACTCGTGCCACACATTATCACCGGCTGGTAAAGTGCACTTTTACACGTTCGCCAGCATGGACTTACACCGTCGCGAGTTTGAGACGCCTTTCAACAAGGCGCCGCTAGTGCGCGCTATTGCGGCGCTCATGATGGTCATGGCTATTCTGTCAGCTCTCACTCGTATTGTCACCCGCGTCATAACGATGAGAAAGCTGAAGATGGATGACATCTTGGTTATAGCGGCTACGGTGAGGAAATACGTGCTTATCATCCTCTGTGTGACCCAACTAATATGTAGCTTCAGGTCACGGCTATCGCGCAGTCTGGAACTGTGATATCGCAAGGCTCATTCGGCCTTGGGAAGATTGATGGCCTCGAGCAAGGTCAAGTTTCGGCCATTCTCAAGGTAGGTACTTCTCAGCTCTTGTTCCTGCGCAACTTAGATAGTTCTCAAAGGTAACACTGTGTTTTACCAGAGACAATATGCTTCCGATGTGTTGCTAATCACTACTCTCCTACTCGCCAAACTTTCAGCAACAAGGACGATATGGGGCATGGCTCCTCGTGAGCGCAGACAGTATATCATCGCCACCGAAGTAGTCATCAGTCTTTGGGGGGTCTCGTCCATTCTGACCTCGTTCTTCGAATGCTCGTTCCCGGAGTCTTGGGATTACATTGACGGAAAATGCTTCAACCGCGTGAGCAATTCAGTTTAACGCTGCCCCCATCATACCTACTAATATTTCTTCAGTTCGCTTTCTGGGCTTACATTGACGGCCTCAACATCCTCACAGATTTGGCAATAACTGCCATTCTATTCGAGATGTTCATTTCTCTGAAAACTTCTGTAGCCAAGAAGATAATGGTGATAGGAGTGTTTGGATGTCGCGTTTTGTAAGTTGGACATTCCATTCGTCGACTTGTATCTGAATCACATGGTGGTGCAATCAGTGGCTGACCCTTCTTAGCATCATTCCAGCCATTATATGCCACATGATTTACTTCAAGCGCGCGATCGAATCTTCGAACCCTATGTTTGACATGTGGCCGCCAACTGTTATCAACCAGGTCATTCTGTGTATGAGCATCATGGCAACTTGCATTCCGTACCTCAAGCCCTTCCTCGACAGTCTTGAGTCCGGCCAAATGGCTGCTGGTGACCTCCGTGGCACTAAGAGCAGAAGCAGCGGAAACAAGAGTGGCGGTTATTACGGATCTGGCAACGCAAGCCACAGCCGCCCCAACAACACGGCACGAGGGCTCACATCGGTTACGACTATTGCATCGAACGCCTCTAACCGACGGCAAAAGTATGAAAAAATGGGATCGCTCAAATCACAGCCCAAGGGAACTACGTCTGTGGTTACCACAGAGCCCACAAAGGAGGGTTCGTGGGACGGGCAGAGTCACACTAGCCAGACAGTTCTGGTTCATCAAACTTGGCAGGTAAACGTGGAGAGGGAGGGAACATCTCCTGCTGGGGAGATGTGATAGCTCTGCTGTGCAGGCGGTCTCACCATCGATTACCCTTGCCCTCCGCGCGGGCGCTATTACATGTACAGTCTAGATACCTTGATATTGAGAGTAGTCACAAATTATGAATTCACTAAGTACGAAGAAAAAGGTAGTGAATACGCTAAAGATAGCATACGGAAGTCGCCACAAAATTATGCCACCATTTTCATCACAATCGCCACGGCCGGAGAGCTCCTTGCAGTCATCACCTTGTTTCGATAGGTTGGATGCGACACGCCGCAGCAGTCGTCACTTTGAGTTGAAAGTACATCTGCTAAATGCCCTTTAGACAATGATTGTCGGGCATTATCACGTTTCGTTCCCAGTCGTGGCGTATGTACCAATGAAGACATTGCCAAATCCCCAGTGGTCGGCCATATGTACAATCTCAAGCATGTCTCAGCCAAGGCTCAGTGTCTCTGATCCAGCCGATTATGCATTCCATGATCGAAATCAGGGTAAAATTCCGACTGGATGGCTGAACACCAAGCACCAGGGGTTCGGACGCGTCACAGGAAGCTTCTATGGCTTCTGACCTGTATCATCTCGTATATGCGTGGCACAACATATCCTTGCGAACTGACCACCATCAGACGTGATTAGCACGGAATAGCTTCCCCTGCCGACTATGTAAAGTTCCAATAGTGTCATAATACCATCTGTTAAGCTTCAGGAACGGCCGGTGTCTATGGTGTCTCATTCTAGCTCTCTTGGCGCGACGGCCAAACAGCTGCCGTTTGTTCGAGCTGAGCTTTTGTGGCGACCATCCTTGCCTCTGCCGCTGGATTTTATTTCTGACTATTTACTTCTTCTTGAGTGGCCCTAATTTTTGAAGATCTAATTATGGACAGCTTGGTCTGCGCACCATTCAGATTCGCCGCTCGTACAGAAGTGCCATCACTGGTGCGGCACCCTGTACGCAAAAGAAATGTGGTGATTCATGCCTGCTGAGAATATACAGATGTACAAGTAGGAGTTGTGTCCATACAGGAGGGTTAGACAGGGATCCTCTCTGGCCGTCGCGGGCGATCAAGCTATGCCTTACAAAGAAATACTCACGGCCCGCGCCCACTAGTCACGTCAAATAAGAGGTCGGAGAAAACTTCCACAGTCCATGCAGGTAAACCTGCACCTTGCTGTTGATCCTGCGGGCCGGTAGTACTTACACACCCCCTTTTTTTTCACACGCCAGCCACGGCTAGTGAACACAGGAGGGCAGTGTACCACACCACTTCGTTGATTCCTCACCTCTCAGTTTTTTCTTTTCTTCTTTGGGGGGGGGGGGGGGGGGGGGGGGGGGGGGGGGGGGGGGGGGGGGGGGGGGGGGGGGGGGGGGGGGGGGGG